>CM046299.1:42846382-43446382 GCA_025267735.1 Mactra quadrangularis | reverse complement strand
GGTGTTAGAATGGTATGTAAATATGAAAGGTTAACATGAAAACATGATTAGATTGTTAATGAAATTAACAGTTGTTTTTTAAACATTGATGTTAGGGTTACTAGTTCTATCTATTTAACTGGGGTTAACTGAATCAAAAAGGTAGAAAGACCAAAGAATGTAAATCTCGTGTCATAATGGTAGAACTAAAGTCTTATAAAAATAATCGTATTGCTAGATTTTTTATGATTATATCGCAAAGTTTCGATGGTATGAGTCAAGTCAACTAACATGCATGAATTGATAGACTGCGATGGTCATAGGCGATCGGCACGGTTCCAAGTCATTCAACTCAATAAATGTATATGAAGTATTTCTGGCTCAGAATCGTGCCTACTGCCTTTTACCATAATGTTGATCTAACCTTTCAAAAAATGAAAATCGAAAAAGACGTTTATGGAGCATAGTGTGTAATTTTGCCAATGTTAACATTATCTTTTCCAAATATATCGATGAAACATGATCCTCGTCAACATTATAAAGATGATTTAACGATGACATGTATGGTTCTGAGTATATCATGTCAAAATCAAATGTATCGTGACATATAGAAATGAAATAAATAAACTTGTTCTGTACACAACCAGGTCATGCAATTACAAGTGAAGTAATAGTTATGGTAACATGCAATATTGTCTATTACATAGGAGGCCGGCACGGTTCCGAGTAATAAACACTTATTATACACAAATGTATATTGTTTTTGACTTGGAACCGTGCTGGCCACCAACAGTTTCTAACTGTTCTATGGTATAAAAACTATAACATTATTTGTAAGATTGATTGCTTGCCATGTTCATTTCTACTACTAAGACTTTCACTAATTGTTTTATTGTTTTGGTCAATATTGTTTGAGAGTTTAGCCAATTAAGTATGAAAATGTGTGCAAAAAATGGAGTTAGTCTTTATTACATTTGATAATCTAGAAGAATGAAAAAATAGAAAACAAACTTATAAATAATGTTTTCGACGAGAGATTTACTACCATTTGTATTTAAGATCGAGTTCATGTTGTTCATTCTCGTACACAAGCGGCTTAATCCATATTTACTATTTTCACAAACAAAATACGCCAAAAAAATGTAAATCCATTTTTATCACATTTGATTCAAACGGTTCCAAAAATATTTTAATGTGTACTGATATATTTGGTGTACGCTATTGTTTTATAGTTTTCGCTTATTCGGAATATAGTGAAGCGTAATGCGGTTTGAATGAGATAGATTTGGATTTGCCAGAAAATGCACATTTTATAAACTGCGTTAAAATTCGAATTATAGGGATTTGCAATGGATTTACAATGATTTGCGTATTTTTTTGTGAAAAAAAGACAAAGGCTTCAGAAAGGCTTGTTTAAACAGCCAGTGGGCGAGAATGAAGGATAGATAATAAATCATAAATGAGAACACAGGTTATAATACAAGACACACAATTCTCTCACCTTCCTTGTTGAGCAAAACATCGTGGATTTCTGAAGTTAATTATCACAAATCATGCTTTATATACTATTATAATTATCAAAAAATCAATAATCATGCTTTATATACTATTATAATTATCAAAAAATCAATAATCATGCTTTATATACTATTATAATTATCATAAAATTATCACAAACCATGCATAAATTAGTAGTATGATTATCATAAAATATCACAAACCATGCTTTATATATTATTATAATTATCATGAAATTTTCACAAACCATGCTTTATATTTTATTATATAATTGTCATGAAATTTTCACAAACCATGCTTTATGTAGTATTATTATATAGTATTATATTATCATAAAAATATCACAAATCATGCGTAAAAATCATACAACCATGCTTTCAATAATTATGGCATCGTCACAAACCATGCAAAACGTTTAACTTTTCATTTATTATCAGTTACTCTCGAACTCTCTTGATTACCTCTATGAGCGAGAATGTGGAGTCCTATGTTTTTAAATTGCTGTTCAATTATGAATTTAATGCAACGTAGAACGTCAACTGAGGCAAACTCCCAACAGCGGTTATATCCCTTTATTGATTGACGTCAGTAACGTAACCCGCGCTATAAGGAGCAATAGCTAGCTGGGCTATCTGTAGACATTATTGTTCCTATACGGATGTGTTCCATGCACATAACCTCAATATGAATGTAACACATCCAACAGTTACTGCTAATAGTAATACAAATATATTCAAGTGTCATTGGTGCATGCATTAACCCAGTTGATTTAAATACTTGATCATCAATTATAGTAAGTACAAAAATACTGTAATGAGTATTTAAACCAGCGGGGTATGCAGAGTATGCACCACTGGCGGTTGAATAAAATGTATCAATATAAAATATTGAACCAAATCTGAAATGAATGCGTGTATTGATACATTGATATTGAGTCTAGTGTGACTTCCATTATTAACTTTCAAACAATAATAACATTGTTTGGTGCAAACAAGTTAGAGTTATAATCATTGAATTATTGATCATGTCTAAAAGCTCCTGATATTTTCATACAAAAAGAACTTGTCCATGTGAAGTGCTTACCAATGAAACATAATGCAGAACTTTGAGTCTCAATAATTGATACGAAGTACGACACTGACTTCATGACAGAGTTACTGAAGTGAGGCAACGAAATGCAAGTAGACATTGTTGTTTTGTTATGTGTTTAGTTTTGCACGAGGGTCCGTCCACGCCATATAGGTGCATTATGTGTAGACCCTAGCTAGAATTTAGGCATTAATTAAGTGCCTAACAAAGAAATGTTTTGAGAAGATCTTCTGTTGGTGGATACTATGACAGCAGTGGATGCTCTCTCCATTTCTCGACCAGGCTGTGGACTGGCTAAACCCTCCCCACTGCTCTACTAGGCTTGGAACTAGGCATTGTAACCACACTTTTATTGTAACAATCATATAGAAATGATTTGATACACTTGTTTCCTGGTGTATGATGAAGCCTTGACAATGCCTGGTCATGACATAGGTGGAAGCTTTTGAATTTAGAAGATTTCAAGTACTTATATAACTCTATACACATGTGTATATACGTATAAATATATTAAACTCTTGTTTAAATTTGAACAACGTATTTTAAATTTTAAACAGGTAACTTACTGTATGCATGTATATACAATGTACATGTGCACAACAGTCTTGGGAGACTTAAACTAATTTGACCTCGATCATCATTCTCTGTGACAAAATGGTACATCTTATTGTATTAGAAGGCATTTACTTAAAACAATTTCATTTATAGAGTATTTTGTTTACAATTTCAATATTCGGTTCTTTTTGGTTCTTTTTCAAACTGCATACATTGAACAATTTGTTAAAAGTTTGCAAATTGAAATTTATATTACTTTCTTTGAGCATATGCGATAGACTGTTTCGCTCATGCATATCTTATATAACTGTACAACCTAAATTTCTATTAAATCTTAACAAATTTTGCTCTTAAATTTAAGGTGAATGTTATATAGTTTTACATACCATAAGTTCAATACATTAAGTTGTTTGTAAAATATTTTAACCCTGATTACAAACATAATAGTAATGCTATAATACCCAATACTTTATAAGTTATACCAAGATAAGTGGCCCTACTTAAACCGTCCATCAAATTAATACGTGTATTGCTTTTAGTATAGATTTTAAAACTTGAAAATTTTAGTTTTTTAGAGAGTAAAAACTGCACACTTACCCGCAATCACAGAGCTCACTGATGGAAATATTGTCAGGGAATTTTTCTGACAATATCGCTGCCTCTCTGCTAGGTGATCCCATGTTTAAATTAACTCCTTAGACTTTTAAGTTTAAACTTAATTAACGTAGTGCCCAAGACACTGGCTTTAATTTTTTAATTATTTCAATTATTTCACAACATATTCCAATCAACGATTTAAATCATGAAGTCGGAACCCAATTTTTGGGTATCGACCGGTTGTTCGTTTAAAAAAGAACGTTTATATTAAAGTCTAATAGAACATAAAGCAAACAAACAGCGCGTGTGCGAAAGTTTACACTCGACGTAGTAACCAAGGTTTAACCGGTAGTGGAACAGCCGTTTGACAACTTTGATAGCAACGGGCTGTTCTAATGTACCCCCTTGTAAATTATATATTCGATATTGACTTAAAAATTTTATAGGTTTTATGGGTTAAGATATTATCATGTTATGGCTTAGTATTATGTAAGCGTACTGATATGTGTAATATAAATGGTCGTCTAGAACTTAGGTTATCTACGTGTTATAAGCTTGGAAACATTAGTTTTGCTGCTAGTGTAGTTGACTACGTTATTTGTAGTCACAAACTTTTCATCATTTAATTCGATGAAAATATTAGATATTACTGAATTCTCAGATCATTGTCCAATAGAATTTTGTATGTCTTTTGAATTTACTAAACAATCACAAACAAATGATAATAATGTTATTGAAAACATTATTTGGGAAAATCATGACCATGACTTTTTAAATGATTTATTAAACAATAATAAACCTATTTTTGATGAGCTTGTTAATGATTTAAGATCAGGGCAGACTGATATTAATGAATGTGTAAATCAGTTCTCAGATAGTGTTTATAATATATCCTATCGAGCTCATGGTAAATGTTTTTCCAATGCAAAACAGAAAGTAATTAAACAAAAGAAATCATCATGGTTTGATAACGAGTGTAGAAAAGCTAAATCTGAATTTCAGAAATGTAGAAGACTTTTTAAATTTAACCCAACTTCTCATAACCGCATACCATTTTGGAATCCAGAAAACAATATTGTAAAATAAAAAGTAACGCAAAGAAAACTTACCTAAGGAATGAAACACAAAATTTAATAAAGTTAAGTAAATCAAATTCCCGAAAATTTAGGAAATATATAAAAAAATTATAAAATAATACAAAATCTAATCAAAGAAATATAAACATTGACGACTTTGTAGAACATTTCAATAATGTCTCTAACACACCTCACGATTGTGACTTTGACAGTTCTCTACATGACAATGAAAATATACAACAAAATGTTAATGAACTTGACGCACCTTTTACTGTTGACGAAATTAAACGTGGTTGTATACACCAACTTTTGATTTATATTTTTAACCAATACAATTTGCCCAGCCATACCTGTTTGTTCAATGAAACTCTCTTCCGGTATAGAGAAATGTATAAAAAGATATGGTACCATAGGTTACTTGTGATAAAAAGGTGCGTAGCACGAACAGTAGTTGCTGACTTTTTACTCAGTGTACGTATCATTTATAAGTGACTCAATATGCTAATTGATTATTCAATCGTCGAAGTACGCTCCTGTTGGTAAGATTGAATTGCGACATGTACAAAACAGGGAATTAGATCTACACATGTATGTCTCTGGTACAAACTATAAATTTCATATTTGAAATTATGTGTGTAGGATTATCTTTATTTTTTTATTCCCAAATAAATTTAGATATGATAATTATCTCATCTGCCTAAAAATTAATATATATATTGAATGTAGGCAGATAATCACCATATCTACAGCATATTGCATGCGTGGTTAACTAAGAACGCAAGGGCAGTCCAAATAAGTTGAAGCACATATCGAGATTTTTTCACGCTATCATGTTTTTCGCGCTTTTTTCATCAAGAAGAAAGATAACTTATGAAGTCTTATTTGCGTTGTGTGTATGAGTTGCCTCCCATGATTTATACAAACGAAAATGGCGAGGTATAATTAATTATCACGTGACAACTAGTTAAGTCACATGACCAAAAGATGGCAGCCCCTACCAAAGTCAGTAGTGTTTTTCGTCCTAACTTGTTTAAAGGAAAGGTTGCCATAGTTACGGGAGGAGGGACAGGTATCGGAAAAGCGATCGCACAGGAACTTCTTTATCTAGGTATAGATTGTGTTATTGATTTTTGCTTTATCTTTAACGAATAGTTATTTCTTGTTCAGTTCAAGCAACCTAGATCTAAATTGTGACCCCGTATAGAAAAACAAAGATGAGAAAAGTTCACGAACTTGTCAGCATACCTCAATATGCTGCACATAGTCGATTGTTTCAAACGAAAGTTCCTATGTCTGCTCTATGATTTCAATTTCTTCAACAGTCATGAATAAGAGGTGGACAGTTTACCAAACCATCCATTCTTGGATACACTATATCTACATGTATCTCATTATTACTGTCTACCACTCAATCGATGGTTCTAGACAGGGTTGCGCACCAGGATGTTAGTAAAGATGTTAAAAAAAATTAAGACTAATATATAGACCAAGTTTAGTACCAGGGAATAAAAGAATGGTGCACAGGGTTAGATATGTTAGTATGATGTGCAGAGTGCAGAGATGAAGTGAAAGAATGTTTAAAAAAAATGATCCATGATCATGACATCGCAAATACACTAACAATTAATATATACACACTAATTTAACTTAAATTCAATTGTGTACTTTTGACAGTTTATTTCCCCTGAATACTGTTTTTTAATGTTGTGCTGTGATTTTGTATATTATCTAGGATGTCAAGTTATGATAGCTTCACGTAAGATGGACAGACTGTCAGCATCTGCTGAAGTTATGCAAACTGAAATCTCAAATCCCTATGCTAAACTTGAACATATGCAATGTAATATCAGACAGGAGGATTCAGTTAGTATATACATGTAGTTGTTTCTTCATGCTTTTGTTTCATATTATAGATACTGGGCTACAACAAGTTGATCATGTGTTCTATGGATTTTTCTGGGGGGAAATTGGGCGAGCGAGCAAAGAAAAACATCAAAAATCTTAATTCAGTTGCTTTATATAGTGGTTTGACCAAATGTTTTGAGCGTGCGACGAAATAAAAATATTTTTATTGTAAAAACTATGAAAATTAGGTGCAAGCAAATCCATAGAACTTATTATCAACTTGTTTTGGCCAAGTAAATCAAGTTCATTGTACTTTTTGTGAACTTATTTGTAAAAATGATTATTTTGGTTGCCCTGTACCAACTAAGTTGGATTATCTTGCTTGAGTTAATAGATATAACCAGCCATTCTATTTTATACCCCTCAAAACTATGAAGGCATATGAATATCCCATTTTAGCTATGGTCCATTGATTTTTTTGCAGAGTTATGGCCCTTTAATGAATGATCTTATGCTCATTTTCTCAGTACATATTGTACAGATTTGATTCAAACTTCTTGTCAAAGACGATGGGGGGTATATCATCACAGTCAGTGATAGGTCTAGTTTAACTGACTGTCAACAGGGGCATACATTAACCCTAAGAGATTCAATAAACAGTGATTCTTCTCTAAGAGTGTAAGTGTAACATAGAGCATTTAATGCAAAATTTTTATTTTAAGAAAAACTTAATAATTCTGATATATTTAGTATCAATATTAAAATCTATATTTTCCCAGCCAAGCCAATTGTTTATGTTAATGATTGCTAATGATTGCAAATTGCTACACATATCTTGGTGTCATTTTTAGTTCTAACGGCTCATTTCTTAATGCAAGGAAACGAGTGGCCGAACAAGCTAATAAAGCACTCCATTTACTTTTTACTAAATCAAACAATGCACATTTGCCTCTCGATCTAGTCATCAAATTATTTGATAATACGGTACTTCCGGTGCTTACATACGGATGTGAAATTTACGGCTATGAAAATACCGAAATACTTGAAAAAGTACACAACTTTTTTTTTAGAAAAATAGTGAAAGCTCGTCGCTCGACACCAATTAAATTTCTCCACGGAGAACTCGGTCGATATCCTATAGATATCATTATTAAAACCCGAATGATATCATTTTGGGAACGCATTATCAACGGGAAGGAAAACAAATTCTCTTTGCAAATATACAAATACATGCTATCTATGACCAACACAAAATTTAAATGGATTGAGGCAATTAAAAACATATTTAATACCATAGGTAGGCCTGACATATGGATGAACCAATTCCATATCAACTTAAAAAATATACATAAGCAAGTTAAGAATATTCTTATAGGACAATATCTACAAGACTGGCATGCTAATCTCTCTTCGACCAATAAAGGTTTGATCTATTTAACATTCAAAAATGACATACAATTTGAACGTTACCTTTCAAGTCTACCTGAGCGAGATTGTTTAACTTTATTTAAATTCCGGTCAGCAAACCATAATTTACCCATCGAAACCGGACGACATGACGGCACTGTCTTCGAAAACAGAACTTGTCCTCTGTGTAACAACGGTCAAATAGGTTGCGAGAAACATTATCTTCTCACTTGCCCATATTTCAAAGAATCCAGGCTCAAATATCTAGGCTTTGAATTCATAAATCCAGGTAACCGGGACCAAAGTTTTAAAAATATACTTACGTCGACATCGCCTTCTTTTCTTAAAAGTGTTATTAAATTCCTTTCTATTATTTTTAAACAATTCCAAGTGTAACCCCCCCCCCCCACCCTTGATTGTGCTACATCAAATACAGACTAATTTATCTGCTATAATATTCATTATTTCGCATTGTCTTATTTGTTAAAATATCGTTGTTTATATGAAGATATAGATAAGTGTATGTGTATTAATGTACGTGAGTATGTACGAATGTATGTGTGTATGTGGTTATGCGTATGTGTATATGTGGTTATGTGTATGTGACTGTGTGTGTATGTTGTGATGTGTATGTGACTATGTGTGTGTGTGTGGTTATGCGTATGTGTGGTTATGTGTATGTGACTGTGTGTATATGTGCTTATGTGTATGTGACTATGTACGTATGTGGTTATGCGTATGGGTGCATTATATATGAATATGTATGTGTGTATGTGGTTATGAGTATGTGTATTAATGAGTATAAATGTATGTGTATGTGTATATTTGATCATTTTACTTGTATATAAATTGTATATAGTATGTTAAATTCTCACTTGTAGTTACAAACTGTAACCTGTGAATGTAAATAAAAGTGTTGTTCTGTTCTGTTCTGTTCTGATATTGGTAGATAATTAAGTTCTCAAAATAATCTTATCAACATAAGTAATCAACATGTTTTTGTTTGTAACAAATAATCTCAGTTTGAAACACCTTCTGGTGATGTCTATTGTTAGATAAATTATTTAATCAAATTCTTGATCAGTCTCAAGTATTGACATATGCTAGCCTGTTTGTTTTATTATCTTATTGATAAGATGTCAGATCCTGACATTTGCTACTTAATTATTTTACAAGTAATTGTCAAAAAGTAATATTCTGATTGGCTGATTAATGCATTAGATTATTTTTATGTTACCCCGCCCCTAATTTTGACTTTCCCTATAAAACTTTTAAGTTATAGAAAAAAAAAGATAGAATAGAATATGTAGGCAAACGTTATACTTAAGTTAATAAGTCTGTACATAGGAAGTTTTAACTATTAACATAATTTGGACATTACTTCTGAATACTTGCTTTATAATTCATACTGTTATTCTAATTGTTATTGATGATTTGAACTCATTAAAATTAATAGAAATTGGAAACAGTGTTGTGATTCATCATAGAACATTTATGTTTAGTTTCTTAAGCCGATGTGTTGAATCGGCTGACCCTTCTGTTCGCCAGAGGTTATGTGATTTGGTTCGAGTCGCAGCATTCCTGCTAATTCCCCATTACAAGGAGCCCGACTCTAAGTTAACTTCAAGATCTACAATTTCACTGGTGACATAAGCTACTGTTGCTTTCCTTAAAATCTAAGTAAACACAATACTTCTGTCAGTGACTTAAAACTGCCCTACATGATTTAGATTCAGTGGTAAGAGGGAGAATGACCTTAGGAATTATTTCATGATAAAACTCCACAAAAGTATGCACCCTCTGGTATTGAACCATGGTCCTCTAGAGCAGTAGACTTCTGTGCTACCGACTGAGCCAGCCTGCAGCTTTTCTTGAAATTTTAGTGAACGCAATTGTGAATACTTTATTAAAATGTTATTGATGGATGGCCCATACTGTATGTATAATCTTATACCATTAACATTTTGTTACAAGGTTCATGATCTCATCTCTACAACAATCAAGAAATTTGGAAAGTTAGATTTCCTAGTAAATAATGGAGGTGGACAATTTCCTAGTCCTGCAGCAGATATAAGATTGAAAGGTTGGAATGCTGTAATAGAGACAAATCTAACTGGAACATTTCTATGTTGTAAAGAAGGTATGATTTTATTTTTTGTAGCTGCCTGCTGTCTACCCCAGTCCTTGGGACACCGGCAGCAGTTGACAAATAAACCATCCGGATTTGATTGATTGATTGATTTGATTGATTGATTGATTGATTGCTTGGATATGTCATATTACATTGGTCAGTTAACCTACTTAAAGTTTCTGAAAAGCTTACATGTACCGGGTATGTCTCTGGATTTAGCTGTGAAGCTGTCACTAGGGCCTAGATGCGTATTTCTGTCTGTGACTGACAACTACCCTGTAGTATACAATATATGATTATTATTTTGCATTATGTACATGTAATAACATCCTTCATCTGTTTAGTCGATGTAAAGAATACTACAATGTAATTACAGTATGTCTGTATAGTGTATAACTTATTATATAAATGTATATAAGCATATTGAACATTATATATCTTCCATATTTTGCCAATCTCTGTAAACAGATATCCTATTGATCGCTATTGTATAGGATCTCTCATTGTCGCTCCGAGGGTCACATCAAGATGGCCTTTGTCTCGACCAATCAATGCCTAGCTTTCATCTAACATTATTAATAGCATCTTGATGTCTTAATTTCTAATTTTAGACCAAGGTTTGCGAGCTAATTTGACAGTGTGATTTAACAGTTGCGATTCCCCGGCTCTATTCAAATTGTGTGAAGTAGACGATGTAAACAAGTTACTGACATTCATTTTTGCGTCATGAATATTATAATGAAAAAAGGTCCCCTGAACATGACCCTTAAAACGAGACAGCCAGATCTTCATTTAGCAAGAAAGCAAGCAGAGAATTTTAGATCAGGTTTGAATCATATTGATATTTTGCATTCAATGTATACATGTTTCATACACAATTTGCTATTGTTTTATTGGTATTATAATCTAACATTATTTCAGCATATAATCAATGGATGAAGGAACATGGTGGTGTTATTGTTAACATTATAGCTGATATGTGGAAAGGCTTTCCTGGAATGAGGTATGTAATCATACTTGGAGTGTTATACTAACTACTTGTTGGGTCTTCATTCAGAACAGCTCGGCCATTCGGTACAAATACCCTCAGACATATTTAGACGCCATTTTGGAACAACCGGTTTTGAAGTAAACAAACACACGATCGTTTACGCGATGAGTGATGTTTACTCCCCTGATTTAAATACTCAATAATAGTTCAATAATTCCTGTATATAAATTGCTAAGTCTGCATTTCTGTACTTACTATATACAACATATGTTCAAGGAAAATATATCAATTATTTAAAGTAATGTTGTTAATGTATGCACCACTGTAGAAAAAAATTATTACCTTATGATAGGCCTATTGCTTATTTTGAACATGTTACTTGCTAAAGTGTAGAAAATGTGTGGTACTGATTTTAGTCAGTATATGTGTAGATAATTATTAGATGCAAATGTGGAAGGTCAGATCGGGGTCTAAACTTTAGGCCCAATATCTGTTATCTCATTTTTGTATGCATTTATACATGTTGCATGAAATGATTATTTTTTTTACAGTCATACCGGCGCAGCAAGAGCAGCTGTTGATAATTTAACAAAATCATTAGCTATAGAATGGGCAGAAAGTGGTGTAAGAATTAACTCCGTTGCCCCGGTAATGTATTCAAATCTGAATTAAAAACGTTATATACAATCTTTGTGGTACTTGTCAATTTTCAGTACAGACTTCCAAACTATGTGGTCACTCTATCTCTGGAAACAGATATCATAAAATTAGTGAGTTGGCAAGTGGAAAAGTTCTGATCTAATTTTCAATCTGATTGGTGGCAGCCAAGCCAACTAGAAAAGATATAAAGCTGTTACCTGAAATTGTCTTGAAATGGATCTTTTGACTTCTGTATGATAGTTACTGCATCTTTCTAATTGACGTTATTGTTTGCTTTATTGTTGAGTTAAAATGGACGAGTACATGTAACTTAGTTATGTATAAAAATAGACAGAAGTTTACAAGTCATCAGAATGACTTGGGAGACGTATTTAAAAGTTTGTCAATGAATTCATAGTTCCATTTCATTTTACATATTGCTATTGTTCATTGTATGTACCCAAAGGGGCGAGCCGTAACTTAGTAAAGAACTTGTGATTCAACACTATTCTTACATATACAACTAGTACATACTTGTATGTATATATATGAATTATAATAATATTACTATTGTTTCATATATTAGTATGTAAATATTTTTGTAAAATTGAACAATAAAATATGTTTAATTATTGCATATGTTACTATGAATAGTAACAAAATTGACGTGGAAGTGTGCCAATATAGCCTCAATGTGGACAATATATTCCAGTATTGACCAAGTGTGACAAAATATTGATATTTGGCTCACTTCAGAGAACCAATTGTTATTTCATTGTTTATTATAAACATTATTCACACGATGGATATGACATTTCTATTGATACACTTCTTTTTTGAGTTGCAGTAAAAGTTGTAAAATCAGCCACCAAAACTATGGTCAATGTATTTTAATGAACAAGTTTTAAGTTTGAGATTTTTTTTGTATTTCATATCCAAAAAAAAATGTACTGATTTCAAAATCCAAATAAAATGTTTTTTAACAATAAACTGCAATTATAACTCTAGAAATTCTATTTAGTACAATGTAAATTGTGAATGTGTGAAGGAACTTTAGAGGGCAGGGTATAAATTTTCATTTTACAATATGTATAATTTGTTACATAACTATTTCAGGGTAGTTCAATCTATTCAGATACTGCAGCTATGAATTATGGCTCACCAGATATATTTAACAGATATATTCCATTAATACCTGCTAAAAGACTTGGAAATGTTGAAGAGGTCTGGTTTGGTTTCTTAAGTTTTTTTTAATAGTCTAGTACTCACTTATCGGATCTAGTGGGGGGGGGGTCACCCTAGAATTTCCAAAGTGTACCTGTCCATTAGTGTATTTCTTGACTGAAAGTCATTTTTAAGTTCCATGAAGCAATTTTTCTCCGTGCTTTACATAGATTTAATGGTTATGTAGTTTGTATTATATATATGTTGCATTATTTTGCAAAATGTGTATAATGTGGTTGTGGTGCCAAAGTTTGGACCTCTCCTAGAAAAAGTTTGGACCTTCCCTAGAAAAAAATCTTCATAAGTAGTTTGTCTAAAAATATTTATCCACCTAAAACATTCTTCGTAAAAAATCTGTTGAAATACTTGTACTATAAAAGATTGACAAGATGTGAGCAACAATGCAACAATGTATAGTTTGTACAAAATAATAATGTGTAAACATTGAAATTGAAACAATTCATTTCAGAGGTAGGCAGTATTGAAAATAAAAGTTGTATAGTCTATTTAACAAAGTTTGTGTGGCGGACAAACCACCACCCCTTGGTCAATCATGATTGTAGTGGTTGAACGCTTTACCATCACACCAACAAAACACTCATAAAACAATTTTAAATAATATATTTTATTGTCATCCTAACAATCCCCTGTCTTGGATTAAAGTAGTTCATTGAATTGTTTATATATACTGTGTTGTTTTTGACATGGATTGCGTTAGCAATTCAGGTCTTAGTAAGCGACATATTTTGAAACGCATCAAAAAATGTTGCGGACATAGACATTTGATGGTCATGCGCAGTTAGATTCAGCACAGTGCTACATTGTTAGGTTGAATTAATACCAACGCGTAAATAATCAGTCCCCTTGATAACAATATCTGACAGTATCAAGCAGTCTTTGTTGTTTACTCACAATACATAAAAATATCCTTGTTAATTTCGTCTAAACGGTTTCAATAAGGAACCGACATTCTTCCGCTAAAATGGTGATAACAAGTTATGTAACTTCTAACTCATTTCTGTTCTTGTTGACTGTAACACCAATGCGCTAAACATAGACAAGCCTACAAATTTCCAGTGTCTAAAAATAGATCATATACATGTGTACTGATTTCTTCTGTGGACAGTATTAATGTATAGCTTAGCTGGTCCTTCGTAATGCAGTTTGTTTGTAAATTTTAGAAGAAAAAGATCATTAGTCCAATCTCTCTATATGTATTTGGATAAAATTTGCCCTGTTTAATCAATGTCCAGACAGTGCCATCGGCGCTTTGATTTTGTATGAACTATACTATACATTCGTTATTTTTATTATTACAGATATCATCAATGGTATGTTTTCTACTAAATCCCTCAGCTAGTTTTATATCTGGTGAATCTATTAAAATTGATGCAGCTGGAAGTTTATATTTTAGTAACTGGGAAATACCAGGTAACTTTTTCATTAAATATTTGAAAGTCCAAATATCAAGACTTACACTGCCATTGGACTGCAAAATAAAATGAAGCATTTAAGGTATACAACCCCTTACTTAAAACTACCTTTTATTTCGACTAAAAAATGTAGAAATAATCATACTTGTTTGTACATTGCATTTCTAAGTTTTTCACCATGTGAGAGTTTTTATCTATGTCAAGTTGTCAACCCAGACTGTGTATGGATATATTTAAAGTTGCTCTATTTTCATATGAAAGGGAGGTAATTATTTCATCCAAATGACAGATTTTTATCAAATAATTTTTGCAACACCAAGCTTTGTAGTAAATCTCATCCATACAAAATATGGGAGTATATAATAATGGGACCCATTGTAGTGAACGAAAAATACAATATTTTGTAAGCATGTAGCTAAGCTAACTTTTTAAAGTCTTTTTAATTGTGAGTGGCATTAGGGATTGTATACCTTAATTGTAAAAGATTTTTACGTTTTATATTATTTCAAATGACTTGTACCCAAACAATTTTCAAATGTATATTTAACTCTGTTTACTTCCAAGCAATTCAAAGTGAAAGTAGACCAAAACCGAAGGAGAATTTGAATGTCAATATTTGAACTTTAAACAAATTTTGATCACAAATTGTTTAAGATGAATTCTTGATCTTCCTCAAAAGTATTGAGGGTTGCCCACTAGACTGTTGTAAGTATTTTGTCTTAAAGAGCAAGTTATTACCATCTTGCTGGCAACCCTCGGTATGTAATTAAACCCTTAAAACAGTTTTGAATAAGTATTTTTTACATCCATGGTAAAATGAATTTACTACACACTTTTTTGCTTTAACAAGTCTTTAATTTGATACAAATAAAAATATTAAATAATACATGTAAACTGTTACTGTGTATATATGTATGTTGAGTTGTATATTGTATTATAACAGGGGTGTGGCATTCATATGCCCAACCTGTCCGACTTGTACATTAGTGTCCGTTGACAAATAAATATTTCTACCCCACTTGTCCTTGGACAAGTAATATTTTTGTGTTAAACATAATACAGTATTGCACATTTGAACAAGGGCATTTTGATCCGGGTTGTTTTTAGATTCCACTTGTCTGTGGACAAGCAGAAAAAACTTGAATTTCAACAACCCTGTATTATAAATTGTATTGTTTCAGATCATAAAAATAATACAGGATATTCTTGGAAAACAGACAATCCTGATAGTAATGACGATGGTGGACAAAGTGGAACAAAATCTAAATTATGATAAACATATTACTACAAAAATCGGCTTCATATTCAAGACAACGGGTATCTGTGTGAAGAAAATATCAGCTTAGAAAATCTCATTCTTTTTAAAGAAATGTACAATACTGCCTGTATACGACTGTGGAATAATCTATATAAAATAGAAAACTCTGTCATCGATATTACGTCCTTTACCAAGAATTATTTCCATGAACTCTTATTTCATTTTAAACGTTGATGCCATATTGTTTACTTAATTATCCATCCATGATTATAAACAAGTAATATGGTGTCAATTTTTAAAATGTAATTGGAGTTCATGAAAATAATTTCTTGATAAAGGCTTTGGTCGAAATATCAATAACAGAGTTTTTTTATCTTATATATGACACTTGTATATTCCCTTTGGAATTATATTGGAACAATTTATATTTGTGTGCTATTTAAGAATATGGCATGATAATGTAACTGCTATTTGAGCTTGAAATTTGTTTTAGTTTATGTAACCTATAGGATGCAGGATGTAAGAATTTATATGGAAATTTATAGATAAAAGTTTTTAATTAAAAATCCATATTAAATAATATAAGTACATTGCTACACATTTTTTGGTTGATTTAATTATTGTAATTATATACTACTTTTATATATTACTTTTATTTTCAATAAGTTTCAAGTTTCAAGTTTATTTCAACAGCATATCAGTACATAGTACTTATGGCTGTATAACATACATACATATAATTTAAACATGAAAATATATAAACATAGTGATAAGCACACAGGTAAGGTATTTCAATAAACAATGCAATATACAAATATTTAAGCAGCACATTCAACAGTTTATGTTACATTAATTTGAACATGGAACTCATAGCTAGTTTGTGTTTGTACGTTTTAATAAATTAGCAGAAAATAAACATATTTTTATATATAGATCTTACACTGTAAAAAACAAATTTTCTGTTTATTATATGCTTCATACTGGCTTTTTTAAAGTTTAGCTATGATATGTCATCAGTATGGCGCATCCAAACAGTGAAAAATAACAAAGTTATTTTCATTGTTTCAAAACTGTGGAATATCGATTTTTATTTCAACCATTAATCTTGGTATTCCACTGAAAAGCATATAATAAGTATTATTATCACATGTCTGTGATAACATGTTTCAATTTTTAAATGTACAGAGAGAAATTGTGTTTTGTTTAAGATGATAAAATGTTGGCGACCTTTTGCTAAACATTTGAATATGCAATGTATAACTTTGAATATTTACATAATAAAATAGCATATATGATACACCTATGTTTTGTTTTTTTTAGCTTTACTTATCGAAGAAATGTAGAGCTTATGCATTAGGGTTGGGGCGATATGTTTCATGAACCAATTTATTGTACAATTTATTATCAGCATGGATATCGTTAAAATATGAACTGTTTAAAATACGTGATGATACTAACTGTTATCATGCTCAAATGAAGACTGAATACACTTTTTTGTGTTGCATGTCAACATCATGTTTTTAATGGAACTGTTACATATCTAGAAAGTTGTTCTTATTAAGGGCACATTCATCGTAATTTTTTTACATAATTTAGCTGTTAATACTAGCACAATGATACTACCATTTTGGAAAGTTGTGTGCTTGCTTTTGTCGCCTTCCAACTATTTGACTTATGGCATATAAACAATCATGATTCAAGCTGGCTCTTTTTTGCGTAAGTTTTGGCATCATTGTTGGTGTTGGTGTTGGTGTAGGAGTCAGCATTGGCATTGCTTGTGAGAGTAAAGTTTTTTTTCAAATCTTATATCTTCAACATTATCCAGGAAATTTTATTGAAATTTATAATACTTATTCATCAGTACTCTAAAAGACTATAAAGGGAGATGACTCTGGATAAAATATATCTGGAGTTGTGCCCCTTCATACTTAAACATTTGAGCTGCTAAGGTCCTTATCCGCAAAAGATCGGTTAATTGGGATTGCGTTGATCACATGTGAATTAAACCAGATGGATAGAAGACCATTGAGTTACAAATATTTGTATGGTAATGTATCACCAATCAAAGTCAAGAGGAAGAAATAGTCAATGTCTGTATTTACTTAAGAATAAAACAGGGTTCGTACAAACAGGAAAATCATGGAAAATGAGATTTTTCTGGAAAAATCATGGAATTTTGATTATAGGGTAAATATCATGGAAAAGTCATTCAAAATTAGAAAACATGCAAAAAACTATGTGTTATGGAAAAAACCTTTCTATTACGATTCCAACCACACAAACATTAAATGAAAAACATCAATTCAAACATAATTTTCCAAACAATAATAGTCATCAGCTGCAGTATAAAGAAGAAATGTAAGAAGTAAAAGATAAAAATTCTGCATGTGTTTCTGTTGTAGAGGAGTCATGGAAAAATCATGAAATTCTGGTATTCAAAATCTGTATGAACCCTGTATAACAGGATGTCACAAACAACAAATAATTATGTACGTTATAACTAAACATGTGCCTAGTTAGAAACAACAAACACAATATATTTGTTTTGTTTTTGTTAATCCTAACAAACCAACATATGGATCTACTCTGTCGTTAGTTTTGGAGTAAAGTCACCAACTTCTCAATCTTGACTATAGGACCATGGTTTTAGACTACTAACCGACTATTTGTCTTCACAATAGAATGCTTGAAGTAGTTTATGTTTTTACTGTAGGTGAGCATCCTGGTGTATTGACTGTATACATGTACATGTATATCTATATTCTATAGAGGTATTGTATATGAACTCCCGGATGCATAACTATTGACAATCCATTTGAAATCATGCATACTAAATATAATAGAACTACATAGTACATGTAAATGAATAGAACAAATATTGTATGTTTCAGCAATGAAGACACATTAAACTTAATATCAAAAAGGCTTAAATGGTCATATGAACTGACTCCTCTCATAATTATAATGATCATCCTATGTAATATATAGTTTATTTCCTCCAAAAGTTTGAAGATCATACAATTATTTACAGCAAATATAACAAAATAAATATAAAAATAAACATAGCAAATTACAACTAGCATTCAGATTCACAGGAATGCAGTGTCAAACGAAATCTATATGAACATGTAAGACAAGGTGTTATACATGCATACATATATATACATATATGTCAACTTCTATATGATGTAATTATAAGTAGAGTCAAGCAATAAATGTATACTTATTCTAACAATGTTTTCATAGATAAAGTAATACATGGATATGTTAATAAACCACTTTCTTGTATAGTGGCTAAGGTAAATAGTTCTAAACACTGGTTCTTGTCACTTAAATTGATAAACCATGCATACCACTTATAGCCAAACTGCTTTAATAAAGTGTCCCAAAGTTTTAATCTTGCTGTATGTAACTTGTGGCAATAACAGAGTGTATGTATGGTTGTATTATCATTCATTAGGTCACATTTTATACATTTCTGTGTGAAATGTCTTGATACTAATCGTGAAAGACCACGTAATACAGCATAACTGCCACGTTTTAAACTATATGATGCTGTATCACGAATGAATAGCCACATAGGGCTACAAGTATTTTTACGGCAAAGATTGCTAGATAGTGCGTCACCTAAGATATTAGCAATGCGATTAATTGAAATATGAGTTTCAATATCAATGACATAACGTCTAAGAATTTTCTTCCATTGTAATTTTGATGGAAACTGACATGTTTCAATATATCCATGAAAATATTTTTGAAGTCTATATTCATAAAATAATCGATAAATATCTGGAATAAATCCACGAACTTGTTTATCGTGATTCACAAAGTGGAGCAATCTAAATACAAACACTTGTTTAGCTTGGTATGATGATTTGAGTCTACAAAGTTGACCAAAATAACACACAAAATAACATTCTTAATTCAATACCTGCACTCCATTCCCCAGGGAGTTGTTGGGACTTAGATTTGAGTTCCAGCAAGCCCCTCTCAACTGTGGGACATAGCATGGATCCAGCATGTCTGACTTCAAATTCCGAACGGGACCTACATACTTATCTTGGACTACTACTATCTTGGTGTTTGATCTTAGAAGTATTTATTTTGTTAGGTTTATTCTCTGTCTGTATTAATGTATTAAGAATGGCTGTAGTCAGTCATGCGGCCACTGGGAAGATCGAGTAAGTGCATATTACATTTAATTCAAAACTTTTTTGAAAATAAAAACTAGCGTCATCATAACACCTAAAGCAACAATGAATTAAAACTATCGTCATTATTATAAACAACAACAGCAACAACGAATAAAAATATCGTCATCTTAATAAACAACAGCAGCAACAACACATTTGAACTACAGTGTATTAACATCATTATAAACAAAAACAGCAACAAAATCAAAAGATTCATCTTTATAAATAGCAGCAACAAGAACGAATCATAACTATCTTTATCATTTAAAACAACACCAACAACTAATCGACACTATTATCATCATTACAAACAGCAGAAAACAACAAAAACCTCTCATCTTGATTAGTAACAACAATATCAGCAGCAACGAATAAAAATACATCATCACTATAAACATCAACAAAAAACGAATCCAAGCTATCATAGTCATTTTAAAGATCCGCAACAACTAATCATAACGATCATCATCAATATCGTATGTCAAATGTACGAATGGTTTATTTTCTAAATTTTGTTTTAAATGTTTTATTAAAGTCATATGCGAGACACGTCTTTATATGACATTTTCAAGCTTTGCTTATCGCCTGTGAGTAATCAAAATCAAAATACAGTGAAGTTCCGCCATAAAGACTACATTGGGTTGGTTGTTGCAACTTCGTGTGGGTTTTTTGAGGACTTTTATGTCGCTAGTCACAAATGTAATGTTCCTAATAACGGAATTTACTGCTTATTAAATCATTGGTCTTTCAATTTAATTTTCTGATATTAACCATGAGCATATGCTATTTGAAATAAATTCTGTTCTGGTCTGTTTATATCTGGGATTCGCCGGCGCAATGTATTTTACAAATTCATTCACATAGTCAGACAGACAATAGAACAAGCTTTCTTTTGGTGTATAAATGTGAGTTATTCACATAAATAAATATTGAGTTTAATATATTCTTGCATAAAGGTCAAGCTCAGGTTAATTCTGTTGGACTATACTACAAAATAACATGAAATTTCTGACAAGTTCATGTACCAAACCAATGATTGATGATATATCCCTGCTAAAACATTGTCTAAATCATTTTAATATATCCTCAATAAACCTCGCATATTGAAGCTCGAAATAGGAAACACTCGATGTTTATTGCGCCAATTTTATTATAAATGTACTAGGTCTACACATTTCCTAAGATAATACAGGAAATCGAGATAAAATTAAGTTGGGAATAAAGTGTGTCCATAAATCAACCACTGACCGTTTAAACAAATAAACATTCATTAAGAATAGAATCTCTGAACATTTTAAAACCAATATCAATTCCTCTGAATCTGCGAGTGTTATACTTTGGACTGGCCTGGGTCAATTTTCTAGGTTGATTACATGTATAAAGTTTTCTGATAATTTCACAGTCTAGTATAAGACCATTGATGCTGAATTTATTTTGCTTATACATATTATGATTCGTCCCCGAAGTATTTCGAACCAGATATTTTTGGTTACGAAAATATTTGGGGACGAATCTTCGTTTACATTTTGATACGCTCCTGAGTTCTTTCGAACCAGATTTTTTTCGGGCACGAAAATATTTTGGGACGAAACTTAGTTTACATTTTGAATCGTCCCCGAGAAATTTCGAACAAGATTTTTTTGGGGTACGAAAATATTTAGGGCGAATCTTTGTTTTGATTTTGATTCGTCCCCGAGATATTTCGACCCAGATTTTTTTTTCGGCTACGAAAATATTTGGGGACGAATCTTTGTTTACATTTTGATTCGTCCTCGAGTTTTTTCGACCCAGATTATTTCGGGTACGAAAATATATGGGGAGGAATCTTTGTTTACATTTTGATTCGTCCTCGAGTTATTTCGACCCAAATTTCTATTGAGTACGAAAATATTTGGGGACGAATCTTTGTTTTGATTTTGATTCGTCCCCGAGTTAATTCGACCCAGATTTTTTTTCGGGTACGAAATTATTTGAGGACGAATTTTAGTTTACATTTTGATTCGTCCCCGAGTTATTTCGACCCAGATTATTTCGGGTACGAAAATATTTGGGGACGAATCTTTGTTTACATTTTGATTCGTCCCAGAGTTATTTCGACCCAGATTATTTCGGGAACGAAAATATATGGGGACGAATCTTTGTTTACAGTTCGATTCGTCCCAGAGTTGTTTTGAACCAGAATTTTTTGGGGACGAAAATATTTGGGGACGAATCTTTGTTTTCATTTTGATTCGTCCTCGAGTTATTTCGACCCAGATTATTTCGGGTACGAAAATATATGGGGACGAATCTTTGTTTACATTTTGAATCGCCCAAGAGTTATTTCGACCCAGATTATTTCGGGTACGAAATTATATGGGGACGAATATTTGTTTATATCTTGATTCGTCCCCGAGTTCTTTCGACCCAGATGTCTTTTGAGTACGAAAATATTTGGGGACGAATCTTTGTTTATATTTTGATTCGTCCCCGAGAAATTTCGAACCATATTTCTTTGGGTACGAAAATATTTGGGGACGAATCTTTGTTTACAGTTCGATTCGTCCCCGAGTTGTTTCGAACCAGAATTTTTGGGGACGAAAAAATATGGGGACGAATCTTTGTTTACATTTTGATTCGTCCTAGAGTTATTTCGACCCAGATTTCTTTTTGGTACGAAAATATTTGGGGACGAATCTTCGTTTATATTTTGATTCGTCCCCGAGAAATTTCGAACCGGATTTTTTCGGGTACGAAAATATTTGGAGACGAATCTTTGTTTACAGTTCGATTCGTCCCCGAGTTGTTTCGAACCAGAATTTTTTGGGGACGAAAATATATGGGGACGAATCTTTGTTTACATTTTGATTCGTCCCAGTGTTATTTCGACCCAGATTTTTTCGGGTACGAAATTGCATGGGGACGAATCTTTGTTTACATTTTGATTCGTCCCCGAGTTATTTCGACCCAGAATTCTTTTGGGTACGAAAATATTTGGGGACGAATCTTTGTTTATATTTTGACTCGTCCCCTAGAAATTTCGAACCAGATTTTTTTGGGTACGAAAATATTTGGGGACGAATCTTTTACATTTTGATTCGTCCACGAGTTATTTCGACCTAGATTATTTCGTGTACGAAATTATATGGGGACGAATCTTTGTTTACATTTTGAATCGCCCAAGAGTTATTTCGACCCAGATTTTTTGGGTGAGAAAATATTTGGGGACGAATTTTTGTTTACATTTTGATTCGTCCCAGTGTTATTTCGACCCAGATTATTTCGGGAACGAAAATATATGGGGACGAAGCTTTGTTTACAGTTCGATTCGTCACCGAGTTGTTTCGATCCAGAATTTTTTGGGGACGAAAATATTTGGGGACGAATCATTGTTTATATTTTGATTCGTCCCCGAGAAATTTCGAACCAGATTTCTTTTGGGTACGAAAATATTTGGGGACGAATCTTTGTTTTTATTTTGATTCGTCCCCGATAAATTTCGAATCAGATTTTTTCGGGTACGAAAATATTTGGGGACGAATCTTTTATATTTTGATTCGTCCCAGATTACGGGTACGAAAATATTTGGGGACGAATCTGTTTACAGTTTGATTCGTCACAGAGTTGTTTTGAACCAGAATTTTTTGGGTACGAAAATATTTGGGGATGAATCTTTGTTTACATTTTTATTCGTCCCCTAGTTATTTCGAATCATGTTTTTCGGGTTCAAAATTTATCGGGAACGAATCAATATGTTAAAGATTCATACCCAAATATTTTCTTAACCTTAAAATGTTGGATTTGAAATTATTTTAGGACGACTTTTCTGAAGTCAATTTCATTAGTTCGAAATTATGGGACGAATCCTGTTTCTATTTATTTTTTATTATAAAACAACAACACAATTTAGTGAATTTATTTGGACAACAAACATCTCAAGGACAAACAGTCAGAGATGACTTGTTAAATATAAACAGACCAAAATATATCAAGTACATGAAATTGGACAACAAACATCTCAAGGACAAAAAGTCCGAGATGACTTGTTTAATTTCAGCAGGACACGCGTATAGGGGACAACAAACATCTCAAGGACAAAAAGTCCGAGATGACTTGTTCAATTTCAACAGGGCACGCGTATAGGGACAACAAGCATCTCAAGGACTTGTTCGAAAAAAGGGACCTCATGTACATGAAATTCATTTGGTGGATTCTTCAGCTTGATTTCATTCACCAGCTTGATATGCTTCATGAGTACTTCTGTTCATAACAATCTAAAATAAAACAAACAAGAAACTTTGAAGTGTGATATTTTGACAGACTATACTACAATTTTTATTTTTTAAGCACAGGTTACTGTATCAAAACATTAAACACACTTTCTCTACAATCAACATTGTTTTTGTTTAGTCCAATAAAAAGCATATTCAATACATCAACCAAAGAAAGTTTTTTAACTACCCCTTGTAATTATTACAAGTTAGTTCAAAAAGAAATGTAAAACCATCCTTCTTAACAGTGTTGAGAATGGTAACTAACTACAAGATATTCTAATTTATTTGTAATTATATAATGCTTTCACAGATCTGATGTATAAAACTTGCAATCCTCAGTGAACATTCAACTTCTTTTCTTTAAACTAAACATATTCAATGCTGATGTTGGGATTAAAACTAGGCCTATGATTTTGATACAATGCCAATTCAAATTACTAAAAGTCAAAATCTTAGTCAAAATATAATTGCCACCCATGCTTGAGTAACTAGATTTAATCTTGAAAAATAATCATTTTTAATAAATACTGAGCATATTAGAAAAAATTATTATAAGTTATCATTACAATTTTTATTGGATGTATGTGAAATCAGCAGTAATGTCAGCAGTACAGCAGTAAACCTTTACTGCTACTATTTCAGACATCTTATTTCTCCTTATGTTCCGTCAGTTAAATGTAGATATATTCGTCATTTTCATGTATAACTATAGCATGCCGTTTGCACAATAATTGGTTAAACTATAGGTTTAACTGTTAAACCCATAGTTAAACAGACAGAAACCTAAGGTTTAACAGTTAAACCTATTGTTTAAGAGTTGAAAGTATGGGTTTAAGAGAAAATTGTGCAGAATGTTACTCAACTATATATTTATCAGCATAAACCCTATGTTTAAGGGTTAATCCTATAGTTTAAGACCTTAATCTTAGTTTAAGAGATTTTGACACAATTACATTAAACTATGATATTAAGAGACTTAAATACATAGTTTTAAGTTAAGATCTGTTAACTATATACATTTTTGTAGTTTTTAGACTTTAAACTACGGGTTTAACTGTTAAACCTATGGTTTAACAGGTATCCAATCATTTTTCGAGTTTGTCATCACGTGAGAAGTTATTGTTGTTGTTTTATCTGAAGTTGCTATATGTACATGTATTATTAGTTACACAGTCAGTTACTGACCGGATACGGTGTGATACCGGGTCAGTAAATTAATATTGGGTGAGAGCGTAGCTCGAGCCCAATATTTATTCACTGACCCGGTATCACACCGTATCCGGTCAGTAACTGACTGTGTAACGAATTTATCTTACCGAGTACCCCCATCTGAGTAGAAAAATAAGGTTTCGTCAGCGCTATCATTTATAAATTTTGTTACTGACTGGATATTAGAATCTACTGACCTAATATGGGATAATACATGGTCAGCACGTTACCGCTCTCGGCCAATGAAAAACGAGTATTCTGTACGAGGTAAGATAAAACATAATACAATCATGCAGTGGATGTGATACATATTTTTACTTTGTCATCTACGTGACAGTTGACTGAAAAGTCTCAAGTAATTTATAAATAAAAAATAATTCTGTCTTGTCAACTTCACTGTATAAGGTTATAGATCTAAAAAAAAGTTTTCATAAATTATTTGATTTGTAGCAAAGAATATTACAAATCAATTAAATTTATTTTTATAAGAAACAAATACTCTGAAACTGTACCATAACATTTTTGACTTTTCTGTTTCTCCCATAAAAAGACAAGTCCAAAAATAAAAGTACATCGGCATACCATGTTAACATAATTGATTTATACTCAGTATTATTTACATGGTCTACAAAATGTAAACAAACACTAAGTTGTACAAATTCTTAATAAAAGCCAAAAAAGACATCATTGGTTATCCCACAATACATTACTCTGCTATACTGCCTTATGTACTGTGGATCATTTGGTTAAAAAAATCTCGTATTTATGAAT
This sequence comes from Mactra quadrangularis, assembly GCA_025267735.1. NCBI lineage: Eukaryota > Metazoa > Mollusca > Bivalvia > Venerida > Mactridae > Mactra > Mactra quadrangularis. The sequence continues at coordinate 43,420,214 of CM046299.1, read as the reverse complement.
AATTAATGAGACAGTTTCATTGGTTCCGCAAGAAAACCACAGCAGAAAACTAGCCAATGAAATTACACAACCATTTTTTTTTAATGAACATGTGCGTTGATTTCTATTTTAAGAAAGAATATCCCAGTATTATGTCATTGTTATTGAAGAGTATTTAATTGTAACATGCAATATGATATCATTGGAAAAAGATTGCCCCACCCCCCTGCCTCATGCATATTTATGAAAACGAGATTTTGCCAGTCAAATTGCCCACGGTATGTATGAAGTGTAATGGAAGAAAGTACTGTGGTTGCCCACAATGAAAAAGAGAGATAAAAAAAGTGCAAATATAGCCATTATACATTTCTTTGTCAGAAAATGTCTACCTTAGCTTGTGTGTTGTAATAATTGTTAGTCTGAATCATCTGCTCAAATATGTTTGAACATGACCTACTTTACAGTTTTTGCGCAGAGGATTTGAAGCAAACAAAACTCACAGGATTGATTGGAATTTAAAGGATAAAGAAAGTTAGATGTTATTTTGCTTGAATTTTTGTACACACTATTTGATGTTATTCAATTATATATAATAGAACAAATCAGACTTATACTTGAGAAAACTTAAAGCAATGACCGAAATAGACCTAATTCAGAACTCAATTGGTGCATTTTTCCTTCTGCGTGCAGGCGGTACAAACAAATTTTTTAACACATTATTGCTGAAAAGCAAGGTATACAGATTAAATTCAATTGTTCTTTGTACACATATTTTCATTGTGACGGTGAAAGTTTGTACTGCATGGGAAAACCCAAATATTTGATTTCAAGATATAGTCTATTGAGAGAGATTTCAATAATATAAATGTGTACATACCATGATATATCTGAGTTACAGTACTGTCTACAAGACATTCACTATCATTAAATCATACAATATAATACTATCTTCACCAACAACCATTACAATCACTGGTATAAAAAACTAATATCCTGAAATGTTTAAATAAAACATCATAGTAAATGACACAATGCTTAACTATCTCCTTAAACAAATATCCTACAGACCCCTATCATAGGATCTCCCAACAGTACACATGGGGTCACATTCAAATTACCTTTGTGCTGACCAATTAACAAATATTATAATATAGCAAGGTCCAGCTAATCTGGACCTAGACTGTGAGCTTATCAGATTTAAAATAAGTGAGTTCTGCTTTCCAATTGAACTAATATAAGGCCCCCTCAATTAAGTCTCAAGGAGTTAATTAACCAATCAGATTACATATCATGATTTAACTGGGAGTAAGCAGTGTGTGTTAAACGCTGCAAAACAATGCTAAAGTTTTTGACTTATCAATATATTAAAGAAATGTTTAACCCTTAACCGCTCAATCCCGCATTTTTACGTGTCTAGACCCCCCCTTAAAAATGGCTGCCACAGCCTTGAAAATGGTGTTTTTTAACTGGAATAAGTGAATTTCACTTAAGGATAGTTGTTCCCAAAAAATGAGCTTTTTTTCGCGCGCCTCCCTCCCAAAAAGATGTCTCAGGGGGGATGTGTCCCCCTTTGTTGCTGGGGTTTGAAGGGGGCGCAGCGCCCCTCATCGCCAGAAAAAAAATCGGGGTCATTGAGTGCAGAAAAATGACGCCAAATGCTGATAAGTAAACACGTTTTCAGTATCTGAAAAGACCTGGCACTTTAGACCTCAATTTTGGAAAATATTACCGTTTGAAACGCAAATGTGGGGTTGAAAAAGAGCGAAAATTGCATTTTTTGCCGTTTTTGCTCCGCCCCAGCGTTGCCATGGTAACGGGGATCGGGGCTCAACTTGGTTTTTCTGAAAGACATTCACCCAGGTAATAACTTGGCCAAGTTGCATATCTGTATGATAATTAGTAATGAAATTAGAGCATCTTGAAATAGCCCTTGCGCGTAATGGTGAAAAAATGGCTACTTTTCACACATGTCGCAACCAGTAAAGGGTTAATGAGCAAATCAAGACCAATATTTGCATAAAATATACTCTAAAATGTAAAACTAATCCGTCAGGCTGTACCTACTTCAAAACAGTTCAATGTGTAAAATTGGTTCAATACCATGTTAATATTATAAAATATCATAGTTACAATTATCATGGTCCCAATCAACAAACAAAATAGTTTGCAACAAGGGTCAGTTTGTATTGCAGGCAATACTTAAGTCCCGTATTGGTAATCTATGACTAATTTAAGAACAACAACATGACCGTGACCTCAGACCTAAAGAAAACAAGAGCTCCGCTGGACGGGGCATTATACGCCCGTGTGCTGTCCATGCTGTGTTCTATCTCATATGAAGTCCCTGTGACCTTGATAAATGACCCCTGGATATCAGAATAGGTCCCATCCTTAACTGGAGGGCTAACCAAAGCAAAGATTTTGAGAACCTAGGTACAGCCATGGTTGAGTTATCACCGGCACAAAGTTTTCCCATACAAACTTCCAGTGGCCTTGACCCTGGGGCCTCAGAACCAAAAATTCTCACCCTTGACCCAAAGAGTATTGATACATAAAATTTGGTGATCTTAGATAAAGTTGGTTGTTGGACAAGGTTTTTCCTCATGATTTCCTTGTAACTTTGACCTTTGACCCAGGGGCCTAAAACCAAAGGGGCATATGCTAGACATTCTAAGGCTACCCTTAAATAAAATTCGGTGAACCTAGGTACAATCATTATTGAGTTATTGTCCAGAAAATGTTTCAATATAAATTAAGTCCCAGTGACTTTGACTTTAGACCCTAGGGTCTCCGAATCAAAAGGGAACATCCTCTACCAAAGAGCTATCAACACATTACTCCTTGACAAATGGGCTGATCCACATAAAATTTGGTTAACCTAGGTACAAGCATTGTTTATTTATTGTCCTGACAAGGTTTTTCCATATGATGCCCCTGTGACCTTGACCTTTGACCCAGGGGCCTCAAAACCAATAGGGAACATCCTTGACACATGGGCTACCCTCACATAAAATTTGGTGAACTTATTTCATGTTACTTATTAAATATAGCATTATTTCCATTGTTTGCCATTTTGACTTTATTAACATATTGATTGAACATTTGAAGTCACTGCTTGGTAATTTGATATCTTCTGGTTGATGGTTTAAACTTGACCCAGGGGCCCCAAAACCAATAGGGAACATCCTTGACACATGGGCAACTCTCACATGAAATTTGGTGAACCTAGGTGCAGTCATTGTTGAGTTATTACCCGGACAATGTTTTTCAATATGATGCCCCAGTGACCTTGACCTGTGACCTAGGGCCCCAAATCCAATAGGGCAAATCCTTGACACATGGGCTACTCTCACATAAAATTTGGTGAACCTAGGAACATTGGTGGTTCAGTTATTGTCTGGACAAAATTTTTCCATATGATGCCTCTGTGACCTTGACCTTTGAACCTGGGACCCAAAAACCTATAGGGTATATCCTTGACACAAGGGCTACCTTCACATAAAATTTTGTGAACCTGGGTACAGTCGTTGTTGAGTTATTGTCCGGACAAGGTTTTTCAATATGATGCCCCTGTGACCTTGACCTTTGACCCAGGGGCCCCAAAACCAATAGGGCATACCCTTGACACATGGGCTACTCGCACATAAAATTTGGTGAACCTAGGAACATTGGTGGTTCAGTTATTGTCTGGACAAAGTTTTTCCATATGATGCCTCTGTGACCTTGACCTTTGAACCTGGGGCCCCAAAATCTAAAGGGAACATCCTTTACACAAAGGCTACTGTTACATAAAATTTTGTGAACCTAGGTACAGTCGTTGAGGAGTTATTGTCCGGACAAGGTTTTTCAATATGATGCCCCTGTGACCTTGACCTTTGATCCAGGAGCCCCAAAACCAATAGGGCATATCCTTGACACAAGGGCTACCCTCACATAAAATTTGGTGAACCTAGGTACATTGGTGGTTCAGTTATTGTCCGGACAAGTTTTTCATTGCTTGTCATTTTGACTTTATTAACATATTGCTTATACAGATATATGAAAGGGGAAGTAATTCAAAGTCGAATGAAAAAAATTGAATTATCTCCACTTTACGCACAACTAGGCATCAATGTTTATCATCGGAGGGAGTTAGAAGAAAATTGGCTAAGAAATGAGGGAGGAGTTGTCCACACAAGGAAGACAGAGGGACGGACAGACAGACAGACGGACAGACAGACAGACAGACGGACGGACGGACGAGCGGCGCCATAACATAATACGACCCTTCGGGCGTATAAAAACATTGCTCCACTGGGCGGGCATTATGCGCCTGTGTGCTGTCAAAGCCTGGGACTGTAGGAGATGGAGGGCTATCCACAGTAAAGATCTGGTGACCTTTGACCCTGGGGCTTCAGAACCAATAGGACACATCCTTGAACCAAGGGCTATCCACACAAAAATTTGGTGAACCTAGGTACACTTCTTGTTGAATTATGTTCAGGACAAAGTTTTCCCTTATGAAGTCCCAGTGACCTTGACCTTTGACCCCAGGGCCTCAAAATCATTAGGATACACCCTTGACCCAAGGGCTATCCACACATAAAGACCTTGGCTATTATATGTTTATGTATACCTTACATGTATAATAAATTATCTTTAGACACAAGTCAGAAAATCTCATATTTGCACAGTTTCTTAAAATAGATAAAGCGAGGACAGCAATGTTCAATACTATGAATATGACTAGAGCCTTGACTATGACTTCATACATATATAATTATTGCCATGTACCATCTGTTCTGTTTCTTAAAATACAACATGTCCAAATGTATTGACTTAAAAAGTTATATCAAGTATCAAGTACAATTAATAGACCTTAGTAACTACTGTAGTATTGTTACAATTCAACTTAAAGTTAAAAAACATTGAAGATATATAATCTTGTTTTTTACAACTGAAAAAAGATTGACTGCAAGCTAAATATTCTTTGACATCAACTAAGCAATAATTAATTTTATTATTTTACATAATTATATGTCTTTCCGAGAGTCAAATTAGATATGAATATCATGCATGTCTTTACTACATAATCTATGATTTTCTATTAGCCATTAAACCACTGTTTTCATTAACTTAAATTTGTAGACTTATTAGAAGTAATACTTTTTAATCCTTAATATAGGAACAGTCTGCCAAATTTGAAAAGAACAACATCTAATTGAATTCTGTTTCAACTCAATAGAAAACAAGTTTTTATGCAACAAAGAAAATAGTGTAACAGAAAAATATGTAAGCAATCAAATGTAGATGATTTGAAAACCATCTAATTTAAACCAGGGATTTTATATAACAGGGATTTGTAACCACATAGATTTACATCAAGTTTCACTGTCGTGGCTATATTATTTTAGCTTAAAGAGATATCAAGTATTACAAGTTTAAATAAAGATATTCACATGAAATTTTGTACCAGTACCATTTAAAGTAACATAAAGGTTAGAAATATGTGTTTCTAGATGATTTCTTATGTAAATTTATGTGTTTCTAGATTATTTTTTATGTAAATTATGCTCACAGACTGTTTCACAAAATTATGAATTTTTCCGCTGATCTGCCATTTTCAGCCCTGATTTACAACACCTAGCGTCATACTTTATGTCATAATTGCACAAATTTTTTTTGCCTAAAACTTTAGAAACATTCACAAGTTGCATGGACGACATATACAAAAACATAAGTCAAGTTTTTAAACTCTGGAATACTTTGTACAGCCTGCTTCAGCCAGTTATAGACAATGACAACAGTGAATATTCAAAATAGCACTTCCTTGCAAATCCCTGTTATATAAATTCCCTGTTTGTTTACATCAATCAAACTTAACTGAGTACAGAGAAAAAATTGCATCTTAGAAATCATTGATCATTTTTTTTTTCACAAACTTTTATTTGTCTTTAATCTTAAAATTGAATTCATCGAGTATTGATAATGGCTGCACATAATAATTAAAGTACTGTAAGAACTGTTGGATGGAATTTTTTAAACGAAGGAATTCCCATGTATTGTTCATGGGCCAAATGGTCTTTAGAATATGAAATAAAGTTACTTACTTACATATTCAATACCTCCCTAAGAATTCTTTGTTTAAAAAATTCCTTCCAACAGTACTTACAGCACCTTGATTATTATGTGCAACCATTATCAATACTCGGAGAATTCAATTTGAAAATATTCCTTTTTAATTTACCATCTAGACTTAATAGTATATTTATCATAAAGATAACAATGAAGTATTATATTTGCATGGGCTATCTTCCATAAATACATGTATATTAATATTAAAGTTAGCAGCATAAAATTTGATATTCTAGTCTATATTATTGAAAAGAAATAGTTGATAATTCATTTAACAAAAGATTTATATCATTTATAAATTCTTATTTATTCTTATTGAAATATATATCATATTCATGTTAAAGTACAGACATTTGCTAAGGTTGAGTACTTTATTCCATAAATTAAAGTCAGGTTTGTAGAGTTACATTTAATTACTTCAAAAGGTTTTATTTATGATATCACTGTCACTCATTTTCAATAAGCGGGTGCAAGTGGTGTCGCCGGTCTATTCTCTTTGTCCCTTACGATATAAAGTTTGGTAAATCAACCTAAAATATGCTATAGCAGTAGACCTTCAACTGCATGGTTTATAAAAAGTATTATCTCATCAAATTTGCAAAACTTTCAATGAATAAAGTTGATTTTTGACATGTTCGTTACTGTCGCCGATCAATACGCTGTTTCTTTAAACAGGCGTAGAAATTAAACGAAGCAATTTAGTTCAATTTTGTTGATGTTATTTTGTAACTGAAAGCCTATAGTCATAAGCCAAATGTATTTTCCAACAACTTTCGATTGTTAATTGACTGTCAACCTCATTAAAAATCTGGTTTTTAGAAATCAAATTTTCAGGAAATGTTCGTTACTAAGTTTTTACATGGCAGCATTTCAAAGAATAACACATCAAATTGTATTGGTTTGGTTATTTTCATAGACGTTAGTTTTATAATATTACATAATGCTTCAATTTTTGTTAAGAATTTAAGTATTTTAGACAATGTACAAGTTTGAAGTTATTACTCACCCTAAATTGACTTTGAATTGATATGTTCGTTACCTTAAGTTTCTAAAATACCATACTATTAGAAAGACATTAACTTACCTTGAAATGAGTAATGCTGCATATTATCTCAAAAGAACATGTTAACTTTATATTCTTTTGAAATTACGGAAAGATAATCAAGTATAAGCTCCTAATTTGAAGTGTTCGTTACTGACATGTCCGTGACTGAAATTTACACACTGCGTGTTTTTGGCGGTTTACGTTCAGTTTTTAAATCCCTTTGTACATGAATTCATTTAACTTGACGATATTAATCCCGATAAAGCTTACAGAGAAGGTCAACTGCCGCTTTATAGAAATTAAAAGGAGATCTCGCAATACAGCAGTAAGGTTATTTTCTTTATGCCACAAATTTGCTTAAATTGTTTTTCTCATATTTTGTTTTGCTAAATCAATTGACATTGGAGTGAACTTTGAATATATAGTATGTTTTATTGAATGCATAGTATAGGTTCAAAATATAAACCATGACAAAAGAACGACATGTTCGTTACGACAATGTAACGAACATGTCAGCAGCATTAACGATTCACTGTACCAGTCTAACATAAAAATAAGTTGTTTCTTCAATTTAAGTATATAATTCGTTCCTTATTTTCACTTTTTACCAATATCTAAAGTTAGCTTAAGCATGGTTTCTTTTGAAATCGTATCTATTAAACGACACCTTCATTTCGTTTTATATTCTTGTAAGCCCAACCAATTAAATTGTCTCATCCTGTCTTTAGTCAGTCTCAGAAAAATGCATCGGAGTGTAAAACTAGAAGGGAAATAATTACATGTCTTAGCAGAGTACAAATCCTATTCATTGCAGTGCTCTATTTGCAGTGATACACCAATGAATGATTAGTAACGAACATGTCAAGATTAGTAACGGACATTTCATGTTGTTTTTTTCTTTTCTTGTGAAATCAAGGGCAGGAATTCAGAAATATAAATCGTCGATGGCTTAAACAGAGCAAAAGCTATGCAAACCTGTATATAGAAGGATTGAGAAAACAAATTACATACTTTTGGTAACGAACATTTCGTCGAAATTTTGGTAGCATTTTTGAAAAAAATCATGGGAAAAATCCCATATAAGAGTAATTCTTCAATTACACATTATCCTTTTAAGGTTCCAGTGTAACATTTGAATGGAATTATGAACATGGAATATCCAGACATAAAATTATGATTTATTATACTCATACCGATTACAATTTTCTTTGAACCAGATTGTACTGAGTTTGATCTAGCATATGGCAATTGAATATTATTAGTCAGTACGAATATCTTTCTTAATTATCTGAAGATTGGCACTTTGTTTATATAAGGGAAAATTCTTAAATGTGTAATATACCAACTATTTATGGTAAGCGACCATTTAACGTTAGCATAACGAACATTTCATGGCAAAATTTGTACCCCTGACAGTCGTACTTCAAATAAGCATATGACAACAATTACTGATGTCATGATCAAAATATTTCAGAAAGTTGTAGTTTACAGGTTATATTCTTAGATTAAAATGCTAAATAAAGAATTCTAGAACACTGATTTTCCTGTCTTTCATACCTCCAAAATGCACCCGCTTATTGAAAATGAATGTGTATGAATATGACCTATAGTTAGAAAATGTGTGAATATGACATTGAGGGTTGGCCGAAAGACTGCAGTTACTCGCTATTTAACGCAATGCACTTACTACAGTCTTACAGGCACCCCTCGATATTTACATAAGGAATATGACTTCTAACTTAAATAAAATCACAATTTCACAAAAAGTTCCAATTTTTTTAAACTTTAAATTATGAAATATTAAGTTGATAAAATATCTAATAAACTAAGCAAAAATTAACCAAAACATATTCATATTCAAGTTGGTATAACCAACACTTCCTAGCAAATATTACTTGAAAACAACAAAAAATATCAACATTTCTAACTGTAGATACAGTCTGTATTTTCTCAACTGTCAAATTTGAAATAATTATACGGTGACAGAAAACATGCTATTGCAATATCACTATTGTTAGAAAGCGAACATTTTAACACAAGAAGTCATTATGAAATTATTCATGTTTACACAGCATATTAAATTTTTAGACAGGTTATTTACAAATTTAACATTGGGAATTAAAATAAATTAAGATAATCTCAGGCATAGAAATTAATTTGAAACATTTAAGTCATACTTGAAAACTGAATCTCATATTTGCTAATATTCATAATCACTGTTTAATCATACTGGCTTTAAACAATACATGTATAATTAAGGTACTATAAAGGAAAAAACAAAGTCTATGAGCCAAGAAATGTGGAACACAATTGTTTTTATGATTTTGAATTTAAGAATTCTAAGAAGCAGTTGCTTTGAGAATATTTCTTAACATGAAGATTGATTCCAATAATCCATGCAGAAACTATACAAATGATGATTTTGACATTTTTTTTTATTTATTTTTACATTGATCAGCCTCCTCCATATTTACAACCCATTGTACATTGAACATTTGAAACTTGTCACGTGAGTAATAAAAATGCTTGCACGGATTCAGTTTAACTCAACCTGTGAACAACTGGACCTAAGTTTGGACAACTCAACCTGCTGGTACAGATGACAAACCCATGGACAACGAAACCCGTATTATACATAATTAGTTATTTGAGTTTAAATATAAGTTTATAGTGTATGAAATATATTTGTGAATAAAACACAATTATTGTTTGGTTTCTAGAGCTTTTTTTAAGAAAAAAGAATACCACTGAAATGAAAATGGCGTAAAAATATTGTCAATTGTGTAGTACGAGTATGTATTGCATATTAAATATATATGTATAATTAATATTATTAAAATTAGTGCTATGCCCATCATTGATTATTATTTTTATTGCTAAACTACTAGATAAATATAAGGTATACATGTTATTTATTTATTTATATATTTATTGGAGTTAACGCCGTATCAACACAATTTAGGTCATTTCACGGCATCCAGCGCACCTAACCTACCTTTTCTGGACCATTGTCTATAACCAGTACTCACCTACCCTTCCACAAGGCCGGAAACTTCTCCATATTATCTAATCAATGGAGGAAAATCGACATTATTGTCAAATTTTCATGGAAGGGTATAACCTCCCCGGGCACCAGTATCCAAATCCCGGCGCTCTACCAACTGCGCTATCGACCCGGGTTATATATAAGGTATATATTGAACTGATTGTAGATTGCACTTTGTTTGAAAAACTGCTACTTGCTCATTAAAAAGTAGCATTTATTACAGAGTGATAAATGGTTAGTTTAATTACAATTTACTACTTAGACCAACTGTTAATACAAGTAAAAAAAAAACTTCTAGATTTTCTAGAATTTGCATATTATAATTATGTTATAATCCAATGAACAAAATTATCAATACAAAATTTATCAATAATATGTAATGATAAATTCATAATGCTTCTTAACAAGAGCCGTCCAAGGACAGCGCGCTCGACTTTTCGGGTGTTTTGTTCACGGCAAGGCTTATCTTTAAACAAAAATGATTTCAAGACAGGACTTAATTTTTGATAGGAAATAAATCAGTCAAACAATAATTACCAATTCATATTTAAAATGTAAAAGGGGTGTAACTGCTAAAACATTCATCCATAGTAACATCCCTTCAAAGTTAAGTAGACATAGTATCAATGGATATGCATACCTACTTTCATTTAAATATCTTTATAAGGAACTAATAATATTTCAATTTAAACAAATTTCAACATTTAAGTAAAGGGAAATAACTCCAAAAAACAATCAAGAGTTATGTCCCTTTGTAGTCGTGTAGATGTAGTACTGATGAATAAGCATACTAACTGTCATTTAAATATCTTGATGAGCATTGAAAATATTTCAGTTTAAAATACTTTAACCCTTATTTAAAAGTTGAAAAGGGGCACAACTCCAAAAATAATTCATCAAGAGTTACATCCCTTTGAAGATGAGTAGATGTACAACTGATGAATAAGCATACTAAAATTCTATCAAACAAAAATATATTCAATTTGAGCAAACTTAAATCTAAAATATCCAAGTATAAAGGGAAATAACTCGGAAAGTAATTCATCCAGAATTATGTCCCTTTATGGTCCGATAGATGAAGAACTGATGAAAAAGCATTCCATATTTCATTCAAATATATTTGAAAGTACTAAAAATATCCCATTAGAACAAATTTTAATCTTAAATGTTCAAGTATAAAGGGGCATAACTCTAAAAATAAATCATCCACAGTTACCTCCTTTTATAGTTGCGTAGATATAGTACCGATAATTAAGCATACAAACTTTAAGTCCAATATCTTGATTAGTTTTAAAGATATTCCAAATAGGAACAATTTTAACCTTATAATTCGCCATTTTTAAAGTATAAAGGGGAAATTTCTCTAAAAATAATTCATCTACAGTTATGTCCCTTCATAGTCGTGTAGATATCGTACAGACAAATAAGTATACAAACTTTAAGTCAAATATCATGATCAGTATTGAAGATATTCTACATAGGAAAAACTTTAACCTCATATTTTGCAACTTTATAAGTATAAAAGGGCAATTACTCCAAAAATAATTCACCCACAGTTACGTTCCTTCATAGTTGAGTAGATATCATACCGACAAATAAGTATACAAACTTTAAGTCAAATATCTTGATCAGTATTGAAGATATTCTACATATGAAAAACTTTAACCTCATATTTTGCAATTTTCTAAGTACAAAAGGGCAATAACTCAAAAAATAATTCATCCAGAGTTATCCCCTTTCACAGTATGGTTAATATAGTCCCACTAAATAAGTATACCAAGTTTCAATAAAATAACTTGGATAGTGTTGAAGATATAAGAGTTTCAAAAAACTTTAACCTGAAAACCAACGCCAACGCCGACGCAAAAGTGATAGCAATAGCTCTCATTTTCTTCGAAAAGTCGAGCTAAAAAAATGAACAAGATTGGCTAACATAATCACAATCTACTATCATTTATGTTAGTCTATTTTATTAATAAAAGATTTTCATGAAAATAGATAAAATTTGTGATAAAGTAATAATAAATGATCAACATTAAACAGTAATCAATACTTAAAATGACACTAATGGTACAATTTAAAATCTGCCAGTCATACATGTACAACACAATTGACACAATTTTTATGTGATCTTTATGTTTAATGCTATTCTCATTTCTTTAAAAAAAACTATAATAATTATTGTATTTTATTCAAAAACATCTTCTATATATGATAAACTCACAAGAATAATTACTTTAAAATCAATTGATATATATATAAAAAGGTTAAAATATGCTGTAACAAGCAAAATACAAAAAAACAAAAAAACAAATATAAGTTTTAAACGTCTATTTGGATGATGTTTTTTGTTTTATATATATATATATATATATATATATATATATATATAATTGATAAAAATACTTTTTAACTAGCATAATCATTTTATATATGATACTGGTTGAGTTGTCCAAGGGTTGAGTTGTCTCTACCTGCCGGTTGAGTTGTCCATACCAATGGGTTGAGCTGTTCTGGGTTAAGTTGACTTTGGGATGACTCCATTTGCACAGAGTCCATGAATTAACATATATATCACAAAGGTAATTTAATCAAGCAGTTACATAAATCTCCCAACCAGATACCTTTGTTAATGCAGAATAGTGGAGATGATGTGTTCCATGGTTTTTGGTAAATAGAATGACGCAGCTTTTTACTTTCATATTTGAATTGTAAAGCTATACTGAAAAGGGATAACTCATAGAATCACAAATAGATTAGACAAACTAAGTATAAGTAAACAATAATTGAACTTGCCCTTTACAAACTTTCATAATAGATTATTAGATTAACTTGGCAAACATATGAATCTTGGAGTATATATATTTGGTTAAAATAATAAACTTAGTACATGGTTTACGAAGCTAGTCAAGCATAGCATACAATTGTGAATGAATATGCATAAAAGGCAATTTCAACCTTGTTTAGAAATAATGAATAGAATGATAATTTACTTACATCAATACAATAATGTTTAGAAGCTTTTGTGATAATCAGGTCACATAGATACATAGACATTTTTCAAGCTAGTGTGATACTCAGGTTACACTTGTTTCATACTGAAAAAATAAATAAGGTAAACTAATTATAAGTAATGTATCATCTAACAACAATATATACATAGAACAGGCTGTCAACCAGAAATACAGCAATTTATACAGTTATTATATTTTCAAAATATGAGCACTTTTATAGAACAGAAAAAAAACAGAAACTTTTTTGACGGAACACATAGGTGTTAGTCGCCATAATGATAATTTGGCTTCACATCTAAACATCTATAGAGAAAATGAGTAAAAGTAAATGAACTCTAAGTGATATTCTGATACATTAAGGCTCATACTTTATATCAAAATTACACTTCTTAAGGGCCGGTCACATAGGCCAAAATGCATAAATCACACAAAAATCACACACAAAACTCGGGTCTTACATGATACATCCATGATATTCACGTTTCATCAGCGTTTCTGACATGGAGCATTGGTAGTTGTGAGTGGAACTGCGCCGTATCAGCCTTATGCACGATTCCAGGTTTTGAACAGTTCAAAATTTATCTACGCGTAAGAGTTTACAAAGTTTTGCGTTGTTTTACATATTCTTTGGGCAGTTTGCGTAGTTCTTATGCAGATTATGCACGACTCATGCGTGGAACATCAGCGATCGGCGTGAAAATGTCCTGAAGCTCGCATCCGTTTATATATGCGGAACGGCGTCAAAAGGACGCGACTCAGACGCACATTATGCGTTGTTTATGCGCGAATCATAGGCAGTTTATCAGTGATAATGCGCAGAATATGTGTGGTTTTCCGCGAAGCTTTCGTTGGGCACATTCAATTCTGTGCCCCTTTTTGGGCTTATGCATGGTTTATAAGTGCTTTGTCAGTGATTTTTGCGTGATTGATACGTAATTCTTGCGTAATGTATCGGTGATTTTTCATCGCGTAAATCGTAGAAAATGTTCAAATCCTCAGAGTCAAGCATGCACAACCAAAATTTATGCGTTATTCATGCGTTTACGTGCTAGTTGGGACTGTGTGACCAGCCCTTTATGAACAGCAAAATAACTTTAAAAAAACTATGTTGTTGATCAAAGCTTTTTAAGATCCATTTTTATGACAGAATTACCTTAAACTGACATAATAAAATTTAAAAAAAGTACTTGAATATTAGTATTTAGTGTAAACAAAGAAATGATTATATGTTGTGCTCTTATTTAAGAAACACCCCTTTTTGAGAACTAAGCACGTAGTAAAACTTCAGTTCTGTAAGACTTATCAAAATCATTCACAAATAAAGTGTAAGAGTAGACAGAGACAAAATACTTAATATCTAAATATTTGTGAATAAAAACAGTCCAATTTACTCAACACTTTCATAACTGAATTCTTGAAATTATAGAAGTGATTAAGTTAAATTCCTTAAAAAAAAGAAGACTGCAAAGAAAAATACAGTATCTAGCAACTTGAAAATACAATAAAATTTACTGGACATGTTCTGAGTTGATTTGTTAAAAAATAGCGGACTGATAAGAAAACATTAATGATAGTATGTGAATTAAATGAAAAAATTTACTTGACATTTTCAAAGTTGAATTTCTTGAAAATATATACTAGTGACTAATTGACAAAATATAGGATAATCATAGAAATATAGGATAACTTTCTAAATATTAAAATGAAATCCAAAGTATAGGACAATATAAGAGTAAAGTAACTGGTTGACTCCCTATATAAAAGAATCATAATAAATACAATAAAATACAATGAAATTCACAACAAACAATTCCTATCAAGTAATATTTATCACAGTATCTTGTAACTTTAGAGGGTAAATTAATTAGAAAATAAACAAAAAGTCTGATAGGATAGATTATTTCATAATGCAAAAACATTCCCCCCCGGCTTACATCCCCCCCCTCCTAAAATTGCCCATGGAAAGGTTATTTTCTATCATAAAATATAATATTTATAGAAAAATGTATAAAATTGATATAAGTTTCAACAAATTTTTGCATGCTATGCGTGCAACAAGTAACAAAACTGAAAGTACACTAATACATTAACATTATCGTAATGTACAATTATTCAAGGACAATTCCTTCTAATTATTTGCAAGATTTTAACATGATCCAACGGCTGTAAAAATAATATGATATATATTTAGATGTTTTTATCGTATACACTGGAAAAGGAAAGTTTTGCTTCTATAAATGTGCCTGAATCCCTTAGAAATTAGCTTTGGGGGCCGCAGTACCCCTAGACTCCTGGTCAATGCTTTGCCTAGGATCCATAGGGGGCCCTTAAATACGGCACCTAGACCCCCAGTCTGCTTGTTCATTCCCCCCCCCCCCCCCGTTACTTGAATTTTCTGCCCCCCATAAATGAAAATCCTGAATCTGCCTATGCAACCCCATCATAAATCTCCAATGGACTCTAGGGTCAATGCAGTAATTGACAGTTGAAAACAATTATGCATCTAGGGCAGTTTTAACTTAAGTTAATTAATATATAAATATGTTTCAACAATCATTCTGTTTAAACATGATATTCATACATTTTTCTAACAACATTGTCTTTTCTCAGAAACTATAAAAAATTTTGATGTTTTTATGATTAATATAAGATTAATTATTGTCCACTTGAATATTCACAGAAAATGTGTAACAAAGAGCATTTAATGCAAAATTTGAATTATTTTGAAAAATTTATAACTTCAATATCTTTATCTTCAATTTCATCATTTTAATTTAGTTCAAATTCGGTAATTCTTTTTATTAGGATCTTATCATCCCAGTAACTCAATTATGCAGAGCCCCTACTTTCCATGATATAAAGTTCATATAATTATATTATTCAAAACAATGTACCATGTGATATTCAAATCAAAATACAAGTACATTTGATACAAAAATGACAAGTTTAGGTAATATTGCACTTCTACATTATATTGAAACATGAAGTAACTTTTGTTTATGCAATCATTTACAATTTTACTCTTTTTACAAACTTTGTTTTTGATTTTGTTTTATGTCATTCAAGATAAATGCCCTTACAATCAATCAAAACACTGTGTTTGTGTTATTCCTCATTGTACAAGTTCAACCCAGTCTCTGAATTCTGAGTAATACATAAAAATAACAAGAAATATTATGTGGAAACCACATTAAAGCTGGATTTTTCTGCAGATGGGTAAATTTAGATCAAGTTAATGTTGTAACAAAAGAGTCATATTTAATAAATTGCATATGAAAAGTTATACCAAGGGCAATAATTCATCATGAAGGAAGAAAGAGTGTTTTTAATCCACAAAATATTTGAAATAAGACAAACTAAACTATTAATGCAAAAAAAAAACCAAAGGGAAATTAATTTATCCATAATTTAGTCAGGTAAAGTTGAGGTTACTTTCTAATTCTGTTCAACACATGGTATGTTATCATTGTATGGATCTGACACTAAGTCTAATTGGCAGAGATATCGAACAAATTGAAAACTTTAACGCAAAAAATAAAAAGGTAAATAATCCATAATTAAGCCATGTAGAGTTGCATTCACTTTCTAATTCAGTTCATCACATGGTATGTAATCTTTCTTTGCAATTTCATCAAGATCTATCAAATAATGGCAGAGATATGCAACAAATTGAAAATTTTAACGCTAAAATTGCGAAGGGAAATCATCTATAATTAAGCCAGGTAGAGTTGTGGTAACTTTCTAAATATGTGCCCGCTGTAGTATGTAATCGTTTGAAATTTCATAAGGATCTGACAATAAACGGCAGAGATAAATAATAATTAAAAAACTTGACAAAAAATACAAAGGGAAATAATCCATTATAATGCCAGGTAGAATTGCAGTTACTTTCTAATTCAGTTCATCAAATGTATGTAATCATTGTTTGCAATTTCATCAAGATCTAACCATAAATGGCAGAGATATGCAACAAATTAAAAACTTTAACACTAAAATTACAAAGGAAAATTATCCATAATTAAGCCAGGTAGAGTTGCGGTAACTTTCCAAATATGTGCCCACTATGATATGTAATCTTATTTTGAAATTCATAGGGATCTGACCATAAATGGCAGAGACATACAATAAATCAAAAACTTTGGTGCAAAAAATACAAAGGAAATAATCCATTATTATACCAGGTATAGTTGCGATTACTTTTTTAATAATGTTCATGACGTGGTACATAATCATTGTATGAAATTTCATTAGAATCTGACCATAAATGGCAGAGATATGCAACAAATTGAAAACTTTAATGCAAAAATTACAAAAGGAAAAAATCCATAATTAAGCTAGGAAGAGTTATGGTTACTTTGTAATTCTGTCCATCACATGGTATGTTATCATTGTACGAAGTTTCGTAGAGATCTGACTATAAATGGCAGAAATATACGGAACAAAAAGTTAGCCAAATTTTTTCGTTAAAAAATCCCGCTAAAAACAGACCTTTTTAAACTTTAATAGTACATGATTGTGTTAAGATTTAAAAGATCATATGTTGTATTTTAATACCAATTACTTATTTGTTTCTGAAATAACATTTAAATTAAATGTATAAATAGCTACTACACTTATTTGAAGTACAGAGAAAGACAACCAATAAAACCCTAAAATCATCAAGATGTAAATTTAATACTGCATTGTCCAACAAAGAAGAGTTAAATTCAATGTATACTATTTCATAAGGCACAGCAACAAATTTAGTGAACTATTTTCTTAACTGTAAAGTCAACTGAACATGTACAGTAAATGGAAGCAGACTAAAATTAAACTAGACTTATACCTTTTTTAAAACTGCTGGATCACAGATTTCAACTTAAATGTCATTATTCATAAACCATATAAATCAATAGGATAGTAATACTAGATTGTAACTATTGTAAGGAGAGTAATGATACTTAATACAATTGTAATTGTTATACATGCTGCAATCAGTGAGATTCTAGCATGTATTTTATCTGATTTCAGTGAAATTGAAATTCAACTGGTTGACAATGACAGTGAGCCAGATCCCTATACACCCCCAAAACAGAATTGATCAAAGTTTTGCAGACAAAATATTTTGGAATAGTACTAATTATTATCCAACATCAAGCACATAAGAACCTTATATATAACTGACTAGTCAATGCAAACTGGTAATCTATTGACACTACTGCTATCAAAGGGGATGGGAAATCCCCTTCCCCCCTATTGGTCATACATTGTACCACACAATTTTGTTTTAATACCTATCCTTACTTTTTGACAGCTAGTTTTTTTAGAATGCAGTGTATGGAAACAATGCAAGATCAATCTAAGTTCAAACAACACAACAAGAAACCGAAAAAAAGTATGAGTTTCTGCTCTTAAAGTAACAAGATACTATCATATATAATATATAAAACAAATATATATAGCAAACAAATAAAAAGATATTCAAGTCAAAATCTGTCTATTACATAATGATAATAGCTGATAGTTGGCTTTATAACTAAGGTTTAACATCATGAAAGATGATATGTACGTAATTCAAATGTATTGCAAATTCTCTTTCATGATTTCAGCTACAGTACGTATTGTTAAAAAAGTGACCACCTAAATCATGACAGCAATACCATAAGATTATGAAATCATAGATTTAACCTTTAGAAGAAGAAAACAGCAAAACATTTGCCTTGACTCGACAAGTTTTAAAAAGCTGTATTACTATATATTAGTCATTTAATCATTTCAGATTTCCAGCATGCCTACACAAGGCTAATGAGAAAAGTGTATACTTTTTGATGTGTATCACATCTTAAATGACAGTTTTATACTTTTTAAAAGACTAACAGCTCTGTAAAACTCTCGAGGCTATGTTTTCACCGTTTTCATCTTTATGATGTCATAGTCACATGGTGTTGCCACTGTGTAAACGACATCGAAACAGTTTTAATATACTAGTACATAAAAAGCATTGTATGCACAACCAAAATGTTACTTAATCTTTGTTTGTTTGTTTGTTTCGGTTTTACGGCGCACCAACACAGGTCATATTGCATTGAAAGCAATTAATGATACTATTAATTTAATCGATATTAATGATCTTAAGCCCTATATTTTATTATATACATTTATTTCCTTCAAAAAGTTAAGTATCGCATGTAATGGTACCAGACTCAAAAAGTTTTTAAGTGAGTTAACCTTAAAAAAAAATCAATACAAGACAAAGTATTATTTTGGACGAGATGTTTATCTTTAAATCTTCATACTCTACTAAAGCACTTTACTTTAGTTGGCCTTAACAGACCTAATTTGGAACTCAAATTTATGGATTTTTCCATCTGTGCCCAGGCGGTACAAACAAAGCTTGTTGCACATTTTAGCTGTAAAGCATGAAATACCGATTAAATCCTATAGTTCATTGTGACGGTGAAAGTTTGTTTGTACTGTACGGGAAAACCCAAACATTTGAATTCCAGAATATAGTCTATTCAAGAACATTAAATTTAAAGTGATAAATCTTTATATCATAAGAACATATGAAGTTTTAGGTAAATACATGTAGTTATAAGTAGTATGAAAATTATTTCAAGGTGCATACATAGGAACACTAACTTCCAAAAGGACCGTACAAAATTTTATAATGACTGCATCAATTGCAACATTATTGCAACATTAATTAAAATAACACCGATAAAATCTTATAATTCTCTTTACTATACCTCCTGTGATTTGTGTACTATATAGCCTATTGTAACGTCACCGAGTGACAATTTGTAATGTCACCCTCTTGACATTACCTATCTGCTTTTTTCCAAACCACAAACTTAAACAGTGTAAAAATGTCTTCAAGTCAGAAGCAAATATATCAGATAAAATTTAAAGGTTTGTGCCTATTAAATGGTTAACAACTTCTGATTTTGGGTTTTTCGGTATAATAAAATAAATATCACATCCTACAGAGGGTGATAGAATGGAATGTTCGCCCTCAGTAGGATGTGATATTTATAAATTGCAACATAATAGATTTATACACTAAAATTCTGTAGCCAGAAACAACCAGTTTTCTAGAGCTCAGACTTCAAGACCAGCCTCTCATCTTTCAAGAGTTTTGTAGAAGATTCACAAATGACAGGACAGGTTGATTGAGTGATAACATATTTGGTCATTTCTCATCACAATTCTTTATCAAATACATCATTTGAGTAGCTAATTAATAATTTTGTAAGTATGGGTCAACAGATATCACTAAATAAAGACAGCATTGACTTGGCAAACAACTAGAAGTAAATGTAGTAAAGATCTTACCATGTTTTCTTTATCTGTAACTGTGCTGCTCCAAACAAACTGGTCTTCCAATTCCTTCCTTCAAGTCATCTTGTGAATTGATTATATTCCATCAAAAGAGTGTATACTGCTTGATATGACATATTGTTAACATCCTGAAAATATCAAATTTATAATAATGAGTCTTTCAGAATTCTTCATCTTATTGAAAAAAAAGTTCTTTATTTTCTGTATTTATCATTTTGCTACTACATGCGTAAATCTTTATCAGTAACAATTGGGTCTGCATGCAAATTACGCCACTGAGTTATGGTCCTCCCGATGTTAATTCTTCTATAAGAATACAGGTACTTTACATGGCTAAGGTATACAGTCTATGTCTTATAAATACAAAATTTGAAGCCATCACAAGTAACTTGAAGTTAGAAGTGCACTGTATTACGATAAACCAGTAACCATGGTTTTTATCTTGCCGTACAATACCACAGTATTTTTGGAAATACAGGTATTTCAGTACCTGTAAACGTGTAGTACCCATGATTTAGGTTTTACACGTTATATATAATTATGTCAGCAGGGGTAGCAAAATCAACGGTTGTCCGAGTCGTACATTAAGTTATTTTTTATATATGACTTGTCCGTAGACAAGTGAAAAATTTATTTTTAGTCAGTTAAAAATAGATTTACTTCTGCATAACGCATATTTCGATTTAATTCTTGATTTCACAATCGGTTTTAAAGGCCGTGGAAAGTAATTTTTGTATGCATGGATTTCCTTCAACGATTGATTAATTTTTTAATTTTTTCCATAAAATGATGCTGTATTTATTCCCCGGTTAATTTAGGCAAGTTTCAGCATAAAACCCTTTTGAGTTCCTCATATTAACAACATGTATGGCGTCATGACACAATTTTTAGACTAAACTATTTGTTTTAAACCAGGTTTGTTATTTTCAACTCTGTTTACGAAATATCATCAAATTTTTCGATAAATTTGAGCAAAAAACATAAAAAATCAAGGATGATTAAGTTGTTATAGTTATTACCCTCAAATGAGAGCTTTTGTGCTTTTTAAAAGTTAATAAATGATCTTCTTAAAAGTGTATTTTATTATAGTGTGGTATACCGTTGTATATACCGTGGTATTTAGTATAA
The DNA here is from genome assembly GCA_025267735.1 of Mactra quadrangularis. Classification (NCBI taxonomy): domain Eukaryota; kingdom Metazoa; phylum Mollusca; class Bivalvia; order Venerida; family Mactridae; genus Mactra; species Mactra quadrangularis. Next base: position 43,398,568 of record CM046299.1, on the reverse strand, counting down.
AAAAAACGCAGTATACCGTGGTATAAATTCCTGGCAGTAATGTTAGTTAAGTTTAACCACAATCTGACCTTTCACATTTGCATCTACTATCTACATATATCCCGACGAAAATCAATAACACGCCTATTCTACACTTCAACACGTCAAAATAAACAATCAATTTACAATAATCTTCTCCAGCCATTGTGTAATAGCCACGCATTGTACACTTTAATATATTTTAAAAATTTATCCCCGTGTAATAATTACATTCGAGCTTTGACAATATACTCCGATAGGTATCGAGCATTAATACTACAATCGTATTCAATGTAATGAATATTCTTGGATAAAGGTCAGATCGAGGTCAAACTTTACACACAATACCCAGCTCTACTTGAAGTATAATAAATTGTTCATTTTGATTTATTTTTTTTGGTAAATGCGATAACTTTTTTTGCAGAGCTTGGACGTGAACATTGTGGGCAACCACAGTTCTTTCTTCCATAACACTCGATACGTACTGTGAGCAATTTGACTGGCAAAATCTCATTTTCATGAATATGTATGAGGCAAGGGAGACCAATCTTCTTCCAATAAAATCACATTTTACAATTTAATACTCTTTATTAACAATGACTTCATACTGGGATTTTCTTACTTAAAATAGAAACCAACGCACATGTTTATTTTCTCAAATTGGTTGCGCCATTTCATTGGCTAGTTTTCCTCAGTGGTTTCAGATGTTACAGCTTAATCCACAGATTTAGCCTTTTCAGGAAGGTAAGTTAATTGGCCCTTGTAAAGTGACCTATACGATGTGTTGTTACAGTGTTTAACCCAACCAAAAAAAAGCAAAGGGAACAACAGCATGTAGACAAGTTAAAGAAAGTAATATCATTTGATACACTTACCAGAAATTACACTATTTGGTGACTTATGTTGGTTCAAGTTTTGAACTCATTGAGGGTTGGTAACATCAGGATCATAGAAATGAATGATCTGAAATCAACAACAAAGTTATTAGGAGATTTGTAATGGATACTGACTTTCATTAGCATAAGGGGAAGATGTCTGCTTCTTGAGAAAAGGTAAGTTAGCACTGATAGGAAGAATCAGAACACATGAAAGCTTGATATTTGAGTCACCTTAAATTAATAATCTGAGCAAACAATAAAATCAGTGATTAGTGCTTTTTTTGTTTAATTATGACCAATAAACAAGTTTTGTGTTTTAATACTATATGTTCAGTGTTCATTTAATCCTTCAAAACGTCTGAAATTGGTCCAGTACATTATAAAGTTGTTGATGGCATATATACAGTATCCACCAAAATTTTGGAGACATTTTTACTTAGTAGGCTTACTGAATAGCTTTTATCTCAAATTTGATAACTTTTTCTTTAGGAAGCCTTTTTTAGTTTTGCTTTATATTTTGGTTTCTATTATGATTATAATTGAGACTTTAAAAGTAGCATAAAAGCTATGCTATGGATAATAATGACAGAAAACATGATTTCGGAGGCTTAAGGAAGTCAGATACCGAATCTAGCTAAACGCTAAACGTGTTGCATTCATAAAGTTTGGTTTCATTTTATCACACGTCATATTTATACAATGTATTTATTAAAAATCATTATTTTATAAAAATAATAATCAAATTTCAAGAATAGTAGAAAAATTATTTCTATTAACTTTTGGTGGGTACTGTATGATGGTTTCAATGCACAAATAGGTAAAAAGCTATGCATTTAGAAGTTGACAAACCAGTGGCTTAGTGAAACATTGAACCAACTGTATAATCAAAACTTTTCAAGCGACCAAAACTGTGAATTAAATCAGACATGTCTTTTTCAGTTAGACCAATGTTCCAATAAATCTTTTTCATCTTTACAATTTTAAATCTATCTAAACTTTTTTTATTTTGGTGTTATACAATCTATTAGTGGTAAATTACCATTTGATATTGATGATATTCTTCAATCAATGAGAGAAACTTTATTCTTCATCATCAACAAACTTACATGCAACAACGATTTAAATCCAATAATCTTAGTGAAACTTTATCTCATGTGTGTTCTGCCTAGGGCTCTGTTTTCATTTGAATTATGGAACAACATCTACCTCACCACTCTGAAAAAGATAGAATCATGGCATCAATTCTTTCTGGAGGTCATACAAGGCTTACCTCAGCAGACACTCTCAGTAATGGTTACTGGTCTTCTTGGAATATCATCAATTAAAGCTTACATAGATCTTAGTAAGCCTCTTTTTCTTGGAACTCTATGTCGTGCCTCACCATCAGATCTTGTGAAACAAATGTTAAATGTCAGATTATCTCAACACAAGACTTGTAACTTTGTTAGACATACTGGATTTGTCAAAGACTTATCTAGAATTCTACAGAATTACAGTTTTCATCACAATCTTTCCAACTACTTAAGTAACAGTACCTTTCCAACGAAATACGAGGGTTGATCCAGAAGTAATGAGACAACATCTATAACTTTCAAAGTTCGTGTAATAAAGTTATGAAATTATAACTATGCGTCACAATTTTTAATTATCTATATTAACTCACCAAATATTATACTGTTTCTTCTAATATTGAAAAAAATATAAAGCTTTATATTGGTCATGGTTCGGTATATCGCCGCACGCCATTATAGCGTCATTTCTCAATTATCACTACGGACTCTTTCAGTAACAGTTTTTATCAAATAGTACGCCAAAACGAATGAAACACATACGACGTGACGTCAAAAATCAGTGAAAATGCCTGTAAGCAGGGTACTTGTCAACCGCCGGTTTAGGAAGTTTTATAGATGGTGAGAAGTTCTAGATGATAAAAATAAACCAGAAAGAACGTCAGAGAGTAGACAAATTTGTACTGTAAAGCGCGCATCCAACATCATTAACGATAATAGGCTGATGACTATTTGCGAATTAGCAGACGAACTGGAAAAGAAAACGCAGTCCATTCAGTTGAAACACTCATCCTCACCTCTGCCGATAAAGGCCTGGGTATCAAGAACAGTTGGAATGCACATGTCCATTGTGTTTTTGATATGCAAGGTGTCCTAGTACAAAAAGGTTATGCAGTAAATTTCAAGTTCTGATTCAATTCAAGTATTCAAATGAGACAAGTTTAGAATAAATAACATAATGTAAGCCAACATGATTTTTTTATTAGAAAACGAATTTCGTAGATTGAATTTTACAAGTACGTCCGCCATATTGGATTTTATTAGCGCTAGCATAAGTTCTAAATCAAAGCAGGTGCCCGCTTCCTTGTTTTCGAAACATTTACAGCAGCAATTCTGTCTGTCAATTTGACTGTGTACGAAGAACTTGTGCATTTTTATGCCATCACTGGACTCAGACTGGTTCAATGATATGCTCAGCCAGTTGATACATAGACATGAACGGTGTATCCCAGCCAATGCAACTCCTTTGAGAAAGAGTGACACTATGTAAGTAAAGGCTATTAAACTTTATTAAGACGTCGTTGATGTCAAATATCTGTGGCCTGCGGCGGGATACGTTACCCTACATAGATGAGGAAAGTATAGCTCGAGATTTAGAAAACGCATATGCATGATTTTTCACACCCGTATAGAAAACTACTTTTTACACAACTGTTGTAATTTTCAAGTTTATTCCACGATCGGTTTGGGATTTATGGCGTTTGTCTCATTACTTCTGGATCACCCCTCGTAAATGCTTGCAATACAGCTATGTTCAACTGCTAAAAGATAACATGGAATTATAAATAAAAAGAGGACTCCGATTTTCATAGATTCAAACTTGTTCATGACACGCTAAAACTCAGTATTCACTGGACATACTCCAGATCAAACCCACACTATACGATGATTATGAAGTTCCTTGTGAAGGTCCTCTGTACAAGCTATCAGTCAGATCCTGTAACATGTGTGATAGTCTACTCAGCAAAAAATCAAGTCATGGTCTAATCGACTGTATGAACAATGATGTAACGAATACAGAAATAATTACGTTCAGTCAATACATGTATATGACATGTTTAATTTGATAATTTCTCTTTAGCTAGTAATGAAGACTTATTCTGTGCTTACCTTTTGGGTCCCAGTCACATCTACACCCAACAATACCTAAACGCGAACAATCATATCATTTTTCTGTCAGAGAGTAGCAAACTGCTAAGACTTATATAAATTTAAAATTGATCATAATTATACTTCGATCATTTTGAAAGTGACTTGTTTCACTTACCAAGAGACTATGCATACCTTATGTATACCAGCATTCTATTTCATATATAACGGTCCAATGTGTATCACATTGAACTATAGACTTTATTTCCAACTTATATGTTTCATCACTTTGTATAACTTATCATATTTTGTGAATGTACTTCTCTAGAAAATGGAGGTTAAATAAATAAATAAATAAATATTAAAAATAATGTAACACTTACTCGTACATCACTTTTTAACAACCAAACAGTAAACATCATCAGTAATTCTTCTTCTTCTTCTTCTCGTTCCCCTACAACCTCACTCCGGCCACATCGATGAAGGCTGCTGTCTTCTTTAGGTCCTCCATCACGCCGTACAGTTTCCTCCTCATCTCGGTCTCCACTGGCCACACGTCTTTTCTCTGTTGGTCAAGAAGAGGACAATTTTGTAGCAGGTGTTCAGCAGTTTGATATTCATTCCCACAGAAGCATTTAGGAGAGGCAGCTAGTTTCAGTTTAAACATATGGGCATTCAGCCTGTTATGACCTGTGCGGAGCCTGAAGATGGTCACTTGCTCCTTCCTGTCTAGGTAGTGGTAGTCATCCTTGTCTGACTGGGGCCTCATTGCTGCTTTAATGGTTGTCACTTTCTCCTTGTAGCTGATGTGGTTTATAGGCTGATCACACTCCGCTCCTAGCTTTGCCAGTTCATCTGCCTTCTCATTCAAATCATCCCAAATCTACAATGTCTAACCAAGTACATCAGTAATTAACATCATCAGTTAGTCACATCATCAGTAAAATTCTGAAATATGGGGGAGACATATCCAAAAATTAAAAAAATCATTCAATCGTGAAACAGTACATTTTAATTCAGAATAGAGTAGGTATAAATGATCACAAAGCAGTGATTTAAAGACACAACTTATAAATCTTGGACATCAAAAGAAAATTGTAGTATGGTGGTTACATCATAATAGAGGAAATTTCAAGTATATCATGTTTCATGACTTTTTTGTGTTTGCTAGCAAGTAAAATAAATTGAGACCCATGCATAGTTATTGATAATGTTATTAGTACTGTATTTGTGAATATCTCTGACAAAATTGAGTAAGTAGATTGTTTTTGCGACGCCTGGTTCCAAACTGTTTGTCATTCAGACAATATTTCCACCACTTTTTTAAACAATGGATAGAAGATAAATTTAGCAGACAATATTTAATTGAGCAGATGACAGTAATTCTTCGTAGCTGGTCAACGATTAGACATATGTAATTAATAGGGAGATATTTTTCTATTCACAATTCCATCTACAATTGTCAATTGATTTCAACTAAAGTTTCACAAAAGTATTGTCATCAAGTGCCTAAGTGTACCAAATCCTCTTAATTGTCCATATATGGGTCACATATGGCTTTTCAAAGAGAATGAGAACTTATTACAGTCACTCGGGTCTCAGTATCTGATGTCTCACTGTTTGTGTCGGCAGACTTTGATCATTTCAGTTGTATCAAGATTTTAACTCACACTCGAACAGCAAAAAATGTTGTCAATTAGGGACATGTAAGTTTTTAGCTGTGTGATACAACAATCCAATATAAACGCTACATTTTCAGAACTAGGTTCATACACTCATTGCAGGGCCTCACTTATTATATCCATTCTATGTGACACACTGAAATTCTACCATTATATCTAACCACGAAAAAGCATGCAATACATGTGTCAAAATTAATGATAAGTTGTGACTTTAAGATCACAGATGTTCAAGGGAGCTAATACAGTAAGGTTACTGTATGGTACCAAATATTTTACAGTGAGTTATCTCCCTTACAAATACTATAGCATTCTTCTTAATTAGCTCTTGCTTGTTTGCCAGTTACTACATTTATTATAAACAAGTCTACAAGTACAGGGAGTTTGCTTTGAACCTGAACCCCTAAGATTTGAAATATTTCCAATTACTTTTTTTTTAATAAGTTAAAAATTTGTAAACAATCATAACTAGCATTTTCTTTCTCAAATCCAAAAACTCTGAATTTTTCTCCAATTACAGAAAGTACTTTCCATAGACATGCAATGCAATTTAGAAGCCAAAACAAGGTCTTCATTAATTTGGTATAAGCCGTAATAATAACTAACTTCAGGGGTTAAGCATCAATACAAATTGACTAAAATAAGTTTGTTAAATTGACTTATAACAATATAAATTATCATCACTAAATTATCTCCCTTTGTACATGACTACAAATTTAGTTGGTTAGTGTAAGCCTCAGAGACATGTAAAATGGACACTTCACCAAAGCAGCATTTCCTGGGGAGATGCCAGTACTGGAATGGCATACTCTGTACACAAATGCCAGATCTCAAATCAATTTAAACTAACTTTGAAAAAATAGAAAGAAATAATGAATGCAAAAAACTGCTTACTATTTTCTTGCATTGCACAGGAACACAGTAGAAATTCTTGAGTATCGCTGATAATATATAATATCTAGATGTCAAACACTAGGTCACCATTAGAAGACACTTATAACATCAATCTTACTTTATCTTCATCAAAAACTGGAATAGGTGATTACAATGCAGTCTTAGAATTCAGCCAGTGGACCTTGGACCAAGTCCAACAAAATCACACAAAGTCCAAACTTTTACAATTTGAGAGGTAAAAATGGTCCACCAACTTAGTGATGCCATCATTTACCTAATTCATTAGAAATCATAAAGTTAACAAGATATTTCACCATATGAATAAAAACAGCTTACCGGTAATGTTTTGTAAATAAACTGTTTAAGGTTGATAATTTTTAGGATGCTATGTTAATAAATAAGGTAATGCACAATTCAGTCATGAAGATTAACTTTTTCAAAAGTGAAATGTTTAGCAAGTACTGGTTAAGTAGTGTCTAGGAAACCTGGTAAGGTGATTTGGCTGCTACACTATACTATCTGAACATGAATTTTATATTCCATTGTATGCATACTAAAAGTAGATTTTGTAGAGTAATTTACTTAAAACTATAATTAATAATGAACAAGTAATCAAACAATAAAATACTCACATAAGTTTTAGACTGTCTTGAATGTATACCAGTATAGATACCAACAAAAGTTACCACCAAACATTTATAACAGGTCAATGGACATATCTTCGTTAAAATGTTTCAGATCTGAAAAAATACTTTAGATTAATTATATTCTTAATCAACTTTAAGTTGATTCAGTAATCTTTTGTCAAGGCTCAAAATTAATTTTCAAAGTAGGGCAACAAGCTACTAGTATATGTTTTACTTGCCAAAATATTTACAAGCAAGAAAAGGTTGCAATAGGTTTTCAGGGGCAATCAGATAATTTTCTATTTTTGTGTTGAGACCTGTATTTTACATCAAGTTACACCAAGAGTCAATCTCAAAAAACAGATACCTTATAGACTGCTGTCACAGGTAAAATAATTGAGTTTGTGAGTGGGAAATTTGATAATCAAATTGTTCCAAGAGACTTCTTTGGATCATATAGCATACTTGGCATATACATAGTCTAAATCCTACTTTTCTATATTGTACTGTAGGGCTGGGTACCGCCAGGAAAATTTTACCACGGTATACCGTGGTTTTTAAATAAATACCACGGTATATACCACGGTATACCTCTCTATAATTAAAGTACACTTTTAAAAAGATCATTTATTAACTTTTAAAAACACACTAACCATAACTTACAGGTAATACCTATTACAACTTATTCACCATAGATTTTGTTTATGTTTTTTGCTCAAATTCATTGACAATTTGATGATGTTTCGTAATCCAAGTTGAAAATAACGAACGCAGGTTAAAACGAATCAGTCCGCCTATTAATTGTGTCATGACGCCATACGTGTTGTTAATACGAGGCATTCAAGGGGGGTTTATGCTAAAACTTACTAAAATTAATCGGGGAATAAATACGGCATTATTTTGTGGAAAAATGAAAATGAATAGAACAATCGTTGAAGGAAACCCATGCATACAAAATTTGCGTTCCACTGCCTTTAGAACCCGATCTCGAAATCAAGAATTAAATTGAACTAGTTTATCCATATATTCTAACTAAAATTTACAACCAACTTATAACAGAAAATGACGACTGTCGTACATGTATATTAGTCAACGTTTCTTTCTCGCAGAATACGAGACAACTCTGCTCTGCGATTGCTACTATACATGGGAGTGCATGTATATGTATATGTATAACTTCCACAGCGTTATGCAGTGATGAAACTATTTTTAATCTACGACTCGGACAACCGTTGATTTTGCCAACCCTGACATATACAACATGTTAAACCGTAATCACGGGTTCTACTCGTTCACGGGTACTGTAATACCGGTATTTCCGAAAATACCGCGGTACCGTACCACGAGATAAAAAACCACGGTTACCGGTTTACCGGTAATACCGCGCACCTCTATTGTACTGACTCATGAATATAAATGTAATTGCTACGAGAGCACATATGGCGTGTTTAGCCCAAAAGGGTTGTAACTCACTCTTATCTTATAATGAGTTATGACCATTAAGCACTAAACTCGTGATATAGCATGTTTATGAAGCAACATTTTTCCAAGGGGGTCTAAATAAGAATTGTTATGGAATGGATGTGAAGTTAGCTTTAACAATAGTAACTCTTACTTAGGTAATGCAAACAGTAAGATAAAAATTACAGCAATACAATTGATCTTACTGTTATTGAGTATTTGTTCTTGATACTGCTGACAGTTTTACAAATAATCTTGTTTCTACCATGAAGACAAAAGCAAACCAAACCTGCTTGCATGGTCTACAGACATCAGTACCTCATACCTCAAGTGATAATTTCAACCTGAAATAGATAAAAACAGAGGAGAGAAACCTAAACGGGTAACAGTAGATGCTCATTCAAAACAATGTAGGTGCTTGCAAATGTGCTCCCAGGGCAAGAGTTCCAAAAAGCATCAAATGTATTTATGGACCAATCAGATTTCAGTTCCAGTATGCATGGGCATCAGGTGGGTATAAATAGTGGAAATCAACAGTGAAAATTGGAGTCAGACTGGTGACTCTGGACTGTTTACTTCACTCTCCTTAATTAGGTCTCCATTGTACAAAAGTGAGACAAGATCTATGGGCTTGTGTTCTCATTGAAAGCCTGGCTATCGTGAGAGAGTCATAGATAAGTTAGCTTAGTACTGGGTTGTAGTGAGAGAGTGGTGGTTTGCGTCTGGCATTGGACATATATGTAGTTGTAACACCTGGTTGTTGATTAATATGGTTCTTTATTGTTATAAGCTAGGAGTAGCTTGGATGGCTGAAATGCACTGTGAGCTGGAGCCCTCTGTTGTTGTATATTGTGAGTCTTAACTTTATAAAAACAGAGAAGAAAAACCCGAAAAACTATTACTATTGTAATGCTAATGGTCATGACTGCATTTTAGCGTCTTCATGTAAGGTTACCTCCCTAACTCATTCAAAAACAATGTAGGCACTTGTCAATGTGCTTCCCATGCAAGAGTTCTGAAGAGCATCAAATGTATTTATGGACCAATCAGATTTCAGTTCCTGTATGCCTGGGCACTAGGTGGGTATTGATAGCGGAAAATCGACAGAGAAAATTGGAGTCAGACTGGTGACTCCAGACTGTGAACTGTTGGTTATACATTAATTGAACTGTGAGCTGGAGTGCTCTGTAGTTGTATATTTGAGTTGTAACTAAAGGTTTATAGGTTGAAGTTAGAACTCTCGAGTTGGGGCGTTGGTATAATAAAGTTGGAGCTCTTCATGTTTTGTTAATCTATATATTGTTGCCTTCCGTTACACTTTGTTAAGTTGAAATTTAAAAGAATGCTAACTACCATAGTATGCTCAGTCAAATATTGCTTTTCATGATGTAGGATAAGGTAGGGCATGCCTTGGTACATGTAGGGTATGTAAGCAAAGAAGCTATTCGGTATGGCAGAAGGAAAAGTGATGTTATATTTTATATTTACAATAAATAATTTGTACACCTGTCACATGTGTGTCAATCTCTGTAAACAGATATCGTGTAGAAGGATGTCATAAGGTTTGCATGGAAGGTCATATGAAAATGACCTGATAAATGTCAACCAATCAATGCATAGCTTTCATCAAGACGAAACACTATTAATAACATTTTGATTTCGTAATTTCTATTTTTAGACCAAGGTTTGCAAGCTAATTTGACAGCGGTATTATTCACAGTCTGGGATTGGACAGCTTATTTCAATTTGCATGCCGTAGACGATGTAAACAAGTTACTAATATTACTATGTTTGTTTGGGTTTTACGAGCATCAACACAGAAAGGTTATAAATACTATAATGAGAAACGGTCACCTGAACTTGACCCTCATAAGAAAATCTAAGCCAGATCTAAATTAGCGAGTAGACAAGTGGAAAATTTTAGATCGGGTTTTAATCAGATTGCACATGTGCATGTGTGTAAATGTAAAAGTAACATACATGTATACTCCCCTGACATAGATTCCTTGGAAAAGGAAACAATCATTATGTATTGGATATGTTAAATAATTTATAGTTAACTAGTTGGCTTAAATCATGAGTTTGGGCCAATTTTCAATTTTCAGAACTATTATCAAGAGAGAAAAAGAGAGAATTCCAACAAAAATGAACACTTTGTGGGACAAATGAACTTATTTGTAGCTACATGTAGCTTTGTTGATTGAAAACAATGTTCCTGGATATATCATTAAGCAACTTCAGAAATACAAGAAATAAGTTAAAGTGGATGTGCTGCTTACCAAGTCTTAATGAATTACATATTGATTTAAATCCATTGACAAATTTTAATGAAAAAAAATATTATGTATTATTACTATGTATTATGAGTGTTAAAAACAAAATGACTTAGCAAGTGATTGACAGGACAAGTCAACCTACAGTTTACAATATATAAATAACTGTGCTGTAACCAAAACTGTCTTAGTCATGCTGACTGGCGAAAAATATACCAACCAATTACCACAATGAGCAACAAGGAGGCATAAGACCTACTGGCCACTCGTAAAAATTGAGTGTCCAGATGAATGACAGGTGCTTTCCTGGCCATAATGTGTCAACATGTCCGTGCAATGTTGTTCACTCATAAAACCTACCAATAACAAAACAATTAATTACTAACTTAAAGTTATAATATTTATCATCAAAAATAGTACCTACATTTTAATGTAACTAAATAAGAATTAAACTTGTAAATGTAATTTAAAAAGTCTAAATATAACATGCTTCTAACTAAAAATATATATATAGCATGTGTGATTTAAACAATGCTCCTGAACATATTGTCAACCTATTTTAAGAACGTTAAAAATGACTTTGTAAGTGATTGACAAGACAAGTCAACCTACTGTACAGTATCTAAATGTACTGTTCAGTAACGAGTACTGTCTTAGCCATTGCCTGGTTGTGACCAGAACAATGACAGGTGCTTTCCTCGCCGCAATGTGTCAACAAGTCTGTGCAATGTCTTTCACTTACAAAACTGTCCATTACAAAAAAACCCATTAGTTTACTAAATTATAATATAAACATTTATCATTAAACAGTAACTACACTTGAATACAAGAAAAAATATTGTACAAAAAACCTACATAAATAGTAAGGAGAAACTGACGAGCAGAATTCTAAGATAACCTACTAGCAAAATTATTGATAAAAAAGAAAACTAACAAAATAAAGTAAAAATAGAAAAAAAAACATGCAAACACATCACCGACTCCGTTTACATCAATTGGAGAGGTAAGACTCCGTGACCAAGTCATATCGACCAATCTCCATTTGACCAGTGCCTAGTGTCTATCGCATGTAAAACCTTAAACTGTAAAAAAATAACCTACATCAATTGTAAAAAATAACCTAAAGGCAAAATTCTAAGATTGAAAAAATAACCTACTAGCAAAATTATTGATAAAAAAAGAAAACAAAAATAACAAAATAAAGTAAAAATAGAAAGAAAAAAAACCATGCAAACACATCACTGACTCCGTTTACATCAATTGGAGAGGTAAGACTCAGTGACCAAGTCATATCGACCAATCTCCATTTGACCAGTGCCTAGTGTCTATCGCATGTAAAACCTTAAATTGTAAAAAAAATAACCTACATCAATTGTAAAAAATAACCTACAAGCAAAACTCTAAGATTGAAAAATAACCTACTAGCAAAATAATTGATAAACAATAGCACTGCTAGGCAGAGCATTATATGCCGGAAAGTGTTGGTTTTTTTTAGTTAAGATGAAGCATTTGTAAGACATGAGAATATTTCATATGAATTATGAATAATTGTGGAAAACAAAGTAGAGAAAAAAAGTCTGTTTTCAGTTTTAAGGTAATAGTGACCTTGACCTTTGACCTTGTGACCCCAAAATCAATAGGGGTCTTCTACCCGATATGGACAATCATGGTATGAAGTTTGAATATTGTGGACCAAATGGAACTTAAGTTATGCTCCAGAAACTGTTTTCAGTTTTAAGGTAATAGTGACCTTGACCTTTGACCTTGTGACCCCAAAATCAATAGGGGTCTTCTACCCGATATGGACAATCATGGTATGAAGTTTGAATATTGTGGACCAAATGGAACTTAAGTTATGCTCCAGAAACTGTTTTCAGTTTTAAGGTAATAGTGACCTTGACCTTTGACCTTGTGACCCCAAAATCAATAGGGGTCTTCTACCCTAATGGACAATCATGGTATGAAGTTTGAATATAGTGGACCAAATGGAACTTAAGTAATGCTCTGGAAACTGTTTTCAGTTTTAAGGTATTAGTGACCTTGACCTTCGACCTTATGACCCCAAAATCAATAGGGGTCTTCTACCCGATATGGACAATCATCCTATGAAGTTTGAATATTGTGGGCCAAATGGAACTTAAGTTATGCTCTGGAAACCAAATTGCTAACAGACGGACGGACGGACAGACGGACGCCAGGGGGTATAACATAATATGCCCGAAATTCTTTCGGGCATATAAAAAGAAAACAAAAATAACGAAATAAAGTAAAAATAGAAAAAAAACATGCAAACACATCACCGACTCCGTTTACATCAATTGGAGAGGTAAGACTCAGTGACCAAGTCATATCGACCAATCTCCATTTGACCAGTGCCTAGTGTCTATCGCATGTGAAACCTTAAATAGTAAAAAAATAACCTACATCAATGGTAAAAAAAACCTACAAGCAAAAATCTAAGATTGAAAAAATAACCTACTAGCAAAATAATTGATAAAATCAAAAATAACGAAATAAAGTAAAAATAGAAAAAAAAAACATGCAAACACATCACAGACTCCGTTTATATCAATTGGAGAGGTAAGACTTAGTGACCAAGTCATATTGACCAATCTCCATTTGACCAGTGCCTAGTGTTATCACATGTAAAACCTTAAATTGTAAAAAAATAACCTACATCAATTGTAAAAAAAACCTACAAGCAAAAATCTAAGATTGAAAAAAAACCTACTAGCAAAGTTGATTAAAAAACGAAAACAAAAATAACAAAATAAAGTAAAAATAGAAAAAAAAACCATGCCAACACATCACCGACTCCGTTTACATCAATTGGAGAGGTAAGACTCAGTGACCAAGTCATATCGACCAATCTCCATTTGACCAGTGCCTAGTGTCTATCGCATGTAAAACCTTAAATTGTAAAAAAATAACCTACATCAATTGTAAAAAATAACCTACAAACAAAATTCTAAGATTGAAAAAATAACCTACTAGCAAAAAAGAAAAGAAAAATAACAAAATATAAAAATGTAAAAAAAAATGCAAACACATCACTGACTCTGTTTACATCAATTGGAGAGGTAAGACTCAGTGACCAAGTCATATCAACCAATCTCCATCTGACCAATCTCCGCCTTAGTGTCTATCGAATGTAAAACCTTAATTAAGTTTAAAACAAAAATACTTAAGATGCCTAAGATGAAAAATCTGTATGCTTACAATAACAAAACATATAAACCAAAAAAGAGAAACAAAATTTTCTAACAGTCAGATAATCTATACTCCAAAATTTCAAAATGAAAAAAAATATTACAAAAATAAAATGGGAAAAAAACAAATTTTAAAGTAAAATGCAGAAAATAAGCAAGCACATAATGAACTACTTATCAATAATGAAGAATCAGGTGATCATACCATAATTATTATCTCTGTTTCAACATTTTCAAGATTCAATAGCAACTTTGAAATGCAATATGAACAATTACTCCTAGTTTCATACAAAATTAGAAAAAATGCCTTAGACTAAAAAAAAAAGAATGAGTACATTTTTAGATAGATTGAATGTTAACTGCATATTATCACATGAGTTTTTACATTATACATGTATGTTCACGTGAAATTTAAAGAACAGAAAGAGTTTGTACATTTTAAGATAGATTGAACGTTTACTGCATACTGTCACATGAACTTTTATATTGATTATGTTTTTCTGTATACAATCACATGAACGATAGGAAAATATTTAAAGAAATGGAAAGAGTGGGTACTTGTTAAGATATATTCAATGTTAACTGTATATAATACCACATGATTTTTTACATTGAAGGTTTACTGTATACTTGCTCATGAAAAGATAGAATCAAAGCGCCAATAGTGCTGTCCGGACATGGATTTAACAGGACAAACTTTGGTGGTGACTAAGAAAGAGGACTTTCGGGGTCTATAAGTCACAAACAAACTGTATAACAGTAAAGGATCATGATGCTGATACTGCCCGCAGAGAAATGCAAATAAACACATCATAATTGCCTACACCACAAGTATACGATCTATTTTTCGACAGTGAAAATTTGCAGGTGAATCTATTTTAGCACATCGAGGATCCAGTTGAATGTAAAAAAAGAACAGAATCGGCTCAGAGGTTACATAACTTGCTATCAATATTTCAGCAGATGAATGGCGGTTCTTAATCGAAAATGTTAAGACCAATCTGATTAAAACCCGATCTACAATTTTACCGCTCACATACTCGCTAATGTAGATCTGGCCTTTTCCAAACGAAGGTCACGTTCAGGTGACCTTTTCTCATCATAATATTCATGACGAAATTGTTATGATACGTAACTTGTTTACATCGTCTACGTCACGAAATTTGAAATGAGCCGCCCAATCGCAGCCTGTGAATATTACCGCGGTTAAATTAGCAGGCAAAACTTGGTCTAAAAATAGAAATTACGAAATCAAAATGTGATTAATAGTGTTTTCGTCTAGATGAAAGCTACGCATTGATTGGTCGACACAAAGTTCATCTCGATGTGACCTCAAAGGGAAAATGTACAGATCCAGTACGACCGTGGTCTACTGGATATGTGTTTACGCAGATTGTGTTAAGACAGAATGGAGAATATTTTCATGCATTGTGTGCTGACAACAAGACTGCTTGATACTGTCATACATTGTTAACAAGGGGACTATTTATTCATGCATTGGGTTAACCTAACTACATACCATTGCACTAAATCTGACTGTGCATGTCCGTCAAATGTCTACGTCCCTGACATTTTCTGATGTGTTTCAAAATATGTCACTTACTAAGACCAGAATCCATGTTGAAAATAGGAAAAGACTAAAAGATATAGAGTGGGGGCATTTTATGATGCATGTAGATTGAATCGTACTAAATACTTGCCAATGAAAAGATAAAAAAAATAAGAAAAAGTTAAAGAAATAGAAAGAGCTGGTAAATCTATGATACATATAGATTAAATGTTTACTGTATATTATCATGATTTTTGTACATTAAATGTTTAATGTATATTATCATGATTTTTGTACATTAAATGTTTAATGTATATTATCATGATTTTTGTACATTAAATGTTTACTGTTTATTATCATGATTTTTGTACATCAAATGTTTACTGTTTATTATCATGATTTTTGTAGATTAAATGTTTACTGTATATTATCATGATTTTTGTACATTAAATGTTTACTGTATACTTACCCATGAAAAGATAGAAAAATAGGAAAAGATTAAAAGAAACAGGAAGAGCTGGTACATGTTATGATACATGTAGATAGAATGTTTATTGTATATTATCATGACTTTTGTACATTGAATGTTTACTGTATAAATACTCATGGAATGAAAGAAAGTAAAAATGCGCTCACTATGTTTTACATTCAAGCTATTTTTGTTGTTGTTGTTGTTGTTGTTGGGTTTAACACTGTAGGAACACATTGTACAGTTCACATAACGGCGGTCAGTCAACCTACTCACTGTTCCTGGAAAGCCTAAATCTCTGGATTTCGATGTTTAACAAGTACCTCATTTGAAATTGAATGTAGAACGTGACGCTATTTTCAGAAAACGTGTTTATAATGTCCTCAATATTGACCTTTCTTTGTTTAAATATACAAATTGTTTCTGCTTACGTATTTTTAAATAAATATGACTTTACACGTTCGTCGCATGGATAAAAAGTCAAATTTGCAATCTCTTGAAATGTTTTGAAAACGATCACTCTCCACGGTACGGTAAGTACGATACGGGACTAATTGTTCTATGCGTATTATGTAATTACATTATGATTGGATCGTATTAGTGTCACTCTGTTGATTGTTCCCATTTACCCCTTTATCTTACAGTATTTATGACGGTCAATAATTGATTTTTAGAGCCCGACATACGACTTTAGGTGATAGACATTGTGACGACATACTCCCGGTGTATATCTCTAATTACTGGGTTTTATCGATTTTCGCCAAATTCGATTTATATGAGCCGGTCGTTTAACACAAATAAGTCAGTCAGTTTCGGCCAAAATTAGTGGTCGCTGGTCGCGTTAGACAAAAGTCGCTTAAGGCAAAGATTTAAAGAGTTAAAATGGTCCGTGGGAACTCAGAGTGGTCGCTTAGTGCAAATAGCCGCTTAGGAGACGTGGTCGCTTACGCAAGATTAACTGTACTTAGAACATACTGTTGTCAGTGACTGACAACTGCCATACATAATTAGAAATCATTGGTAGGAGGAAGATTGGCCCTGGAAATAATTTCATGACCAAGCTCCATGGAAGTATTCCCCGCCTGGGAATTGAACCCACAACCCTCTGTCAGTAGACTTGCGTGCTACCATTTGAGCTAGCCAGGCAGCTAATTCTAGCTATAAAATCATTAATATACAATTATTTGTAAAAAAACTGCACTTATCTTCTTTCTGATGCCCATACATTTTCTGTTCATAATCAACTTAACCAATCTTCCATGCAGTTATAGTGTATACCTAAAATATAAAAAATAAAAATACTGAATGGTTGGTGCTAATGAAATTCTAAAAAAGCTGATCATGACACTGTGAACAAGAGCACCGCTAGGCGGAGCATTATATGCCCGAAAGTGTTGGTTTTTTTTTTTAGTTAAGATGAAGCATTTGTAAGACAAGAGAATATTTCATATGAATATCATATTATGAATAATTGTGGAAAACAAAGTAGAGAAAAAAGATACCATTGAGAATGCTTCTTTTTATTCGTGATGAGTATAACTTAAGTTATGCTCCGAAAACTGAAACTGTTTTCAGTTTTAAGGTAATAGTGACCTTGACCTTTGACCTTGTGACCCCAAAATCAATAGGGGTCTTCTACCTGATATGGACAATCATTGTATGAAGTTTGAATATTGTGGACCAAATGGAACTTAAGTTATGCTCCGGAAACTATTTTCAGTTTTAAGGTATTAGTGACCTTGACCTTTGACCTTGTGCCCCAAAACCAATAGGGGTCTTTTACCCGATATGGACAATCATTGTATGAAGTTTGAATATTGTGGGCCAAATGGAACTTAAGTTATGCTCCAGAAACCAAATTGCTAACAGACGGACGGACGGACATACGGACGGATGGACGGACGCCAGGGGTATAACATAATATGCCCGAAATTCATTCGGGCATATAATAAAAGTGCTGTTAAGATCAGACTTAGTTTTCCAAGGGATATAAATCAGTCAAACAATAATTACTGAGTGATATTTGTAAAATATAAAAGGGGCATAACTCCCAAAACATACATCCAAAGTACTACCTATTCAAAGTTGTGTAGATGTAGTATCAATGAATAAGCATACCAACTTTCATTTAAATATCGTTAATAGTACTAAAGATGTTTCATTGGAACAAATTAAAATATGAAACAAAGTATAAAGGACCATAGCTCAAACAAGAGCTGTCAGTAGAGACAGCATGCTCGACTGAGTAAGTATTTGTCACATTAGATGTGGTTGATGATAAGGAACATATATATTTGAAAATGATACCTTAAGAAATAAAAAAGCATTCTATAAATAGACGGTGAAGACATCACCTCTATACTAAGACGCACAACGATCTCCAATCATCCGCAATTTACTTCTGCGTCAAGTAGTTCCGCGTATGAATAATAGAAATATCAAAGAAAATCGTTGTTGTGAATTACTTTGTTGGCATTTTTTCGCCAAATATAACCTCTTAAATGTAAAATAATGACCGCTTATAGCTGCAGGCATATTTAATCTATATATACTAAGTACTTTTAAACCTCTGTAGGTATAGGTACATAGTTAAACCGTGTACTCTACTTTCGAATTCAAATTATTGTGTAAAGAGTGACAGATGTAAACACGTTATGATGAAGGTTTAACTTCCAGTTAAAAAGTTTAATTTGATGAGGATAGTTGGTTGGATAGCCAAATTTTATTGAGTAGACACAAAATTCATACTCTATTTGTTCAGATTACTTGAAGGGGGGAAATTGTTAGAATGTAAACATTGCCACGTGCTTTCAGGTAAATAAACAGTTTACCCGTGATGCGCGGCGTCTCCGTACAAAGGTCAGTCAGACCGTTTGTGTACAGAACGATAAAAAAGTCAAAGTAAACATAATGGTTTTTTTTTGAAAAAAAAAAATTAAGTTCACGAGAGACAATTTTGAAAAAAATAAATTTGAAGAATGAACCTTGTCACATGAGATGTGGTTGATAATAACGAATATATATTTTAAGTTAGAAGTTAATATCTTAAGAAATAACAAAGATATAGAAGAAAGTATTTTACTGCACAAAACCTTTAATCTGTGCACACAAACTTTAATCAGAAATGTGGAAGCCGACGCCGGGGTGAGTAGGACAGCTCTACAATACTACGTAAAGTCGTAAAGTCAAGCTAAAAATAATTCATCCTAAAATATGTCCCTTGATAGTCGTATAGATGCATTGCTGATAAATATACATTCCAACTTTTATTAAAATATTTTTAAAAGAACTAATAACATCCCAACTTGAACAAATTTTAACCATGTCAAAGTATAAAGGGGCATAACTCCAAAAATAATTTATCCTTATTTACATCACTGCAGCATCTTGTAAAAGTTGTATCAAATAATTAGTATATAAACTTTAAGTCAAATATCTTGATAAGTATTGAAGATATTTTTTATATGAAAAATTTTAACCTTATTATATATTTGTTTTTCTTTATCACAGGGCAATCACTCCAAAAATAATTCAAATAAAATCAACTCGCAAAAATTTGCAAGTCCAATTTTTTGTTAAATTTGAGCCCTGCCATGAATCAAGTTTATTATTTAAACCAAATAAACATTTATTGAAATTAGTTTGTTTGGCGAGTTTATCCAATATCAGATATGAAAGTTAATCCAGGACAAGTTCAATATTGTAAACTAATGCACAATTATACATATTTAATAACATGATACTCAGAATGTAAACAGACTTTTGTTTTCCCTTAAATTCTAGCAGCAACCATGAAAGAAAACATTCAATAAGTGCATAAAAAACTGTTCAATTAACTATTTTTGCCAAGATTTTGAAGCCAAACTAATACAATTACATAATTCATAGAGGTACAGCCTACAGGGCTGGATCCATAAGGGTCTTAAAGGGATACACAGGCAAATGACTGTGCCAAAAGTATAGAACCAAATTTAATCCTTAAAACAGTATTAAGAACATTAGAAACCATTTACTAATAACATTTGTCACTTATAACATTCAACTGAACGAATTAAAACATGTTGAAAACGAAAGAAGGATTCTGTAGATTTATAGATTTGTTATATGTCGTACTTGCTGAAATTCAACATTTTCATTGGTCGCTTCTTGTCTTTTCAACATTCTTAGGCGGTTAGGATATCTTTTTAATTGAATAATACTAATGTTGCGCAATAACAAGCTCTAGTATCTTCTCATCAGTAAATGCATATTTTAACACCAATTTATTTTTAGCTGACCTGACCCACTGGGTCTAGTTGGGAAACACTCCAAATATAAAGAGAAAATATAGAAATATTTTGCCAAGTAATATATCAGTTTCAATCACAATTATAAAAATATAATGCAGAACCAGGAAAATTGGAACTGGAAATTTTGCCCACTAATCCCTTTAAAAGGGGGCACTGGTGGAGTAGTTACCACTCCATAGGTTGAAAAAATTTGAATTTTCACATGTCAAAGGAACAAATCTGAGTACTTAACACAAAAAATTCAAACCGCTATAAGAGGCCTTCACTATTTTGGCCACAAAAACAATAGAAATGAAGGAAATACACTGACTCATTCCTGTCATAACATGATAACAATAGAATGAATATATAGATAGGAAAAATAATTTTTAAATGACACACATGTGAAGCTGAGTGCTATAAAACACACTTTAAATGAATCAAATGAGGCTAAATAAATTTCAAAAACTATCATGTTCTAAATACAAAAAGTCAATTTGTCTGCCCATGTTAAACAATATACAGATGCAGTTCTGAGTTTTTTTTATGGCTAAATCCAGTGAAAAAATAAAAGCATTCTGTCCGTTTAATACCACTTCCTTTAAGCATTATGTCAATGAAAGTCATAGACATGCGGCAAAGATAGGATGGATTAAGAATGGGTATCCCACAGGTGCCCATGGCATTACAAAACACCAAATTATTATCAATTTTTACTTTAACATGCTCCAATTATCATAAAAACACCAAAAACAAAAGTTCCAGCCAAAAGCCAAAATTTTGTTTTGATGCGACGGGCACCTTTGGGGTATCCCATTCTCTTGTTGAAGATCACATGACTATAGACTCATATTATATGATTATCTATATGAAGTATGTATAATTAAACAGTTAACATACCATACAAGCTATGTCATCACTTTTAAATCATCATTTAAATCATCTATCAATCTTTATTACAATATCTGAGAGGGTTGCTGTTTCACAATGTCACAAGGCTAACATTGTCACTTCTGTTGCCAAGGAAACACATTTTTGATTATACTCATAATGAAACACAATCTGCAATGACACAATGTTTTATGTTATTTATCATAATTACAATTGTAGTGAACAAAAACAATTATATAATGCGTAAATTTCACTGGGCCAGTTTTAGTGAGGTCGATAGTATGGGCTTGGGCTATGTTTGTTGAGCGACAACGGTCCAGCCAATCACGTGAATGAATCAATGATAATCTTGCTGCAGGCAGTACAGCAGTAAGATTGATTTCACTGTTGTTTCTGTTGTTCCTGGTGTCACTGCTCACTATACATTCATTGTTATAGCTCAATGTACTACCAAAACAACATTTTATTCAATGACACAAATTTATCATCAATAAATATGTATAGCAATTTCTACACAGCTCATGAAGATCTAGCTTAGACATAATTGTATAACAATCAAATGGGTATGACCCCCCCCCCCATCCTCTTTGCTGGATGGCAATGAGCAGGTCCAACTTAGTCACATGGTAGCTATGGTAAATATCAAGCATGTCCCTCTTTCTATCTGGATCAAGATGAGTACACTGCATGCAGTGATCATTCGGCATGTACACATGTAGCGGGAAAACGGGCACTTGCTGAAGGATGAGGTTACGGTAAAATGGTAAAAATACGAATATTTACAGATACATAAAATAAACGAGGGAAAAAACTCACCAAAATTCCATTATTTTCTATCCATACACAACAAAATAACAACTTTTTAAGTTGAATCAACCACGCCACAGCCTAATCCAAGCATTCGCCATCTTGGGCTATGTTTGTTTAGCGACAACGATCCAGCCAATCAGATTAAGTCCTGTAAACCACGTGATTACTCAGGAATGTAAAACACGGGTTTTGTGTTCTATCAATAGAGGAAATCTTTGAAAGGAAATGCGTCATGCGTAGCGTGATTTTGTACACAAACGGTCATCATTCGGAATGAAACGGTCATAGTAATAATAAATAATAATGCGGATATACATGTATAAAAGCCTCGTGCGTCCGCTCAAGTCAAATTATAATTTCGTCTGGTTCCATACAAGTGGAATATATAAGGTGGTATAGACAGTAGCAATTTCTGTCAAAAAAATTCAGCCTCATGCTGAGGAAATTAATAAACTTAATGACAATTTATATTCATTTCTATATAAACGAGAAAGGAATTTTAGTGTTGTATATAGACTCTCATTCTCGTTCCTAGAGTCTAGCAGGATTCTCAATACTAGCTAGTATTGAGAATCCTGCTAGACTCTGTGAACGAGAATGATAGAGTCAAAGTCGTTGTCATAGATATAACTATGTTAAGTCATAGTTTAAAATCTTATACCATTATTTTCTTTATTATCTTATGATTGGCTAACCCGGGACTGTAGCGCAGTTGGTAGCTCGCCATAAGGGGATTATACTCTTTCAGGGGAAAATTGACAATAATGTCAAATTTCCTCCATTAACAAGGTACATGGAGAAGTTTTCATCCTGGTGGAAGGGTTGGTGAATATTGGTTATAGACAAGGGTCCAGGAAAGCTAGGTTAGGGGCGCTGGACGCTGTAATTGATGTAATCTAAAATTGTGTAAATTTGTTTGACCCAGTGTAAACAAATGAAATGGCATACATTTTATCACTTTTAATCAAATTATGTTCGTAAATAAGCCCAAGGCGTCACCCAAAAGACTTGTAGTGATTTTAAACTAAGTTACAATACATAATTTAATTGTTTTTGTGTTATCAAGCCTTAGGCATCATTACACATAATATTTATATCGTATTCCATTGTTGCTAACTTAGTACAAATTAGCCATTTACTAGAGGTATATCACTATTGTCATAGACCGCAGTTGGCGTCGTATACTTACAAACCCCTATATCAAAACTAACACTGAAAATTGACTGTAAATAAAAATAAACCTCTATCTGGTTATTTATTTTTTATTGTCTCAAGACCTCTAAAAAACATAACCTTTTTTATATTTCTTACGAAAACAATTAATTGTTCAGTATTTGTAGCTCAGTAGATAAAAGTATAGCTTTAACTCACTTCTTTTGATATTGTTAATTTAAAATAACATTTTTAAATATATTAATTCCTCCCTGCGTATTTTTGAAAGAAAGATCGACACACAAAGTTAAAAAAAATACTTATACAAGTTAATTGCTGAATATATGCCGGAGGCCTGTTCTTTTAAATTAAATTAAATACATTGTCAGAGTTTGCCCCTTAGCATTTTACTATAAAATAAATGTATATTAATTTGCATGTAAAGACTCCAACTATTAAGTTCGAAGTTTTTTTTTAAGGTCTCAGAACATTTTTTTTGATTCCGGTCACGTGGAACAGTAATGGGATTATTTAAAAAATATTCAAAATGCGGAAATACTATAATTTTTAAATTAGCTCTAGCACTTATGTTTGTGTATTTTGTGCTGAATCATGTTTACGGTGAGCGTTTTTTTTTATTCTCATTTGGGACGAATTTTGTCGTTCATTTGTTGGGTTTAAGCATTAAAATAAAAGATTGTCTACGAGACTGTATGATTTGCCAGTGTCGGTATTATTCCCGGGGGTGCGGAATTCCTATGCCCGATTTGCCCCGACTCGTACATTTATGTCTGCGGCCAAGTTGAAGGTACTAGTTCACACATTTGGTTAAGAATTTTCTATATTTTCAAAATACCATTCAGTGTCTGTTATTGTGTCAAAAAATCAATTCTTAATATTTTAGGACAAACTGACCTATAGACTGCAAGAAATATACATTAAAAGTCACTAAAATGCACTAAAAGTGTCTATACCGTGACATATGGGGTAGATTGTTATTACTTGATACGCCATCATTTGGTGTTGTAAGTCAATTTGTACAAAAAATTTTATGATCAAATCACTGATTTCCTGCTTCAAAAATGTTTACAAAACAACTTAGATAGTTTCAGAAAAAGTTGATGTTTAGCTTGAAATCTGTGAATGAGTACCTTTAATATTTTCACTCCACATGTCCGTGGACAAGTAATATTTGATAGCTAAAATATAATTGTACATGTAGCATAGCTAGACTTAATAATGTGAATGTATCTATATATGCTTCTTTGAACCATCTCTGTGTCGATAATTTAATATTACTTACAGTATGTATTTTATATCACAGTTTTCAATATATTTGTTTGAGTATTGAACATCTGGGCAAGTGCATTTTGATTCCGAAAAGTCAAGTTGATATTTTAGATTTCCCTCGTCCCTGGACAAGTGGAAAAAAACTGGGAACTCCACACCCCTGGTCCTTCGCCGGTTATGAGAATGGCCACTAAGCTATATATATTCAAACTTCACTCATTATAAAATTATAATAAATTCAACCGCGGTGACAAACATGACGTGCACGATGTGCACTGGTATTTAAGTGGCCATTTCGATCATTTAGATTATTGCACTGGTTTGAAACTGCTCTTTACATTTTTCATTTCAGATGCTGCTTTTCAAAGAAAGGTTTTGACATCAAATCTGAAAGAGGAAGCTTTTAGTGTAAGTATTACATCGGATAGTTGTAAAACCGACCATCATAAAAGTAAAACCCTTCATTGTAATGGTTCAAATAGTGAGTGCGACAAGACCCTCGGTCAGTTCATGGTTTGCCACTGATCCTCAACAGTAAATGACCGTAGCGATTTATGACGGACGAGTCTAATCAAAACCAATGGAAAAACTTTATTTCAGAGCAGCGTCTTGTCCCATTACGGAATTCACCCCCCCCCCGGAAAGTCTGTCAGTAAATTTGGTTTTCAATTTGCAAATTATTCTATCAAATATTTATTATTTATTTTTATTTGTTTCGTAAAATATGTCATGTATGTTCCAAGCTTTTAGTATCTAGCCGAAGTTCTGGTCTGTAAATCAACACCCCATGCTATATAGCATGCCTTCAAATATTTTATGCATGCATAATATAGAAAAGAGTATGTAACTCATTTCCCTGTTAAATAAATTAATTTGAAGAACTGCTTTATTCATAGTGTAACAACTCTCATAGGAAAATCATTAACATTTGCCTATCTACTGCACAGGAAGCTGTTTGATTGTGTCTCACCTACATCGTTGCAAAGTTAGCTGTGCACATCAAAATGTATTGTTTGGTGAAAAGTGTAAAGAGAAATGCTAGCTTTTTAGGTTTAAATACTGACTCATTTTATGTTTTTTTCGGTACAGCTTTCTAAGCCAACTT
The DNA here is from genome assembly GCA_025267735.1 of Mactra quadrangularis. NCBI lineage: Eukaryota > Metazoa > Mollusca > Bivalvia > Venerida > Mactridae > Mactra > Mactra quadrangularis. The sequence continues at coordinate 43,372,838 of CM046299.1, read as the reverse complement.
TTGACCTGTATTTTCAACCAATACTATTTGCTCTACCATTTCTGTTTGTCCAATGAAATTCTCTTCCGGTATTTAGAAATAAATAAAATACATGTTATTATTGGTTGTCCCGAAATAAAATTAAGAATACGGTCCCACATTTTCAATATGCGGTCCCAAAACATTTTGTGAAATTGAGATTTTATAGTAGTTATATTCACTGGCTATTTTTTATTCTACAAACGAAGTGAACCCTGCACAGCGTCGAATATCATTTTTAAAGATACTTCTTGTTTTTCATTCCAGTCTCACCATATGAATCATATGTACATTTCTTCCAAGACCCCTGATTCGCTTGCTGCCAACCACTTGAACGATATGAACACTCCATCAAAGGCTCCTGATTCGCTTGCTGCTAACGATATAGTTGACATGAACAATTCATCAAAGCCTCCTGATTCGTTTGCTGCTAACGATATAGATGACATGAACATTCCTTCAAAGGATCCTGATTCGCTTGCTGCTAACGATATAGTTGACATGAACAATCCATCAAAGCCTCCTGATTCGTTTGCTGCTAACGATATAGATGACATGAACATTCCTTCAAAGGCTCCTGATTCGCTTGCTGCTAACGATATAGATGACATGAACATTCCTTCAAAGGCACCTGATTCGCTTGCTGCTAACGATATAGATGACATGAACATTCCTTCAAAGGCACCTGATTCGCTTGCTGCTAACGATATAGATGACATGAACATTCCTTCAAAGGCCCCTGATTTGCTTGCTGCTAACGATATAGATGACATGAACAGTCCTTCAAAGGTCCCTGATTTGCTTGCTGCTAACGATATAGATTACAAGAACAGTCCTTCAGAGGCTCCTGATTCGCTTGCGGCTAACGATATAGATGACACAAACATTTCTTCCAAGGCTTCTAGTTTGCCTGTTGCTGACACACAAGAGTCGAGAAAAGAAACCATTAAGTCAGCTTGCAAGTCATATAATTACTTAAGGACATTAAAGGAAAAGTTCGTAGGGAGATACTTTCCTTGCAACAAATACTATTACTGCAACGTTCCGAAGCTTGGTTCCACATTCTTTGACAATATTTTTCAAAATACTTTACCATGTCGCTACCATGAAGTACACAAGACGCGTGTTGAAAAGTTTCCTGAAGGAACTGTGTCCTTCGTTAACTCTGGAGATCCCTATGAAAGATTGTTTTCTGCTTATATTAATAAACTTTACAAACCTGACGTTGACTTTTGGAATAGGTTAGGGTCAGAAGTTGTTAAAAATGTTCGAAAGACCTACACAACTGGTGACGGATATGACGTCACATTTAAAGAGATTGTACAATTTGTTGTAGAAAGCTATGACGCTGGCAAAGAAATTAACTCTCATTTGACACCAATTCACGAAATGTGTAATCCATGTCATACCCATTTTGACTACGTTGGAAGGAAGGAGACGATGTCTGAAGACATTGTTAATCTGTTTAATATGATGAAAGAGAAAGGTAATATTGAAGTGGATATGCCGGTAACTGAAATAAGTAGTTCACTTAAACATGACTTCAACCATAATAGTACAAGTAATAAACTATTCCAGGCTATACGTAGTTATCCAAATATACCAAAACTGAAATTGTTTCAGCGCAATTGGTCTAACTACCATATCACAGGAAAAATTCTAAAAGAGTTTGACATGCCATTTAATGCCTCTGCTGTGAAAAAATTATCAAAGGATACCTATGAAAAAGCATTGATATATTTCGCAAATAAAAGTAGTGATAAAAAAGACCAGTTGAAATTACAGAGACGCGAAGCATTACTTGAAGCATATAGAAGTGTGCCACTATATTGGATGTCACGTCTAAGTCACTTTGTGAAATTTGACTGTTTGTTATTTGGTTATGATCAAAAACCTGCTTATTTATTCGACAGGGACAATCTGTACCCTAACAATGACACATCTACATATTTCCAGGGACTTTAAATTGCCACTTTTTATATAAACAATAACATTTATTACTGGACAAACAATAAATACATTTGTAAATATTAAATATATTTGTTGAGACTAATCTTTTCTCCCTGATTCAGACATTGCAAACATCCATTACAGTAACAATTGCAAGTATTTTAAAAATATTTATCTTTCAAAATGATTTGTAAAAAGCCCGTTCTATTATTGTTTCAGTTCTTTTCCTTGTACAATGACAATAAGTCGATAATGTTTGGCGATGTTTATCAGTGGCGTAGCAAGGTCTTTTTGATGTGTACGCAAAATCCTAGGGGTCAAGGGCATGCCCCGCCCCGAATTTGTTTTTCTGTAGATCATTTCAGGAGCATTTTTGGCAACTATTCAAAATGGGTCTGTATAATTCAATCTGGACACAAATATAGGAAGACAACATTCATACAAATTATCATTCAATTTTAACCAGCGTTTAAAGAATTATATAGACTGGATTCAAAGACAAACATCGAATTTTAAAACCGTAAATTCAACTCCCAAAAGGCATCGCAAGTCCCATTGAAATATAACTTGACATAAGGTTAGTAAAATAACGATCAAGCAGTTTTGTTTTACACACCCCTACCCCCCTCAGACGAAAGATTTTATTACATTTTTGGCGTTTGTATTTTTACAATTTTCTGGACCAGTGTGTACGCAGCTGCGTACTCTGCGTACTGGTAGCTACGCGCCTGATGGCTATTGATGATGAAATTTATGCTGGAAAACACTCAATATTATAATATTTTACGTCCTCTAACGTCATGACGTCAAAAAACGTCACAGTTACATATGACGTAATAACGTAACGTATACAACGTCAGAATCACTATAACGACATATAAAGCGCACAAAGCAGCATCATATAAGAGATACAGATTTATATTACAAGAAGAAATAATGAGAGACATGACAAAATTGACTGGAAATGTTTGTACAGAGTTAGCAAGGAATAGGTAAGTGTTTATTTAAAATTAAATTTCGTCAAACGTTGAGCTTTAAATACAGAATGTTACTTATTATAAGCATTTCGTCTGTTTATTGCAACCTTCCTCTAAGTCAGATCTTCAAAAGATTTCCTGAGGTCTATGAAATATTTTCAATTCTATTATATTTCGATACAGAAAATGGTAATGAAATAATGTCTATTTTTTAATTTAAAAAACGACGCTACAGGTTGTTATTGTTTTAAATAATTTTTAAAGCGAAATTAAAATGAACATAAAAATAACGACAAGCTCAGTGTAGGTTAGCATATATGTTTTAATTTTTAGCACTTTTGTCCCAATTAGATATATATAAATTTATTTGATTTCAGTGATCAAAGTGTCAAGAGTGTCACCATAACAACTGAAAAAAAAATGGAAACCAAACAAGTACATAGTGTTTAATGATAATGAAAGTTCTAAATCTAGTTTTTCTTCGAGACAAACCATCACTGGTGAGTTTATTTATACTAATTTATTTCGCTAGACTGTGAAGCAAGTTCATACAACTTATATTAATCACTCTCGAGTCCACTTCCAGGAATATTTGAATTAGTTGTAATTTTGGCAGGCAGCTGCAAGAAATTAACGAACATAATAAATGTATTATTGCATTCCGGAGATCATGTCACTTTATACCCCGAATAAGGGTATCAGCTCGCTAGCAACGTGTGTTATTGTCTTTGCTATTGAACCAAAATACATTTCAAGTTTCTACAAATCGTAAAATTCATCAATTTATATATTGTTTTAATCAACACTTACTTGTAAGCAAACATTTGACAACTGTTATTAACTTCAAACATCTATTGCAGTTTCCAACAAAATCTCAGAATGGACAAGAAAAGATAACTCTCCTCAAAGAACAGCCTATGAATACACAGAAAGATATAAGAAAATTAGACAACGTGGATCTGAAATTAGACAAGATATTATGGATGTAATTCAACAGAAAATTAGCCATCTTCAAGGTAATTTTAATATAGATTTCTATTTAAAAACTACAGTGCAACCTCTCTTAAGCAACACCAACTGGGAGGGCCTAAAATGTGTTGTTGTTCAGAGGTTGCATTCTCGTTCCCAGAGTCTAGTAGGATTCTAAATACTAGCTAGTATTGAGAATCCTACTAGATTCTGGGAACGAGAATGAGAGGTTGTTGTTCTGCAGAGGTTTAATTTAATGAAAATTATAACTTAGGGAAATGTCAAAAGTTGTTATTGTGCAGAGGATTTGTTCTGTAGAGGACAGCTCTGCAAAGGCTATACTGTACTAAGTACTTGGGATTTTCTCGTACTTTTTATGTACTAGCTTGTGAAACCAACAAGCTAACAATTCTGTTTTTTGTAAGTCATGCACAGATAGCGCACGACTTTTATGTGAACATGTAGACCTTTTGTTTATTATGGATAACAGAATATGGCCACTGTTAATCGAACATGGCCCTAAAGGCATAAACACATACATTTCTACCCTTAAAGCTGATGTACTTACATGCAACTAAATGCAATTTTAAACAAGACCCTAATTTAGATGAAGGCTGATCCTAATAATAAAAACAACGATCCCACAAAAGGAGGGTCTTTTGCTGATGTTGCTTCAACTTGTGACCCAGCCTTATTGCTTTTGTTATCTGCAATGTGAAATTGTTTATGCTCTACTATGGCTTTAAAGATTTACTTTTTATTAATTTGTATGTACATTACCTGGGGTGTGGAATTCCTATGCCCGACTTGTCAGACTCGTACCTATATGGCTGCGGACGAGTAAATATGTCCAACCCACTCGTCCGAGGACAAGTTATATTTTTAGCTGTAAAATAATTCTAACAAAGCTATACAATGTACTTAAAATATAGATATTTCAATGCTTCTATCACATTAAACAGTGAACTATTTTTATTGTCAATCATTTATCATTACTTACAGTATTTACTTAACATCATAGTTCTATAATTTTTTTTCGAGTATTGAACTTCTGGGCAAGTAAGTTTTGATTCTGGACAAGTTGATTTTTTGGTTGCAATTGTACGTGGGCAAGTTGAAAAAACTTGAAATTACACATATCTGATTACTGTTACATGTATATGAAAACAGTAAAATATCATTAAGCTAAAGATTTTCACTTAAAAAACTATTGTTTTCTATTTTTATTTTCCAGACCATACAACAAAGGCAAGAGGTTCCAAAAGACGCTTGGAAGAAAACACTGGTGATTGTAATGATGATTGCAAAGTTAAGAAAATGGTGGCAAATGATGAAAATAAAGTCAAAGTGAATAGGAATGCACACGAAAACATCGCGATTAAAACCAACCACATACAGATGAGAATAATAAAAAGAGAAAGTCTGATGAAGACGCTGATACAGTAAGCGAAATGAAAAGACCAAAGATCAAGTTTCGACTGGGCACAGAAAACCCACCCACAAGTATCCCTGAAGTGCCGAAAAAAAACTTAAATGATGTTCAAGAGTGCTCCAACTCATGTGTATGTAAAGCAGGACCTAGTGTCAAACCAAAGCCGATTTCACGACGAGGTGAACAACCAGAAAAGCCATTGTACCAAAGGTTACTACAAAGGCGACTTCTTAACACAGTTAACATGGTGTTCCATGAATGTTGTTCACTGAAATGTTGTGAGAAATGGTGTGAAAAGAGAATATCCGCTGATATGTTAGAAAATGGTTTTGATAAGTCTAACTTGAGATTGGATTACTTCAGCTGGGGACAATATGAACAAAAACAAGATGACGAAAGCAATGATGACGTAGGCAACAACGATGATTGGTTCTGGTGAACTATTAATCATCTTACTACATTTTATTTATTTATAGTCCATTAATTGATGAAATGCAAATGACAATTTATCAACTTAATATTTGGTTTGTCTAGTACAGACGTTTATTTTTTTTTAAACTATTAAAAATAATGTATACGTACGTATACCGGCATGTAAAAACCAAATGTTTTTGTTTTAATTATTGTTTAAAGTAAAATATGTGTTCTGTTTCGGTGTCTTACAAAGGCCAAGCTCAGAATTTCGAATCAAGTGTCCCTAAGAGGTTGCTAGTTAGAGTCTCACCCGGACTGGTTATAATCTTCCATGGATATTCGACAATAATGTTGATTTTCCTCCATTGATTAGGTATAACAACAACAACAACCTTTATTGCTCTAAACATACAACATGTTTATAGCAAACAGAATGAAATTTACAAACACATATAGTGAACATGGCATTATCATAAACAGACATACGAAAAAAAAAGAAATTTAAATGAATCCCATGATGATCACCCGCATATATTATATATATAACCCATAGTAAAAACATGTAATTATGATAAAATAAAATGAAGAAACACGCCCTTCATACAAGTATAGGGCTAAATATTTTGTTTGTATTGTATAAAGATATTATATTCAGCCTAGTCTGGTAAGAAATATAACATTTACATGATCAATTTAAATCTGAAGGCACGCCTTTGCAGGATCTGTACTAAACATTTAAATCAAAAATGCTTAGTCCGATCTAAAAAAGGAAAAATCGTGTACATAATATTATGCATAATATAATGGAAAAGATATCGAACGTTTGGAAGGGTTGATTAGTCTTGGTTATAGACAAGGTCCAGGAAACCTAGGTAAGGTGAGCTTGGCTCAGTAAAATGACAATAATGTTTGTCGACACGGCGTTAAACCCACTGGCACCAGAGTCCTCACACTCGTTAAATACGCTCACATATAATAATAAGTACACATTAACATAGATCCCATGCTACTCAAAAATGACTTACAGTCAAGAAATACACTAATGGACAGGTACATTTTCCCAATTCTAGGGGGGGGGGTCCGGACCCCCCCTGACCCCCTTTGGATCCGCCTTTGTGGACCCTACGTTTTAAGCAACTCTTGTAAAAATTGGACTGATATGAAAATCACTAATTTGAGAATGGTGATTTTATTATCAGTAAATATAATTTGTATTATAATTGTTATTTTAAGAAGGGTTTTACTAACAATTAAATCTCCGTTTTGCCATTATATGCTCCTTTTCGCCTAAAAGTCTCCATTTCGTATCTTATCCATGCCAGTTTTAAATGACGTAAATAGGCACATGGATTTCGTGCATAATTACTTGTGTAATCCGTGTTGTTCAGACGACCAAAATATTTAGAATTTACTTTTTAGAGAGCAACTTCTATGAAATAGGATAACTTGAAAGTTAAAGGTGCAATGATGAAGGATAAAATTCTAGAATTTATTCAATGTCGATTCTGGGTATTACGAAGTGTTTGGATATTTCAGGTAAGAGGTTTAATTAACAATTGAGAGCCGTCAATGGACAGCGCGCTCTACTATTAGGAGTGGTCTTGTAAACGGAATCAATTATGAAATTCAATTGAAATGAAAAATTTAACAAGAATACTTTCATTGACTGCAGCTTTTTTATTTTTTGCAGATCTTCTTACTAAAACATTTTCAATATAAAAGACTCACAACTTAAAATAGTAAAAATTCAAGCTAGAGTGATGCAACTTTAAAATTGACTTCCGATGGTAATATCGTAGTCATGTGTGAATATTCAAATCAATCCCTTCAGTAGTTGCCAAGATAAAATGTTGCATTAGAACTTAACTTAGAATTTTTGTTTGTATGTAAGGGCCATAATTTAGTATAAATTATTGTTAGTTTTATGAAATATAGTATTTGATATCTAATGGTAAATTTTATCCTACATGATAGACGTTTCAAATGATACCCTTTAGAAGTTGCAATGATAAAATGTTGCGCAAAAAATCTTAATCAAGAAACAGTACTCGATTATAGTGATTGTTTCAAGAAATAATCAATGTGTGTTCAATAGCATCATTGTTATTAGTATACACTGCTCATGTAGACCCAAAAGGTATTAGTTATCCAAAGTAATTGGTTATATAGATTTTTATACATAAAAATCAATATAAGGTTTCTCTTTTGCAAGAGCCATTTTGACAAAAAAATGACATAAAAACAAAACATTAATAAAAAGGTCTTACAACACAGAAAATTAAGTTTAATAGTAAAAAACACAGATGTACAAAAAAAATATTTGAGCTCTGTGTCGAAAAATTCCAAGTACGAGAAATGATACGTAGCAAAAATACCGACGCACATAGAATTCAACAGAAACTAATTTACGAAAGTTTTTAGGTCGAAGAGTCCAGGGGGCGAAAACAAAAATAGTTCCGTTTTAAAAAGTACCGAAATGCGTGGCTTTTATCATCGATTTATTCATTCGAACGCTCTTGGTTTTATCAAAACGAACTTTTTTGCCGGCGATATTGTCCGAACTTTTCGATTGAGCATAAAAAACCTATACCATACCCCAGAAAAATGTTTCGTCCCTCGTTTCGTAACTCAATTCCTGTTATAGGCCCTACCGGCATGTATATGTACGTATCTCGGAACTGTGTTTGTTTTACTTGTGTGAATTTCTATATTTGTTTGAGGCGAAAGTTTATTACTGCACTTTAATAGTTGCACAAGCATTTAATTGTGTCAGTACTTCACATTACTTTATTGATTGATTTAAAATATGTTTAACTGTTTCACTACTACTGCATTTCATGCTATTCTATATTGCGTATGGGATAAAATATTGCACATTGAACCGCATATTACATACATTAGATTTACTGTATATAAAGTTGTATATTGAATATAAAATTGTAAATTGTATAAAAATGTATAGATCTATATGTATAAATAAAACAATAATGTATATATAGTTAATTATTGTTATAACTTTTTATGTTATTGTATTTTTACCACTTTTTTATTTGGTTTACATCCACAAAGGTATAATTTCTATAATCTAAAGTATGTGCTTTGTAGTTGGTTAACAGCTAAATCCAGAGATTTAGTCTTTCCAGGACAGTGACTAAGTTGACTGACCGCCGTTATATGACATATACAATGTGTTGCTATGACGGTAAACCCAACAAAACAAAAATAAAATAAGCATAATTAAATATAAGTATATAATATACAGTCACATATAAGTAATTCGTTTTCTCCAGACTAGTTATTTTGGTGATGTATAAGCAAGGAAAATATATAAGGGAGACAATGTCAAATTAAATACGTTTGAAACTGAACTGAATTTATTTGACTCTCTCGTCTACAAATACATGTTTCACTCGTAACATGTTAATTAGCGATATTTTTCATTGGTTAAACTGTTACGTAGACACAGAGTCATACAAAAGCCAAGTAATCACTTCTTTTGGTATAACATTTTATGTGTTCCGTCGTTCTCATATACCACGACACTTTTTTCATTAACACGACCATCAGAACTGCTTAGTAAATTGTATGACAAATTAAGCAATAGGAACAATCTTAAAGATCGCTGAGGTTGTTCCGAATGCAAAATTAGACACTATAAATAATTCACCTCATTATTAAATTATTTTTTAATTTAAAATTGGTCATGGCCAGTGGCGTAGCAAGGTCTTTTTGATGTGTACGCAAAATCCTAGGGGTCAAGGGCATGCCCCGCCCCGAATTTGTTTTTCTGTAGATCATTTCAGGAGCATTTTTGGCAACTATTCAAAATGGGTCTGTATAATTCAATCTGGACACAAATATAGGAAGACAACATTCATACAAATTATCATTCAATTTTAACCAGCGTTTAAAGAATTATATAGACTGGATTCAAAGACAAACATCGAATTTTAAAACCGTAAATTCAACTCCCAAAAGGCATCGCAAGTCCCATTGAAATATAACTTGACATAAGGTTAGTAAAATAACGATCAAGCAGTTTTGTTTTACACACCCCTACCCCCCTCAGGCGAAAGATTTTATTACATTTTTGGCGTTTGTATTTTTACAATTTTCTGGACCAGTGTGTACGCAGCTGCGTACTCTGCGTACTGGTAGCTACGCGCCTGATGGCTATTGATGATGAAATTTATGCTGGAAAACACTCAATATTATAATATTTTACGTCCTCTAACGTCATGACGTCAAAAAACGTCACAGTTACATATGACGTAATAACGTAACGTATACAACGTCAGAATCACTATAACGACATATAAAGCGCACAAAGCAGCATCATATAAGAGATACAGATTTATATTACAAGAAGAAATAATGAGAGACATGACAAAATTGACTGGAAATGTTTGTACAGAGTTAGCAAGGAATAGGTAAGTGTTTATTTAAAATTAAATTTCGTCAAACGTTGAGCTTTAAATACAGAATGTTACTTATTATAAGCATTTCGTCTGTTTATTGCAACCTTCCTCTAAGTCAGATCTTCAAAAGATTTCCTGAGGTCTATGAAATATTTTTAATTCTATTATATTTCGATACAGAAAATGGTAATGAAATAATGTCTATTTTTTAATTTAAAAAACGACGCTACAGGTTGTTATTGTTTTAAATAATTTTTAAAGCGAAATTAAAATGAACATAAAAATAACGACAAGCTCAGTGTAGGTTAGCATATATGTTTTAATTTTTAGCACTTTTGTCCCAATTAGATATATATAAATTTATTTGATTTCAGTGATCAAAGTGTCAAGAGTGTCACCATAACAAATGAAACAAAAATGGAAACCAAACAAGTACATAGTGTTTAATGATAATGAAAGTTCTAAATCTAGTTTTTCTTCGAGACAAACCATCACTGGTGAGTTTATTTATACTAATTTATTTCGCTAGACTGTGAAGCAAGTTCATACAACTTATATTAATCACTCTCGAGTCCACTTCCAGGAATATTTGAATTAGTTGTAATTTTGGCAGGCAGCTGCAAGAAATTAACGAACATAATAAATGTATTATTGCATTCCGGAGATCATGTCACTTTATACCCCGAATAAGGGTATCAGCTCGCTAGCAACGTGTGTTATTGTCTTTGCTATTGAACCAAAATACATTTCAAGTTTCTACAAATCGTAAAATTCATCAATTTATATATTGTTTTAATCAACACTTACTTGTAAGCAAACATTTGACAACTGTTATTAACTTCAAACATCTATTGCAGTTTCCAACAAAATCTCAGAATGGACAAGAAAAGATAACTCTCCTCAAAGAACAGCCTATGAATACACAGAAAGATATAAGAAAATTAGACAACGTGGATCTGAAATTAGACAAGATATTATGGATGTAATTCAACAGAAAATTAGCCATCTTCAAGGTAATTTTAATATAGATTTCTATTTAAAAACTACAGTGCAACCTCTCTTAAGCAACACCAACTGGGAGGGCCTAAATTGTGTTGTTGTTCAGAGGTTGCATTCTCGTTCCCAGAGTCTAGTAGGATTCTAAATACTAGCTAGTATTGAGAATCCTACTAGATTCTGGGAACGAGAATGAGAGGTTGTTGTTCTGCAGAGGTTTAATTTAATGAAAATTATAACTTAGGGAAATGTCAAAAGTTGTTATTGTGCAGAGGATTTGTTCTGTAGAGGACAGCTCTGCAAAGGCTATACTGTACTAAGTACTTGGGATTTTCTCGTACTTTTTATGTACTAGCTTGTGAAACCAACAAGCTAACAATTCTGTTTTTTGTAAGTCATGCACAGATAGCGCACGACTTTTATGTGAACATGTAGACCTTTTGTTTATTATGGATAGCAGAATATGGCCACTGTTAATCGAACATGTCCCTAAAGGCATAAACACATACATTTCTACCCTTAAAGCTGATGTACTTACATGCAACTAAATGCAATTTTAAACAAGACCCTAATTAAGATGAAGGCTGGTCCTAATAATAAAAACAACGATCCCACAAAAGGAGGGTCTTTTGCTGATGTTGCTTCAACTTGTGACCCAGCCTTATTGCTTTTGTTATCTGCAATGTGAAATTGTTTATGCTCTACTATGGCTTTAAAGATTTACTTTTTATTAATTTGTATGTACATTACCTGGGGTGTGGAATTCCTATGCCCGACTTGTCAGACTCGTACCTATATGGCTGCGGACGAGTAAATATGTCCAACCCACTCGTCCGAGGACAAGTTATATTTTTAGCTGTAAAATAATTCTAACATAGCTATACAATGTACTTAAAATATAGATATTTCAATGCTTCTATCACATTAAACAGTGAACTATTTTTATTGTCAATCATTTATCATTACTTACAGTATTTACTTAACATCATAGTTCTATAATTTTTTTTCGAGTATTGAACTTCTGGGCAAGTAAGTTTTGATTCTGGACAAGTTGATTTTTTGGTTGCAATTGTACGTGGGCAAGTTGAAAAAACTTGAAATTACACATATCTGATTACTGTTACATGTATATGAAAACAGTAAAATATCATTAAGCTAAAGATTTTCACTTAAAAAACTATTGTTTTCTATTTTTATTTTCCAGACCATACAACAAAGGCAAGAGGTTCCAAAAGACGCTTGGAAGAAAACACTGGTGATTGTAATGATGATTGCAAAGTTAAGAAAATGGTGGCAAATGATGAAAATAAAGTCAAAGTGAATAGTAATGCACACGAAAACATCGCGATTAAAACCAAATACAGATGAGAATAATAAAAAGAGAAAGTCTGATGAAGACGCTGATACAGTAAGCGAAATGAAAAGACCAAAGATCAAGTTTCGACTGGGCACAGAAAACCCACCCACAAGTATCCCTGAAGTGCCGAAAAAAATCTTAAATGATGTTCAAGAGTGCTCCATCTCATGTGTATGTAAAGCAGGACCTAGTGTCAAACCAAAGCCGATTTCACGACGAGGTGAACAACCAGAAAAGCCATTGTACCAAAGGTTACTACAAAGGCGACTTCTTAACACAGTTAACATGGTGTTCCATGAATGTTGTTCACTGAAATGTTGTGAGAAATGGTGTGAAAAGAGAATATCCGCTGATATGTTAGAAAATGGTTTTGATAAGTCTAACTTGAGATTGGATTACTTCAGCTGGGGACAATATGAACAAAAACAAGATGACGAAAGCAATGATGACGTAGGCAACAACGATGATTGGTTCTGGTGAACTATTAATCATCTTACTACATTTTATTTATTTATAGTCCATTAATTGATGAAATGCAAATGACAATTTATCAACTTAATATTTGGTTTGTCTAGTACAGACGTTTATTTTTTTTTAAACTATTAAAAATAATGTATACGTACGTATACCGGCATGTAAAAACCAAATGTTTTTGTTTTAATTATTGTTTAAAGTAAAATATGTGTTCTGTTTCGGTGTCTTACAAAGGCCAAGCTCAGGATTTCGAATCAAGTGTCCCTAAGAGGTTGCTAGTTAGAGTCTCACCCGGACTGGTTATAATCTTCCATGGATATTCGACAATAATGTTGATTTTCCTCCATTGATTAGGTATAACAACAACAACAACCTTTATTGCTCTAAACATACAACATGTTTATAGCAAACAGAATGAAATTTACAAACACATATAGTGAACATGGCATTATCATAAACAGACATACGAAAAAAAAAAGAAATTTAAATGAATCCCATGATGATCACCCGCATATATTATATATATAACCCATAGTAAAAACATGTAATTATGATAAAATAAAATGAAGAAACACGCCCTTCATACAAGTATAGGGCTAAATATTTTGTTTGTATTGTATAAAGATATTATATTCAGCCTAGTCTGGTAAGAAATATAACATTTACATGGTCAATTTAAATCTGAAGGCACGCCTTTGCAGGATCTGTACTAAACATTTTCTCCAAATCAAAAATGCTTAGTCCGATCTAAAAAAGGAAAAATCGTGTACATAATATTATGCATAATATAATGGAAAAGATATCGAACGTTTGGAAGGGTTGATTAGTCTTGGTTATAGACAAGGTCCAGGAAACCTAGGTAAGGTGAGCTTGGCTCAGTAAAATGACAATAATGTTTGTCGACACGGCGTTAAACCCACTGGCACCAGAGTCCTCACACTCGTTAAATACGCTCACATATAATAATAAGTACACATTAACATAGATCCCATGCTACTCAAAAATGACTTACAGTCAAGAAATACACTAATGGACAGGTACATTTTCCCAATTCTAGGGGGGGGGGGGTCCGGACCCCCCCTGACCCCCTTTGGATCCGCCTTTGTGGACCCTACGTTTTAAGCAACTCTTGTAAAAATTGGACTGATATGAAAATCACTAATTTGAGAATGGTGATTTTATTATCAGTAAATATAATTTGTATTATAATTGTTATTTTAAGAAGGGTTTTACTAACAATTAAATCTCCGTTTTGCCATTATATGCTCCTTTTCGCCTAAAAGTCTCCATTTCGTATCTTATCCATGCCAGTTTTAAATGACGTAAATAGGCACATGGATTTCGTGCATAATTACTTGTGTAATCCGTGTTGTTCAGACGACCAAAATATTTAGAATTTACTTTTTAGAGAGCAACTTCTATGAAATAGGATAACTTGAAAGTTAAAGGTGCAATGATGAAGGATAAAATTCTAGAATTTATTCAATGTCGATTCTGGGTATTACGAAGTGTTTGGATATTTCAGGTAAGAGGTTTAATTAACAATTGAGAGCCGTCAATGGACAGCGCGCTCTACTATTAGGAGTGGTCTTGTAAACGGAATCAATTATGAAATTCAATTGAAATGAAAAATTTAACAAGAATACTTTCATTGACTGCAGCTTTTTTATTTTTTGCAGATCTTCTTACTAAAACATTTTCAATATAAAAGACTCACAATTTAAAATAGTAAAAATTCAAGCTAGAGTGATGCAACTTTAAAATTGACTTCCGATGGTAATATCGTAGTCATGTGTGAATATTCAAATCAATCCCTTCAGTAGTTGCCAAGATAAAATGTTGCATTAGAACTTAACTTAGAATTTTTGTTTGTATGTAAGGGCCATAATTTAGTATAAATTATTGTTAGTTTTATGAAATATAGTATTTGATATCTAATGGTAAATTTTATCCTACATGATAGACGTTTCAAATGATACCCTTTAGAAGTTGCAATGATAAAATGTTGCGCAAAAAATCTTAATCAAGAAACAGTACTCGATTATAGTGATTGTTTCAAGAAATAATCAATGTGTGTTCAATAGCATCATTGTTATTAGTATACACTGCTCATGTAGACCCAAAAGGTATTAGTTATCCAAAGTAATTGGTTATATAGATTTTTATACATAAAAATCAATATAAGGTTTCTCTTTTGCAAGAGCCATTTTGACAAAAAAATGACATAAAAACAAAACATTAATAAAAAGGTCTTACAACACAGAAAATTAAGTTTAATAGTAAAAAACACAGATGTACAAAAAAAATATTTGAGCTCTGTGTCGAAAAATTCCAAGTACGAGAAATGATACGTAGCAAAAATACCGACGCACATAGAATTCAACAGAAACTAATTTACGAAAGTTTTTAGGTCGAAGAGTCCAGGGGGCGAAAACAAAAATAGTTCCGTTTTAAAAAGTACCGAAATGCGTGGCTTTTATCATCGATTTATTCATTCGAACGCTCTTGGTTTTATCAAAACGAACTTTTTTGCCGGCGATATTGTCCGAACTTTTCGATTGAGCATAAAAAACCTATACCATACCCCAGAAAAATGTTTCGTCCCTCGTTTCGTAACTCAATTCCTGTTATAGGCCCTACCGGCATGTATATGTACGTATCTCGGAACTGTGTTTGTTTTACTTGTGTGAATTTCTATATTTGTTTGAGGCGAAAGTTTATTACTGCACTTTAATAGTTGCACAAGCATTTAATTGTGTCAGTACTTCACATTACTTTATTGATTGATTTAAAATATGTTTAACTGTTTCACTACTACTGCATTTCATGCTATTCTATATTGCGTATGGGATAAAATATTGCACATTGAACCGCATATTACATACATTAGATTTACTGTATATAAAGTTGTATATTGAATATAAAATTGTAAATTGTATAAAAATGTATAGATCTATATGTATAAATAAAACAATAATGTATATATAGTTAATTATTGTTATAACTTTTTATGTTATTGTATTTTTACCACTTTTTTATTTGGTTTACATTCACAAAGGTATAATTTCTATAATCTAAAGTATGTGCTTTGTAGTTGGTTAACAGCTAAATCCAGAGATTTAGTCTTTCCAGGACAGTGACTAAGTTGACTGACCGCCGTTATATGACATATACAATGTGTTGCTATGACGGTAAACCCAACAAAACAAAAATAAAATAAGCATCATTAAATATAAGTATATAATATACAGTCACATATAAGTAATTCGTTTTCTCCAGACTAGTTATTTTGGTGATTTATAAGCAAGGAAAATATATAAGGGAGACAATGTCAAATTAAATACGTTTGAAACTGAACTGAATTTATTTGACTCTCTCGTCTACAAATACATGTTGCACTCGTAACATGTTAATTAGCGATATTTTTCATTGGTTAAACTGTTACGTAGACACAGAGTCATACAAAAGCCAAGTAATCACTTCTTTTGGTATAACATTTTATGTGTTCCGTCGTTCTCATATACCACGACACTTTTTTCATTAACACGACCATCAGAACTGCTTAGTAAATTGTATGACAAATTAAGCAATAGGAACAATCTTAAAGATCGCTGAGGTTGTTCCGAATGCAAAATTAGACACAATAAATAATTCACCTCATTATTAAATTATTTTTTAATTTAAAATTGGTCATGGCCAGTGGCGTAGCAAGGTCTTTTTGATGTGTACGCAAAATCCTAGGGGTCAAGGGCATGCCCCGCCCCGAATTTGTTTTTCTGTAGATCATTTCAGGAGCATTTTTGGCAACTATTCAAAATGGGTCTGTATAATTCAATCTGGACACAAATATAGGAAGACAACATTCATACAAATTATCATTCAATTTTAACCAGCGTTTAAAGAATTATATAGACTGGATTCAAAGACAAACATCGGATTTTAAAACCGTAGATTCAACTCCCAAAAGGCATCGCAAGTCCCATTGAAATATAACTTGACATAAGGTTAGTAAAATAACGATCAAGCAGTTTTGTTTTACACACCCCTACCCCCCTCAGGCGAAAGATTTTATTACATTTTTGGCGTTTGTATTTTTACAATTTTCTGGACCAGTGTGTACGCAGCTGCGTACTCTGCGTACTGGTAGCTACGCGCCTGATGGCTATTGATGATGAAATTTATGCTGGAAAACACTCAATATTATAATATTTTACGTCCTCTAACGTCATGACGTCAAAAAACGTCACAGTTACATATGACGTAATAACGTAACGTATACAACGTCAGAATCACTATAACGACATATAAAGCGCACAAAGCAGCATCATATAAGAGATACAGATTTATATTACAAGAAGAAATAATGAGAGACATGACAAAATTGACTGGAAATGTTTGTACAGAGTTAGCAAGGAATAGGTAAGTGTTTATTTAAAATTAAATTTCGTCAAACGTTGAGCTTTAAATACAGAATGTTACTTATTATAAGCATTTCGTCTGTTTATTGCAACCTTCCTCTAAGTCAGATCTTCAAAAGATTTCCTGAGGTCTATGAAATATTTTCAATTCTATTATATTTCGATACAGAAAATGGTAATGAAATAATGTCTATTTTTTAATTTAAAAAACGACGCTACAGGTTGTTATTGTTTTAAATAATTTTTAAAGCGAAATTAAAATGAACATAAAAATAACGACAAGCTCAGTGTAGGTTAGCATATATGTTTTAATTTTTAGCACTTTTGTCCCAATTAGATATATATAAATTTATTTGATTTCAGTGATCAAAGTGTCAAGAGTGTCACCATAACAACTGAAACAAAAATGGAAACCAAACAAGTACATAGTGTTTAATGATAATGAAAGTTCTAAATCTAGTTTTTCTTCGAGACAAACCATCACTGGTGAGTTTATTTATACTAATTTATTTCGCTAGACTGTGAAGCAAGTTCATACAACTTATATTAATCACTCTCGAGTCCACTTCCAGGAATATTTGAATTAGTTGTAATTTTGGCAGGCAGCTGCAAGAAATTAACGAACATAATAAATGTATTATTGCATTCCGGAGATCATGTCACTTTATACCCCGAATAAGGGTATCAGCTCGCTAGCAACGTGTGTTATTGTCTTTGCTATTGAACCAAAATACATTTCAAGTTTCTACAAATCGTAAAATTCATCAATTTATATATTGTTTTAATCAACACTTACTTGTAAGCAAACATTTGACAACTGTTATTAACTTCAAACATCTATTGCAGTTTCCAACAAAATCTCAGAATGGACAAGAAAAGATAACTCTCCTCAAAGAACAGCCTATGAATACACAGAAAGATATAAGAAAATTAGACAACGTGGATCTGAAATTAGACAAGATATTATGGATGTAATTCAACAGAAAATTAGCCATCTTCAAGGTAATTTTAATATAGAT
Organism: Mactra quadrangularis; assembly: GCA_025267735.1. Taxonomy (NCBI): domain Eukaryota; kingdom Metazoa; phylum Mollusca; class Bivalvia; order Venerida; family Mactridae; genus Mactra; species Mactra quadrangularis. The sequence continues at coordinate 43,354,396 of CM046299.1, read as the reverse complement.
TTCTATTTAAAAACTACAGTGCAACCTCTCTTAAGCAACACCAACTGGGAGGGCCTAAAATGTGTTGTTGTTCAGAGGTTGCATTCTCGTTCCCAGAGTCTAGTAGGATTCTAAATACTAGCTAGTATTGAGAATCCTACTAGATTCTGGCAACGAGAATGAGAGGTTGTTGTTCTGCAGAGGTTTAATTTAATGAAAATTATAACTTAGGGAAATGTCAAAAGTTGTTATTGTGCAGAGGATTTGTTCTGTAGAGGACAGCTCTGCAAAGGCTATACTGTACTAAGTACTTGGGATTTTCTCGTACTTTTTATGTACTAGCTTGTGAAACCAACAAGCTAACAATTCTGTTTTTTTGTAAGTCATGCACAGATAGCGCACGACTTTTATGTGAACATGTAGACCTTTTGTTTATTATGGATAGCAGAATATGGCCACTGTTAATCGAACATGTCCCTAAAGGCATAAACACATACATTTCTACCCTTAAAGCTGATGTACTTACATGCAACTAAATGCAATTTTAAACAAGACCCTAATTAAGATGAAGGCTGATCCTAATAATAAAAACAACGATCCCACAAAAGGAGGGTCTTTTGCTGATGTTGCTTCAACTTGTGACCCAGCCTTATTGCTTTTGTTATCTGCAATGTGAAATTGTTTATGCTCTACTATGGCTTTAAAGATTTACTTTTTATTAATTTGTATGTACATTACCTGGGGTGTGGAATTCCTATGCCCGACTTGTCAGACTCGTACCTATATGGCTGCGGACGAGTAAATATGTCCAACCCACTCGTCCGAGGACAAGTTATATTTTTAGCTGTAAAATAATTCTAACATAGCTATACAATGTACTTAAAATATAGATATTTCAATGCTTCTATCACATTAAACAGTGAACTATTTTTATTGTCAATCATTTATCATTACTTACAGTATTTACTTAACATCATAGTTCTATAATTTTTTTTCGAGTATTGAACTTCTGGGCAAGTAAGTTTTGATTCTGGACAAGTTGATTTTTTGGTTGCAATTGTACGTGGGCAAGTTGAAAAAACTTGAAATTACACATATCTGATTACTGTTACATGTATATGAAAACAGTAAAATATCATTAAGCTAAAGATTTTCACTTAAAAAACTATTGTTTTCTATTTTTATTTTCCAGACCATACAACAAAGGCAAGAGGTTCCAAAAGACGCTTGGAAGAAAACACTGGTGATTGTAATGAGGATTGCAAAGTTAAGAAAATGGTGGCAAATGATGAAAATAAAGTCAAAGTGAATAGTAATGCACACGAAAACATCGCGATTAAAACCAAATACAGATGAGAATAATAAAAAGAGAAAGTCTGATGAAGACGCTGATACAGTAAGCGAAATGAAAAGACCAAAGATCAAGTTTCGACTGGGCACAGAAAACCCACCCACAAGTATCCCTGAAGTGCCGAAAAAAAACTTAAATGATGTTCAAGAGTGCTCCAACTCATGTGTATGTAAAGCAGGACCTAGTGTCAAACCAAAGCCGATTTCACGACGAGGTGAACAACCAGAAAAGCCATTGTACCAAAGGTTACTACAAAGGCGACTTCTTAACACAGTTAACATGGTGTTCCATGAATGTTGTTCACTGAAATGTTGTGAGAAATGGTGTGAAAAGAGAATATCCGCTGATATGTTAGAAAATGGTTTTGATAAGTCTAACTTGAGATTGGATTACTTCAGCTGGGGACAATATGAACAAAAACAAGATGACGAAAGCAATGATGACGTAGGCAACAACGATGATTGGTTCTGGTGAACTATTAATCATCTTACTACATTTTATTTATTTATAGTCCATTAATTGATGAAATGCAAATGACAATTTATCAACTTAATATTTGGTTTGTCTAGTACAGACGTTTATTTTTTTTAAACTATTAAAAATAATGTATACGTACGTATACCGGCATGTAAAAACCAAATGTTTTTGTTTTAATTATTGTTTAAAGTAAAATATGTGTTCTGTTTCGGTGTCTTACAAAGGCCAAGCTCAGGATTTCGAATCAAGTGTCCCTAAGAGGTTGCTAGTTAGAGTCTCACCCGGACTGGTTATACTCTTCCATGGATATTCGACAATAATGTTGATTTTCCTCCATTGATTAGGTATAACAACAACAACAACCTTTATTGCTCTAAACATACAACATGTTTATAGCAAACAGAATGAAATTTACAAACACATATAGTGAACATGGCATTATCATAAACAGACATACGAAAAAAAAAAGAAATTTAAATGAATCCCATGATGATCACCCGCATATATTATATATATAACCCATAGTAAAAACATGTAATTATGATAAAATAAAATGAAGAAACACGCCCTTCATACAAGTATAGGGCTAAATATTTTGTTTGTATTGTATAAAGATATTATATTCAGCCTAGTCTGGTAAGAAATATAACATTTACATGGTCAATTTAAATCTGAAGGCACGCCTTTGCAGGATCTGTACTAAACATTTTCTCCAAATCAAAAATGCTTAGTCCGATCTAAAAAAGGAAAAATCGTGTACATAATATTATGCATAATATAATGGAAAAGATATCGAACGTTTGGAAGGGTTGATTAGTCTTGGTTATAGACAAGGTCCAGGAAACCTAGGTAAGGTGAGCTTGGCTCAGTAAAATGACAATAATGTTTGTCGACACGGCGTTAAACCCACTGGCACCAGAGTCCTCACACTCGTTAAATACGCTCACATATAATAATAAGTACACATTAACATAGATCCCATGCTACTCAAAAATGACTTACAGTCAAGAAATACACTAATGGACAGGTACATTTTCCCAATTCTAGGGGGGGGTCCGGACCCCCCCTGACCCCCTTTGGATCCGCCTTTGTGGACCCTACGTTTTAAGCAACTCTTGTAAAAATTGGACTGATATGAAAATCACTAATTTGAGAATGGTGATTTTATTATCAGTAAATATAATTTGTATTATAATTGTTATTTTAAGAAGGGTTTTACTAACAATTAAATCTCCGTTTTGCCATTATATGCTCCTTTTCGCCTAAAAGTCTCCATTTCGTATCTTATCCATGCCAGTTTTAAATGACGTAAATAGGCACATGGATTTCGTGCATAATTACTTGTGTAATCCGTGTTGTTCAGACGACCAAAATATTTAGAATTTACTTTTTAGAGAGCAACTTCTATGAAATAGGATAACTTGAAAGTTAAAGGTGCAATGATGAAGGATAAAATTCTAGAATTTATTCAATGTCGATTCTGGGTATTACGAAGTGTTTGGATATTTCAGGTAAGAGGTTTAATTAACAATTGAGAGCCGTCAATGGACAGCGCGCTCTACTATTAGGAGTGGTCTTGTAAACGGAATCAATTATGAAATTCAATTGAAATGAAAAATTTAACAAGAATACTTTCATTGACTGCAGCTTTTTTATTTTTTGCAGATCTTCTTACTAAAACATTTTCAATATAAAAGACTCACAACTTAAAATAGTAAAAATTCAAGCTAGAGTGATGCAACTTTAAAATTGACTTCCGATGGTAATATCGTAGTCATGTGTGAATATTCAAATCAATCCCTTCAGTAGTTGCCAAGATAAAATGTTGCATTAGAACTTAACTTAGAATTTTTGTTTGTATGTAAGGGCCATAATTTAGTATAAATTATTGTTAGTTTTATGAAATATAGTATTTGATATCTAATGGTAAATTTTATCCTACATGATAGACGTTTCAAATGATACCCTTTAGAAGTTGCAATGATAAAATGTTGCGCAAAAAATCTTAATCAAGAAACAGTACTCGATTATAGTGATTGTTTCAAGAAATAATCAATGTGTGTTCAATAGCATCATTGTTATTAGTATACACTGCTCATGTAGACCCAAAAGGTATTAGTTATCCAAAGTAATTGGTTATATAGATTTTTATACATAAAAATCAATATAAGGTTTCTCTTTTGCAAGAGCCATTTTGACAAAAAAATGACATAAAAACAAAACATTAATAAAAAGGTCTTACAACACAGAAAATTAAGTTTAATAGTAAAAAACACAGATGTACAAAAAAAATATTTGAGCTCTGTGTCGAAAAATTCCAAGTACGAGAAATGATACGTAGCAAAAATACCGACGCACATAGAATTCAACAGAAACTAATTTACGAAAGTTTTTAGGTCGAAGAGTCCAGGGGGCGAAAACAAAAATAGTTCCGTTTTAAAAAGTACCGAAATGCGTGGCTTTTATCATCGATTTATTCATTCGAACGCTCTTGGTTTTATCAAAACGAACTTTTTTGCCGGCGATATTGTCCGAACTTTTCGATTGAGCATAAAAAACCTATACCATACCCCAGAAAAATGTTTCGTCCCTCGTTTCGTAACTCAATTCCTGTTATAGGCCCTACCGGCATGTATATGTACGTATCTCGGAACTGTGTTTGTTTTACTTGTGTGAATTTCTATATTTGTTTGAGGCGAAAGTTTATTACTGCACTTTAATAGTTGCACAAGCATTTAATTGTGTCAGTACTTCACATTACTTTATTGATTGATTTAAAATATGTTTAACTGTTTCACTACTACTGCATTTCATGCTATTCTATATTGCGTATGGGATAAAATATTGCACATTGAACCGCATATTACATACATTAGATTTACTGTATATAAAGTTGTATATTGAATATAAAATTGTAAATTGTATAAAAATGTATAGATCTATATGTATAAATAAAACAATAATGTATATATAGTTAATTATTGTTATAACTTTTTATGTTATTGTATTTTTACCACTTTTTTATTTGGTTTACATCCACAAAGGTATAATTTCTATAATCTAAAGTATGTGCTTTGTAGTTGGTTAACAGCTAAATCCAGAGATTTAGTCTTTCCAGGACAGTGACTAAGTTGACTGACCGCCGTTATATGACATATACAATGTGTTGCTATGACGGTAAACCCAACAAAACAAAAATAAAATAAGCATAATTAAATATAAGTATATAATATACAGTCACATATAAGTAATTCGTTTTCTCCAGACTAGTTATTTTGGTGATTTATAAGCAAGGAAAATATATAAGGGAGACAATGTCAAATTAAATACGTTTGAAACTGAACTGAATTTATTTGACTCTCTCGTCTACAAATACATGTTTCACTCGTAACATGTTAATTAGCGATATTTTTCATTGGTTAAACTGTTACGTAGACACAGAGTCATACAAAAGCCAAGTAATCACTTCTTTTGGTATAACATTTTATGTGTTCCGTCGTTCTCATATACCACGACACTTTTTTCATTAACACGACCATCAGAACTGCTTAGTAAATTGTATGACAAATTAAGCAATAGGAACAATCTTAAAGATCGCTGAGGTTGTTCCGAATGCAAAATTAGACACAATAAATAATTCACCTCATTATTAAATTATTTTTTAATTTAAAATTGGTCATGGCCAGTGGCGTAGCAAGGTCTTTTTGATGTGTACGCAAAATCCTAGGGGTCAAGGGCATGCCCCGCCCCGAATTTGTTTTTCTGTAGATCATTTCAGGAGCATTTTTGGCAACTATTCAAAATGGGTCTGTATAATTCAATCTGGACACAAATATAGGAAGACAACATTCATACAAATTATCATTCAATTTTAACCAGCGTTTAAAGAATTATATAGACTGGATTCAAAGACAAACATCGAATTTTAAAACCGTAAATTCAACTCCCAAAAGGCATCGCAAGTCCCATTGAAATATAACTTGACATAAGGTTAGTAAAATAACGATCAAGCAGTTTTGTTTTACACACCCCTACCCCCCTCAGGCGAAAGATTTTATTACATTTTTGGCGTTTGTATTTTTACAATTTTCTGGACCAGTGTGTACGCAGCTGCGTACTCTGCGTACTGGTAGCTACGCGCCTGATGGCTATTGATGATGAAATTTATGCTGGAAAACACTCAATATTATAATATTTTACGTCCTCTAACGTCATGACGTCAAAAAACGTCACAGTTACATATGACGTAATAACGTAACGTATACAACGTCAGAATCACTATAACGACATATAAAGCGCACAAAGCAGCATCATATAAGAGATACAGATTTATATTACAAGAAGAAATAATGAGAGACATGACAAAATTGACTGGAAATGTTTGTACAGAGTTAGCAAGGAATAGGTAAGTGTTTATTTAAAATTAAATTTCGTCAAACGTTGAGCTTTAAATACAGAATGTTACTTATTATAAGCATTTCGTCTGTTTATTGCAACCTTCCTCTAAGTCAGATCTTCAAAAGATTTCCTGAGGTCTATGAAATATTTTCAATTCTATTATATTTCGATACAGAAAATGGTAATGAAATAATGTCTATTTTTTAATTTAAAAAACGACGCTACAGGTTGTTATTGTTTTAAATAATTTTTAAAGCGAAATTAAAATGAACATAAAAATAACGACAAGCTCAGTGTAGGTTAGCATATATGTTTTAATTTTTAGCACTTTTGTCCCAATTAGATATATATAAATTTATTTGATTTCAGTGATCAAAGTGTCAAGAGTGTCACCATAACAACTGAAACAAAAATGGAAACCAAACAAGTACATAGTGTTTAATGATAATGAAAGTTCTAAATCTAGTTTTTCTTCGAGACAAACCATCACTGGTGAGTTTATTTATACTAATTTATTTCGCTAGACTGTGAAGCAAGTTCATACAACTTATATTAATCACTCTCGAGTCCACTTCCAGGAATATTTGAATTAGTTGTAATTTTGGCAGGCAGCTGCAAGAAATTAACGAACATAATAAATGTATTATTGCATTCCGGAGATCATGTCACTTTATACCCCGAATAAGGGTATCAGCTCGCTAGCAACGTGTGTTATTGTCTTTGCTATTGAACCAAAATACATTTCAAGTTTCTACAAATCGTAAAATTCATCAATTTATATATTGTTTTAATCAACACTTACTTGTAAGCAAACATTTGACAACTGTTATTAACTTCAAACATCTATTGCAGTTTCCAACAAAATCTCAGAATGGACAAGAAAAGATAACTCTCCTCAAAGAACAGCCTATGAATACACAGAAAGATATAAGAAAATTAGACAACGTGGATCTGAAATTAGACAAGATATTATGGATGTAATTCAACAGAAAATTAGCCATCTTCAAGGTAATTTTAATATAGATTTCTATTTAAAAACTACAGTGCAACCTCTCTTAAGCAACACCAACTGGGAGGGCCTAAAATGTGTTGTTGTTCAGAGGTTGCATTCTCGTTCCCAGAGTCTAGTAGGATTCTAAATACTAGCTAGTATTGAGAATCCTACTAGATTCTGGCAACGAGAATGAGAGGTTGTTGTTCTGCAGAGGTTTAATTTAATGAAAATTATAACTTAGGGAAATGTCAAAAGTTGTTATTGTGCAGAGGATTTGTTCTGTAGAGGACAGCTCTGCAAAGGCTATACTGTACTAAGTACTTGGGATTTTCTCGTACTTTTTATGTACTAGCTTGTGAAACCAACAAGCTAACAATTCTGTTTTTTGTAAGTCATGCACAGATAGCGCACGACGTTTATGTGAACATGTAGACCTTTTGTTTATTATGGATAGCAGAATATGGCCACTGTTAATCGAACATGTCCCATAAAGGCATAAACACATACATTTCTACCCTTAAAGCTGATGTACTTACATGCAACTAAATGCAATTTTAAACAAGACCCTAATTAAGATGAAGGCTGATCCTAATAATAAAAACAACGATCCCACAAAAGGAGGGTCTTTTGCTGATGTTGCTTCAACTTGTGACCCAGCCTTATTGCTTTTGTTATCTGCAATGTGAAATTGTTTATGCTCTACTATGGCTTTAAAGATTTACTTTTTATTAATTTGTATGTACATTACCTGGGGTGTGGAATTCCTATGCCCGACTTGTCAGACTCGTACCTATATGGCTGCGGACGAGTAAATATGTCCAACCCACTCGTCCGAGGACAAGTTATATTTTTAGCTGTAAAATAATTCTAACATAGCTATACAATGTACTTAAAATATAGATATTTCAATGCTTCTATCACATTAAACAGTGAACTATTTTTATTGTCAATCATTTATCATTACTTACAGTATTTACTTAACATCATAGTTCTATAAATTTTTTTCGAGTATTGAACTTCTGGGCAAGTAAGTTTTGATTCTGGACAAGTTGATTTTTTGGTTGCAATTGTACGTGGGCAAGTTGAAAAAACTTGAAATTACACATATCTGATTACTGTTACATGTATATGAAAACAGTAAAATATCATTAAGCTAAAGATTTTCACTTAAAAAACTATTGTTTTCTATTTTTATTTTCCAGACCATACAACAAAGGCAAGAGGTTCCAAAAGACGCTTGGAAGAAAACACTGGTGATTGTAATGATGATTGCAAAGTTAAGAAAATGGTGGCAAATGATGAAAATAAAGTCAAAGTGAATAGTAATGCACACGAAAACATCGCGATTAAAACCAAATACAGATGAGAATAATAAAAAGAGAAAGTCTGATGAAGACGCTGATACAGTAAGCGAAATGAAAAGACCAAAGATCAAGTTTCGACTGGGCACAGAAAACCCACCCACAAGTATCCCTGAAGTGCCGAAAAAAAACTTAAATGATGTTCAAGAGTGCTCCAACTCATGTGTATGTAAAGCAGGACCTAGTGTCAAACCAAAGCCGATTTCACGACGAGGTGAACAACCAGAAAAGCCATTGTACCAAAGGTTACTACAAAGGCGACTTCTTAACACAGTTAACATGGTGTTCCATGAATGTTGTTCACTGAAATGTTGTGAGAAATGGTGTGAAAAGAGAATATCCGCTGATATGTTAGAAAATGGTTTTGATAAGTCTAACTTGAGATTGGATTACTTCAGCTGGGGACAATATGAACAAAAACAAGATGACGAAAGCAATGATGACGTAGGCAACAACGATGATTGGTTCTGGTGAACTATTAATCATCTTACTACATTTTATTTATTTATAGTCCATTAATTGATGAAATGCAAATGACAATTTATCAACTTAATATTTGGTTTGTCTAGTACAGACGTTTATTTTTTTTAAACTATTAAAAATAATGTATACGTACGTATACCGGCATGTAAAAACCAAATGTTTTTGTTTTAATTATTGTTTAAAGTAAAATATGTGTTCTGTTTCGGTGTCTTACAAAGGCCAAGCTCAGGATTTCGAATCAAGTGTCCCTAAGAGGTTGCTAGTTAGAGTCTCACCCGGACTGGTTATACTCTTCCATGGATATTCGACAATAATGTTGATTTTCCTCCATTGATTAGGTATAACAACAACAACAACCTTTATTGCTCTAAACATACAACATGTTTATAGCAAACAGAATGAAATTTACAAACACATATAGTGAACATGGCATTATCATAAACAGACATACGAAAAAAAAAAGAAATTTAAATGAATCCCATGATGATCACCCGCATATATTATATATATAACCCATAGTAAAAACATGTAATTATGATAAAATAAAATGAAGAAACACGCCCTTCATACAAGTATAGGGCTAAATATTTTGTTTGTATTGTATAAAGATATTATATTCAGCCTAGTCTGGTAAGAAATATAACATTTACATGGTCAATTTAAATCTGAAGGCACGCCTTTGCAGGATCTGTACTAAACATTTTCTCCAAATCAAAAATGCTTAGTCCGATCTAAAAAAGGAAAAATCGTGTACATAATATTATGCATAATATAATGGAAAAGATATCGAACGTTTGGAAGGGTTGATTAGTCTTGGTTATAGACAAGGTCCAGGAAACCTAGGTAAGGTGAGCTTGGCTCAGTAAAATGACAATAATGTTTGTCGACACGGCGTTAAACCCACTGGCACCAGAGTCCTCACACTCGTTAAATACGCTCACATATAATAATAAGTACACATTAACATAGATCCCATGCTACTCAAAAATGACTTACAGTCAAGAAATACACTAATGGACAGGTACATTTTCCCAATTCTAGGGGGGGGTCCGGACCCCCCCTGACCCCCTTTGGATCCGCCTTTGTGGACCCTACGTTTTAAGCAACTCTTGTAAAAATTGGACTGATATGAAAATCACTAATTTGAGAATGGTGATTTTATTATCAGTAAATATAATTTTTGTATTATAATTGTTATTTTAAGAAGGGTTTTACTAACAATTAAATCTCCGTTTTGCCATTATATGCTCCTTTTCGCCTAAAAGTCTCCATTTCGTATCTTATCCATGCCAGTTTTAAATGACGTAAATAGGCACATGGATTTCGTGCATAATTACTTGTGTAATCCGTGTTGTTCAGACGACCAAAATATTTAGAATTTACTTTTTAGAGAGCAACTTCTATGAAATAGGATAACTTGAAAGTTAAAGGTGCAATGATGAAGGATAAAATTCTAGAATTTATTCAATGTCGATTCTGGGTATTACGAAGTGTTTGGATATTTCAGGTAAGAGGTTTAATTAACAATTGAGAGCCGTCAATGGACAGCGCGCTCTACTATTAGGAGTGTCTCGTAAACGGAATCAATTATGAAATTCAATTGAAATGAAAAATTTAACAAGAATACTTTCATTGACTGCAGCTTTTTTTTTGCAGATCTTCTTACTAAAACATTTTCAATATAAAAGACTCACAATTTAAAATAGTAAAAATTCAAGCTAGAGTGATGCAACTTTAAAATTGACTTCCGATGGTAATATCGTAGTCATGTGTGAATATTCAAATCAATCCCTTCAGTAGTTGCCAAGATAAAATGTTGCATTAGAACTTAACTTAGAATTTTTGTTTGTATGTAAGGGCCATAATTTAGTATAAATTATTGTTAGTTTTATGAAATATAGTATTTGATATCTAATGGTAAATTTTATCCTACATGATAGACGTTTCAAATGATACCCTTTAGAAGTTGCAATGATAAAATGTTAATCAAGAAACAGTACTCGATTATAGTGATTGTTTCAAGAAATAATCAATGTGTGTTCAATAGCATCATTGTTATTAGTATACACTGCTTTCGATACTATTGACGTTCCAATATTGCTAGAGCTTCTACAAAATGACTTTGGTATACATGATACGCCGCTAAAATGGATTGAATCATATTTAACCAACCGTACAATGTCAGTCATAGTAGATCAGTCCAAGTCAGAAAGTGAACCTTTGAGATTCGGAGTCCCTCAGGGTTCTTGTGCAGGACCTGTTATTTTTACCATTTACATCTCAGCCCTAAGCAAGGTTGTTCAAAAATACTCTGCAAAGCTGTATGGTTATGCAGATGACCACAAGCTTGGTTTTTCCATTCAGGCGGGTAATCCAATTAATGTGTCCTCGGTGCTTGCCCAGCTTGACCATTGCCTTAATGATGTTATTACATGGATGACAACTTATAAACTTAAAATGAATGAATCAAAAACTGAAATAATATTGTATGGAACCAAACAGCAATTGAAAAAATTAAATATAGAGAGTATTAATGTTGGTGGATTTAATGTGAAGTGTGTCGATCAAGTCAGAGACCTCGGGGTAACCATGACTAATACTTTGAGCCTTGACAAACATATTCAGAAAAAATGTCAAATAGCCAATATTCAGCTACGCAATCTAAGAACACTACGAAAATATCTTACCAAAGAATCTACTGAAACCTTGGTACATGGATTAGTGCACTCTCACATAGATTTTTGTAACAGTCTCTACTCTGACATTCCAGCATACCAGATTAACAAACTACAGCGAGTGCAAAACCATGCTGCAAGGGTTGTGTTTAATGTGTCATACCACCATCCCAGTGCTGAACTATTGAAACAACTTCACTGGCTCCCAGTAAAAGCCAGAGTTATGTTTAAAATCCTGATTATGGTCTTTCGTGTCATCACAGGAACAGCTCCAATGTATATAAAGGAAATGTTTAATGAGATTAAATGTCGTTATAGATTGCGATCACAAAGCGATATCAACTTCTCTATTCCCAGACGACGAACAAAACTTGCAGACCGGTCATTAGCTGTAGTTGGTGCAAAGTTATGGAATGATCTTCCAAGTTCTCTCAAAAACATTCAATGTGAAGCATTATTTAGAGCTCAACTCAAAACACACCTGTTCCACCAGTTCCATAATTAATCTGTTAATTTTGACAATCCAAGTCTCACCGTGTTTAGATACTGTATTTTTTTAACTCTGTACATAGTGCTGTGTTTTAATACTATTTGACATTGGAAGGACTTTTGTAAAGCGCAATAGAATATGTCTACATAATTTTTGCGCTATATAAATGCATTATTCATTCATTCATTCATACACTGCTCATGTAGACCCAAAAGGTATTAGTTATCCAAAGTAATTGGTTATATAGATTTTTATACATAAAAATCAATATAAGGTTTCTCTTTTGCAAGAGCCATTTTGACAAAAAAATGACATAAAAACAAAACATTAATAAAAAGGTCTTACAACACAGAAAATTAAGTTTAATAGTAAAAAACACAGATGTACAAAAAAAATATTTGAGCTCTGTGTCGAAAAATTCCAAGTACGAGAAATGATACGTAGCAAAAATACCGACGCACATAGAATTCAACAGAAACTAATTTACGAAAGTTTTTAGGTCGAAGAGTCCAGGGGGCGAAAACAAAAATAGTTCCGTTTTAAAAAGTACCGAAATGCGTGGCTTTTATCATTGATTTATTCATTCGAACGCTCTTGGTTTTATCAAAACGAACTTTTTTGCCGGCGATATTGTCCGAACTTTTCGATTGAGCATAAAAAAACCTATACCATACCCCAGAAAAATGTTTCGTCCCTCGTTTCGTAACTCAATTCCTGTTATAGGCCCTACCGGCATGTATATGTACGTATCTCGGAACTGTGTTTGTTTTACTTGTGTGAATTTCTATATTTGTTTGAGGCGAAAGTTTATTACTGCACTTTAATAGTTGCACAAGCATTTAATTGTGTCAGTACTTCACATTACTTTATTGATTGATTTAAAATATGTTTAACTGTTTCACTACTACTGCATTTCATGCTATTCTATATTGCGTATGGGATAAAATATTGCACATTGAACCGCATATTACATACATTAGATTTACTGTATATAAAGTTGTATATTGAATATAAAATTGTAAATTGTATAAAAATGTATAGATCTATATGTATAAATAAAACAATAATGTATATATAGTTAATTATTGTTATAACATTTTATGTTATTGTATTTTTACCACTTTTTTATTTGGTTTACATTCACAAAGGTATAATTTCTATAATCTAAAGTATGTGCTTTGTAGTTGGTTAACAGCTAAATCCAGAGATTTAGTCTTTCCAGGACAGTGACTAAGTTGACTGACCGCCGTTATATGACATATACAATGTGTTGCTATGACGGTAAACCCAACAAAACAAAAATAAAATAAGCATCATTAAATATAAGTATATAATATACAGTCACATATAAGTAATTCGTTTTCTCCAGACTAGTTATTTTGGTGATTTATAAGCAAGGAAAATATATAAGGGAGACAATGTCAAATTAAATACGTTTGAAACTGACCTGAATTTATTTGACTCTCTCGTCTACAAATACATGTTGTAGTCGTAACATGTTAATTAGCGATATTTTTCATTGGTTAAACTGTTACGTAGACACAGAGTCATACAAAAGCCAAGTAATCACTTCTTTTGGTATAACATTTTATGTGTTCCGTCGTTCTCATATACCACGACACTTTTTTCATTAACACGACCATCAGAACTGCTTAGTAAATTGTATGACAAATTAAGCAATAGGAACAATCTTAAAGATCGCCGAGGTTGTTCCGAATGCAAAATTAGACACAATAAATAATTCACCTCATTATTAAATTATTTTTTAATTTAAAATTGGTCATGGCCAGTGGCGTAGCAAGGTCTTTTTGATGTGTACGCAAAATCCTAAGGGTCAAGGGCATGCCCCGCCCCGAATTTGTTTTTCTGTAGATCATTTCAGGAGCATTTTGGCAACTATTCAAAATGGGTCTGTATAATTCAATCTGGACACAAATATAGGAAGACAACATTCATACAAATTATCATTCAATTTTAACCAGCGTTTAAAGAATTATATAGACTGGATTCAAAGACAAACATCGAATTTTAAAACCGTAAATTCAACTCCCAAAAGGCATCGCAAGTCCCATTGAAATATAACTTGACATAAGGTTAGTAAAATAACGATCAAGCAGTTTTGTTTTACACACCCCTACCCCCCTCAGGCGAAAGATTTTATTACATTTTTGGCGTTTGTATTTTTACAATTTTCTGGACCAGTGTGTACGCAGCTGCGTACTCTGCGTACTGGTAGCTACGCGCCTGATGGCTATTGATGATGAAATTTATGCTGGAAAACACTCAATATTATAATATTTTACGTCCTCTAACGTCATGACGTCAAAAAACGTCACAGTTACATATGACGTAATAACGTAACGTATACAACGTCAGAATCACTATAACGACATATAAAGCGCACAAAGCAGCATCATATAAGAGATACAGATTTATATTACAAGAAGAAATAATGAGAGACATGACAAAATTGACTGGAAATGTTTGTACAGAGTTAGCAAGGAATAGGTAAGTGTTTATTTAAAATTAAATTTCGTCAAACGTTGAGCTTTAAATACAGAATGTTACTTATTATAAGCATTTCGTCTGTTTATTGCAACCTTCCTCTAAGTCAGATCTTCAAAAGATTTCCTGAGGTCTATGAAATATTTTCAATTCTATTATATTTCGATACAGAAAATGGTAATGAAATAATGTCTATTTTTTAATTTAAAAAACGACGCTACAGGTTGTTATTGTTTTAAATAATTTTTAAAGCGAAATTAAAATGAACATAAAAATAACGACAAGCTCAGTGTAGGTTAGCATATATGTTTTAATTTTTAGCACTTTTGTCCCAATTAGATATATATAAATTTATTTGATTTCAGTGATCAAAGTGTCAAGAGTGTCACCATAACAACTGAAAAAAAAAAATGGAAACCAAACAAGTACATAGTGTTTAATGATAATGAAAGTTCTAAATCTAGTTTTTCTTCGAGACAAACCATCACTGGTGAGTTTATTTATACTAATTTATTTCGCTAGACTGTGAAGCAAGTTCATACAACTTATATTAATCACTCTCGAGTCCACTTCCAGGAATATTTGAATTAGTTGTAATTTTGGCAGGCAGCTGCAAGAAATTAACGAACATAATAAATGTATTATTGAATTCCGGAGATCATGTCACTTTATACCCCGAATAAGGGTATCAGCTCGCTAGCAACGTGTGTTATTGTCTTTGCTATTGAACCAAAATACATTTCAAGTTTCTACAAATCGTAAAATTCATCAATTTATATATTGTTTTAATCAACACTTACTTGTAAGCAAACATTTGACAACTGTTATTAACTTCAAACATCTATTGCAGTTTCCAACAAAATCTCAGACTGGACAAGAAAAGATAACTGTCCTCAAAGAACAGCCTATGAATACACAGAAAGATATAAGAAAATTAGACAACGTGGATCTGAAATTAGACAAGATATTATGGATGTAATTCAACAGAAAATTAGCCATCTTCAAGGTAATTTTAATATAGATTTCTATTTAAAAACTACAGTGCAACCTCTCTTAAGCAACACCAACTGGGAGGGCCTAAAATGTGTTGTTGTTCAGAGGTTGCATTCTCGTTCCCAGAGTCTAGTAGGATTCTAAATACTAGCTAGTATTGAGAATCCTACTAGATTCTGGGAACGAGAATGAGAGGTTGTTGTTCTGCAGAGGTTTAATTTAATGAAAATTATAACTTAGGGAAATGTCAAAAGTTGTTATTGTGCAGAGGATTTGTTCTGTAGAGGACAGCTCTGCAAAGGCTATACTGTACTAAGTACTTGGGATTTTCTCGTACTTTTTATGTACTAGCTTGTGAAACCAACAAGCTAACAATTCTGTTTTTTGTAAGTCATGCACAGATAGCGCACGACTTTTATGTGAACATGTAGACCTTTTGTTTTTTATGGATAGCAGAATATGGCCACTGTTAATCGAACATGTCCCTAAAGGCATAAACACATACATTTCTACCCTTAAAGCTGATGTACTTACATGCAACTAAATGCAATTTTAAACAAGACCCTAATTTAGATGAAGGCTGATCCTAATAATAAAAACAACGATCCCACAAAAGGAGGGTCTTTTGCTGATGTTGTTTCAACTTGTGACCCAGCCTTATTGCTTTTGTTATCTGCAATGTGAAATTGTTTATGCTCTACTATGGCTTTAAAGATTTACTTTTTATTAATTTGTATGTACATTACCTGGGGTGTGGAATTCCTATGCCCGACTTGTCAGACTCGTACCTATATGGCTGCGGACGAGTAAATATGTCCAACCCACTCGTCCGAGGACAAGTTATATTTTTAGCTGTAAAATAATTCTAACATAGCTATACAATGTACTTAAAATATAGATATTTCAATGCTTCTATCACATTAAACAGTGAACTATTTTTATTGTCAATCATTTATCATTACTTACAGTATTTACTTAACATCATAGTTCTATAATTTTTTTTCGAGTATTGAACTTCTGGGCAAGTAAGTTTTGATTCTGGACAAGTTGATTTTTTGGTTGCAATTGTACGTGGGCAAGTTGAAAAAACTTGAAATTACACATATCTGATTACTGTTACATGTATATGAAAACAGTAAAATATCATTAAGCTAAAGATTTTCACTTAAAAAACTATTGTTTTCTATTTTTATTTTCCAGACCATACAACAAAGGCAAGAGGTTCCAAAAGACGCTTGAAAGAAAACACTGGTGATTGTAATGATGATTGCAAAGTTAAGAAAATGGTGGCAAATGATGAAAATAAAGTCAAAGTGAATAGTAATGCACACGAAAACATCGCGATTAAAACCAACCACATACAGATGAGAATAATAAAAAGAGAAAGTCTGATGAAGACGCTGATACAGTAAGCGAAATGAAAAGACCAAAGATCAAGTTTCGACTGGGCACAGAAAACCCACCCACAAGTATCCCTGAAGTGCCGAAAAAAAACTTAAATGATGTTCAAGAGTGCTCCAACTCATGTGTATGTAAAGCAGGACCTAGTGTCAAACCAAAGCCGATTTCACGACGAGGTGAACAACCAGAAAAGCCATTGTACCAAAGGTTACTACAAAGGCGACTTCTTAACACAGTTAACATGGTGTTCCATGAATGTTGTTCACTGAAATGTTGTGAGAAATGGTGTGAAAAGAGAATATCCGCTGATATGTTAGAAAATGGTTTTGATAAGTCTAACTTGAGAGTGGATTACTTCAGCTGGGGACAATATGAACAAAAACAAGATGACGAAAGCAATGATGACGTAGGCAACAACGATGATTGGTTCTGGTGAACTATTAATCATCTTACTACATTTTATTTATTTATAGTCCATTAATTGATGAAATGCAAATGACAATTTATCAACTTAATATTTGGTTTGTCTAGTACAGACGTTTATTTTTTTTAAACTATTAAAAATAATGTATACGTACGTATACCGGCATGTAAAAACCAAATGTTTTTGTTTTAATTATTGTTTAAAGTAAAATATGTGTTCTGTTTCGGTGTCTTACAAAGGCCAAGCTCAGGATTTCGAATCAAGTGTCCCTAAGAGGTTGCTAGTTAGAGTCTCACCCGGACTGGTTATACTCTTCCATGGATATTCGACAATAATGTTGATTTTCCTCCATTGATTAGGTATAACAACAACAACAACCTTTATTGCTCTAAACATACAACATGTTTATAGCAAACAGAATGAAATTTACAAACACATATAGTAAACATGGCATTATCATAAACAGACATACGAAAAAAAAAGAAATTCAAATGAATCCCATGATGATCACCCGCATATATTATATATATAACCCATAGTAAAAACATGTAATTATGATAAAATAAAATGAAGAAACACGCCCTTCATACAAGTATAGGGCTAAATATTTTGTTTGTATTGTATAAAGATATTATATTCAGCCTAGTCTGGTAAGAAATATAACATTTACATGGTCAATTTAAATCTGAAGGCACGCCTTTGCAGGATCTGTACTAAACATTTTCTCCAAATCAAAAATGCTTAGTCCGATCTAAAAAAGGAAAAATCGTGTACATAATATTATGCATAATATAATGGAAAAGATATCGAACGTTTGGAAGGGTTGATTAGTCTTGGTTATAGACAAGGTCCAGGAAACCTAGGTAAGGTGAGCTTGGCTCAGTAAAATGACAATAATGTTTGTCGACACGGCGTTAAACCCACTGGCACCAGAGTCCTCACACTCGTTAAATACGCTCACATATAATAATAAGTACACATTAACATAGATCCCATGCTACTCAAAAATGACTTACAGTCAAGAAATACACTAATGGACAGGTACATTTTCCCAATTCTAGGGGGGGGGGGGTCCGGACCTCCCTGACCCCCTTTGGATCCGCCTTTGTGGACCCTACGTTTTAAGCAACTCTTGTAAAAATTGGACTGATATGAAAATCACTAATTTGAGAATGGTGATTTTATTATCAGTAAATATAATTTGTATTATAATTGTTATTTTAAGAAGGGTTTTACTAACAATTAAATCTCCGTTTTGCCATTATATGCTCCTTTTCGCCTAAAAGTCTCCATTTCGTATCTTATCCATGCCAGTTTTAAATGACGTAAATAGGCACATGGATTTCGTGCATAATTACTTGTGTAATCCGTGTGGTTCAGACGACCAAAATATTTAGAATTTACTTTTTAGAGAGCAACTTCTATGAAATAGGATAACTTGAAAGTTAAAGGTGCAATGATGAAGGATAAAATTCTAGAATTTATTCAATGTCGATTCTGGGTATTACGAAGTGTTTGGATATTTCAGGTAAGAGGTTTAATTAACAATTGAGAGCCGTCAATGGACAGCGCGCTCTACTATTAGGAGTGGTCTTGTAAACGGAATCAATTATGAAATTCAATTGAAATGAAAAATTTAACAAGAATACTTTCATTGACTGCAGCTTTTTTATTTTTTGCAGATCTTCTTACTAAAACATTTTCAATATAAAAGACTCACAATTTAAAATAGTAAAAATTCAAGCTAGAGTGATGCAACTTTAAAATTGACTTCCGATGGTAATATCGTAGTCATGTGTGAATATTCAAATCAATCCCTTCAGTAGTTGCCAAGATAAAATGTAGCATTAGAACTTAACTTAGAATTTTTGTTTGTATGTAAGGGCCATAATTTAGTATAAATTATTGTTAGTTTTATGAAATATAGTATTTGATATCTAATGGTAAATTTTATCCTACATGACAGACGTTTCAAATGATACCCTTTAGAAGTTGCAATGATAAAATGTTGCGCAAAAAATCTTAATCAAGAAACAGTACTCGATTATAGTGATTGTTTCAAGAAATAATCAATGTGTGTTCAATAGCATCATTGTTATTAGTATACACTGCTCATGTAGACCCAAAAGGTATTAGTTATCCAAAGTAATTGGTTATATAGATTTTTATACATAAAAATCAATATAAGGTTTCTCTTTTGCAAGAGCCATTTTGACAAAAAAATGACATAAAAACAAAACATTAATAAAAAGGTCTTACAACACAGAAAATTAAGTTTAATAGTAAAAAACACAGATGTACAAAAAAAAAATTTGAGCTCTGTGTCGAAAAAATCCAAGTACGAGAAATGATACGTAGCAAAAATACCGACGCACATAGAATTCAACAGAAACTAATTTACGAAAGTTTTTAGGTCGAAGAGTCCAGGGGGCGAAAACAAAAATAGTTCCGTTTTAAAAAGTACCGAAATGCGTGGCTTTTATCATCGATTTATTCATTCGAACGCTCTTGGTTTTATCAAAACGAACTTTTTTGCCGGCGATATTGTCCGAACTTTTCGATTGAGCATAAAAAACCTATACCATACCCCAGAAAAATGTTTCGTCCCTGGTTTCGTAACTCAGTTCCTGTTATAGGCCCTACCGGCATGTATATGTACGTATCTCGGAACTGTGTTTGTTTTACTTGTGTGAATTTCTATATTTGTTTGAGGCGAAAGTTTATTACTGCACTTTAATAGTTGCACAAGCATTTAATTGTGTCAGTACTTCACATTACTTTATTGATTGATTTAAAATATGTTTAACTGTTTCACTACTACTGCATTTCATGCTATTCTATATTGCGTATGGGATAAAATATTGCACATTGAACCGCATATTACATACATTAGATTTACTGTATATAAAGTTGTATATTGAATATAAAATTGTAAATTGTATAAAAATGTATAGATCTATATGTATAAATAAAACAATAATGTATATATAGTTAATTATTGTTATAACTTTTTATGTTATTGTATTTTTACCACTTTTTTATTTGGTTTACATTCACAAAGGTATAATTTCTATAATCTAAAGTATGTGCTTTGTAGTTGGTTAACAGCTAAATCCAGAGATTTAGTCTTTCCAGGACAGTGACTAAGTTGACTGACCGCCGTTATATGACATATACAATGTGTTGCTATGACGGTAAACCCAACAAAACAAAAATAAAATAAGCATCATTAAATATAAGTATATAATATACAGTCACATATAAGTAATTCGTTTTCTCCAGACTAGTTATTTTGGTGATTTATAAGCAAGGAAAATATATAAGGGAGACAATGTCAAATTAAATACGTTTGAAACTGACCTGAATTTATTTGACTCTCTCGTCTACAAATACATGTTGTACTCGTAACATGTTAATTAGCGATATTTTTCATTGGTTAAACTGTTACGTAGACACAGAGTCATACAAAAGCCAAGTAATCACTTCTTTTGGTATAACATTTTATGTGTTCCGTCGTTCTCATATACCACGACACTTTTTTCATTAACACGACCATCAGAACTGCTTAGTAAATTGTATGACAAATTAAGCAATAGGAACAATCTTAAAGATCGCCGAGGTTGTTCCGAATGCAAAATTAGACACAATAAATAATTCACCTCATTATTAAATTATTTTTTAATTTAAAATTGGTCATGGCCAGTGGCGTAGCAAGGTCTTTTTGATGTGTACGCAAAATCCTAAGGGTCAAGGGCATGCCCCGCCCCGAATTTGTTTTTCTGTAGATCATTTCAGGAGCATTTTGGCAACTATTCAAAATGGGTCTGTATAATTCAATCTGGACACAAATATAGGAAGACAACATTCATACAAATTATCATTCAATTTTAACCAGCGTTTAAAGAATTATATAGACTGGATTCAAAGACAAACATCGAATTTTAAAACCGTAAATTCAACTCCCAAAAGGCATCGCAAGTCCCATTGAAATATAACTTGACATAAGGTTAGTAAAATAACGATCAAGCAGTTTTGTTTTACACACCCCTACCCCCCTCAGGCGAAAGATTTTATTACATTTTTGGCGTTTGTATTTTTACAATTTTCTGGACCAGTGTGTACGCAGCTGCGTACTCTGCGTACTGGTAGCTACGCGCCTGATGGCTATTGATGATGAAATTTATGCTGGAAAACACTCAATATTATAATATTTTACGTCCTCTAACGTCATGACGTCAAAAAACGTCACAGTTACATATGACGTAATAACGTAACGTATACAACGTCAGAATCACTATAACGACATATAAAGCGCACAAAGCAGCATCATATAAGAGATACAGATTTATATTACAAGAAGAAATAATGAGAGACATGACAAAATTGACTGGAAATGTTTGTACAGAGTTAGCAAGGAATAGGTAAGTGTTTATTTAAAATTAAATTTCGTCAAACGTTGAGCTTTAAATACAGAATGTTACTTATTATAAGCATTTCGTCTGTTTATTGCAACCTTCCTCTAAGTCAGATCTTCAAAAGATTTCCTGAGGTCTATGAAATATTTTCAATTCTATTATATTTCGATACAGAAAATGGTAATGAAATAATGTCTATTTTTTAATTTAAAAAACGACGCTACAGGTTGTTATTGTTTTAAATAATTTTTAAAGCGAAATTAAAATGAACATAAAAATAACGACAAGCTCAGTGTAGGTTAGCATATATGTTTTAATTTTTAGCACTTTTGTCCCAATTAGATATATATAAATTTATTTGATTTCAGTGATCAAAGTGTCAAGAGTGTCACCATAACAACTGAAAAAAAAAATGGAAACCAAACAAGTACATAGTGTTTAATGATAATGAAAGTTCTAAATCTAGTTTTTCTTCGAGACAAACCATCACTGGTGAGTTTATTTATACTAATTTATTTCGCTAGACTGTGAAGCAAGTTCATACAACTTATATTAATCACTCTCGAGTCCACTTCCAGGAATATTTGAATTAGTTGTAATTTTGGCAGGCAGCTGCAAGAAATTAACGAACATAATAAATGTATTATTGCATTCCGGAGATCATGTCCCTTTATACCCCGAATAAGGGTATCAGCTCGCTAGCAACGTGTGTTATTGTCTTTGCTATTGAACCAAAATACATTTCAAGTTTCTACAAATCGTAAAATTCATCAATTTATATATTGTTTTAATCAACACTTACTTGTAAGCAAACATTTGACAACTGTTATTAACTTCAAACATCTATTGCAGTTTCCAACAAAATCTCAGAATGGACAAGAAAAGATAACTCTCCTCAAAGAACAGCCTATGAATACACAGAAAGATATAAGAAAATTAGACAACGTGGATCTGAAATTAGACAAGATATTATGGATGTAATTCAACAGAAAATTAGCCATCTTCAAGGTAATTTTAATATAGATTTCTATTTAAAAACTACAGTGCAACCTCTCTTAAGCAACACCAACTGGGAGGGCCTAAAATGTGTTGTTGTTCAGAGGTTGCATTCTCGTTCCCAGAGTCTAGTAGGATTCTAAATACTAGCTAGTATTGAGAATCCTACTAGATTCTGGGAACGAGAATGAGAGGTTGTTGTTCTGCAGAGGTTTAATTTAATGAAAATTATAACTTAGGGAAATGTCAAAAGTTGTTATTGTGCAGAGGATTTGTTCTGTAGAGGACAGCTCTGCAAAGGCTATACTGTACTAAGTACTTGGGATTTTCTCGTACTTTTTATGTACTAGCTTGTGAAACCAACAAGCTAACAATTCTGTTTTTTGTAAGTCATGCACAGATAGCGCACGACTTTTATGTGAACATGTTGACCTTTTGTTTATTATGGATAGCAGAATATGGCCACTGTTAATCGAACATGTCCCTAAAGGCATAAACACATACATTTCTACCCTTAAAGCTGATGTACTTACATGCAACTAAATGCAATTTTAAACAAGACCGTAATTAAGATGAAGGCTGATCCTAATAATAAGAACAACGATCCCACAAAAGGAGGGTCTTTTGCTGATGTTGCTTCAACTTGTGACCCAGCCTTATTGCTTTTGTTATCTGCAATGTGAAATTGTTTATGCTCTACTATGGCTTTAAAGATTTACTTTTTATTAATTTGTATGTACATTACCTGGGGTGTGGAATTCCTATGCCCGACTTGTCAGACTCGTACCTATATGGCTGCGGACGAGTAAATATGTCCAACCCACTCGTCCGAGGACAAGTTATATTTTTAGCTGTAAAATAATTCTAACATAGCTATACAATGTACTTAAAATATAGATATTTCAATGCTTCTATCACATTAAACAGTGAACTATTTTTATTGTCAATCATTTATCATTACTTACAGTATTTACTTAACATCATAGTTCTATAATTTTTTTTCGAGTATTGAACTTCTGGGCAAGTAAGTTTTGATTCTGGACAAGTTGATTGTTTGGTTGCAATTGTACGTGGGCAAGTTGAAAAAACTTGAAATTACACATATCTGATTACTGTTACATGTATATGAAAACAGTAAAATATCATTAAGCTAAAGATTTTCACTTAAAAAACTATTGTTTTCTATTTTTATTTTCCAGACCATACAACAAAGGCAAGAGGTTCCAAAAGACGCTTGGAAGAAAACACTGGTGATTGTAATGATGATTGCAAAGTTAAGAAAATGGTGGCAAATGATGAAAATAAAGTCAAAGTGAATAGTAATGCACACGAAAACATCGCGATTAAAACCAACCACATACAGATGAGAATAATAAAAAGAGAAAGTCTGATGAAGACGCTGATACAGTAAGCGAAATGAAAAGACCAAAGATCAAGTTTCGACTGGGCACAGAAAACCCACCCACAAGTATCCCTGAAGTGCCGAAAAAAACTTAAATGATGTTCAAGAGTGCTCCAACTCATGTGTATGTAAAGCAGGACCTAGTGTCAAACCAAAGCCGATTTCACGACGAGGTGAACAACCAGAAAAGCCATTGTACCAAAGGTTACTACAAAGGCGACTTCTTAACACAGTTAACATGGTGTTCCATGAATGTTGTTCACTGAAATGTTGTGAGAAATGGTGTGAAAAGAGAATATCCGCTGATATGTTAGAAAATGGTTTTGATAAGTCTAACTTGAGAGTGGATTACTTCAGCTGGGGACAATATGAACAAAAACAAGATGACGAAAGCAATGATGACGTAGGCAACAACGATGATTGGTTCTGGTGAACTATTAATCATCTTACTACATTTTATTTATTTATAGTCCATTAATTGATGAAATGCAAATGACAATTTATCAACTTAATATTTGGTTTGTCTAGTACAGACGTTTATTTTTTTTAAACTATTAAAAATAATGTATACGTACGTATACCGGCATGTAAAAACCAAATGTTTTTGTTTTAATTATTGTTTAAAGTAAAATATGTGTTCTGTTTCGGTGTCTTACAAAGGCCAAGCTCAGGATTTCGAATCAAGTGTCCCTAAGAGGTTGCTAGTTAGAGTCTCACCCGGACTGGTTATACTCTTCCATGGATATTCGACAATAATGTTGATTTTCCTCCATTGATTAGGTATAACAACAACAACAACCTTTATTGCTCTAAACATACAACATGTTTATAGCAAACAGAATGAAATTTACAAACACATATAGTGAACATGGCATTATCATAAACAGACATACGAAAAAAAAAGAAATTGAAATGAATCCCATGATGATCACCCGCATATATTATATATATAACCCATAGTAAAAACATGTAATTATGATAAAATAAAATGAAGAAACACGCCCTTCATACAAGTATAGGGCTAAATATTTTGTTTGTATTGTATAAAGATATTATATTCAGCCTAGTCTGGTAAGAAATATAACATTTACATGGTCAATTTAAATCTGAAGGCACGCCTTTGCAGGATCTGTACTAAACATTTTCTCCAAATCAAAAATGCTTAGTCCGATCTAAAAAAGGAAAAATCGTGTACATAATATTATGCATAATATAATGGAAAAGATATCGAACGTTTGGAAGGGTTGATTAGTCTTGGTTATAGACAAGGTCCAGGAAACCTAGGTAAGGTGAGCTTGGCTCAGTAAAATGACAATAATGTTTGTCGACACGGCGTTAAACCCACTGGCACCAGAGTCCTCACACTCGTTAAATACGCTCACATATAATAATAAGTACACATTAACATAGATCCCATGCTACTCAAAAATGACTTACAGTCAAGAAATACACTAATGGACAGGTACATATTCCCAATTCTAGGGGGGGGGTCCGGACCTCACTGACCCCCTTTGGATCCGCCTTTGTGGACCCTACGTTTTAAGCAACTCTTGTAAAAATTGGACTGATATGAAAATCACTAATTTGAGAATGGTGATTTTATTATCAGTAAATATAATTTGTATTATAATTGTTATTTTAAGAAGGGTTTTACTAACAATTAAATCTCCGTTTTGCCATTATATGCTCCTTTTCGCCTAAAAGTCTCCATTTCGTATCTTATCCATGCCAGTTTTAAATGACGTAAATAGGCACATGGATTTCGTGCATAATTACTTGTGTAATCCGTGTGGTTCAGACGACCAAAATATTTAGAATTTACTTTTTAGAGAGCAACTTCTATGAAATAGGATAACTTGAAAGTTAAAGGTGCAATGATGAAGGATAAAATTCTAGAATTTATTCAATGTCGATTCTGGGTATTACGAAGTGTTTGGATATTTCAGGTAAGAGGTTTAATTAACAATTGAGAGCCGTCAATGGACAGCGCGCTCTACTATTAGGAGTGGTCTTGTAAACGGAATCAATTATGAAATTCAATTGAAATGAAAAATTTAACAAGAATACTTTCATTGACTGCAGCTTTTTTATTTTTTGCAGATCTTCTTACTAAAACATTTTCAATATAAAAGACTCACAATTTAAAATAGTAAAAATTCAAGCTAGAGTGATGCAACTTTAAAATTGACTTCCGATGGTAATATCGTAGTCATGTGTGAATATTCAAATCAATCCCTTCAGTAGTTGCCAAGATAAAATGTTGCATTAGAACTTAACTTAGAATTTTTGTTTGTATGTAAGGGCCATAATTTAGTATAAATTATTGTTAGTTTTATGAAATATAGTATTTGATATCTAATGGTAAATTTTATCCTACATGATAGACGTTTCAAATGATACCCTTTAGAAGTTGCAATGATAAAATGTTGCGCAAAAAATCTTAATCAAGAAACAGTACTCGATTATAGTGATTGTTTCAAGAAATAATCAATGTGTGTTCAATAGCATCATTGTTATTAGTATACACTGCTCATGTAGACCCAAAAGGTATTAGTTATCCAAAGTAATTGGTTATATAGATTTTTATACATAAAAATCAATATAAGGTTTCTCTTTTGCAAGAGCCATTTTGACAAAAAAATGACATAAAAACAAAACATTAATAAAAAGGTCTTACAACACAGAAAATTAAGTTTAATAGTAAAAAACACAGATGTACAAAAAAATATTTGAGCTCTGTGTCGAAAAAATCCAAGTACGAGAAATGATACGTAGCAAAAATACCGACGCACATAGAATTCAACAGAAACTAATTTACGAAAGTTTTTAGGTCGAAGAGTCCAGGGGGCGAAAACAAAAATAGTTCCGTTTTAAAAAGTACCGAAATGCGTGGCTTTTATCATCGATTTATTCATTCGAACGCTCTTGGTTTTATCAAAACGAACTTTTTTGCCGGCGATATTGTCCGAACTTTTCGATTGAGCATAAAAAACCTATACCATACCCCAGAAAAATGTTTCGTCCCTCGTTTCGTAACTCAGTTCCTGTTATAGGCCCTACCGGCATGTATATGTACGTATCTCGGAACTGTGTTTGTTTTACTTGTGTGAATTTCTATATTTGTTTGAGGCGAAAGTTTATTACTGCACTTTAATAGTTGCACAAGCATTTAATTGTGTCAGTACTTCACATTACTTTATTGATTGATTTAAAATATGTTTAACTGTTTCACTACTACTGCATTTCATGCTATTCTATATTGCGTATGGGATAAAATATTGCACATTGAACCGCATATTACATACATTAGATTTACTGTATATAAAGTTGTATATTGAATATAAAATTGTAAATTGTATAAAAATGTATAGATCTATATGTATAAATAAAACAATAATGTATATATAGTTAATTATTGTTATAACTTTTTATGTTATTGTATTTTTACCACTTTTTTATTTGGTTTACATTCACAAAGGTATAATTTCTATAATCTAAAGTATGTGCTTTGTAGTTGGTTAACAGCTAAATCCAGAGATTTAGTCTTTCCAGGACAGTGACTAAGTTGACTGACCGCCGTTATATGACATATACAATGTGTTGCTATGACGGTAAACCCAACAAAACAAAAATAAAATAAGCATCATTAAATATAAGTATATAATATACAGTCACATATAAGTAATTCGTTTTCTCCAGACTAGTTATTTTGGTGATTTATAAGCAAGGAAAATATATAAGGGAGACAATGTCAAATTAAATACGTTTGAAACTGAACTGAATTTATTTGACTCTCTCGTCTACAAATACATGTTGTACTCGTAACATGTTAATTAGCGATATTTTTCATTGGTTAAACTGTTACGTAGACACAGAGTCATACAAAAGCCAAGTAATCACTTCTTTTGGTATAACATTTTATGTGTTCCGTCGTTCTCATATACCACGACACTTTTTTCATTAACACGACCATCAGAACTGCTTAGTAAATTGTATGACAAATTAAGCTATAGGAACAATCTTAAAGATCGCCGAGGTTGTTCCGAATGCAAAATTAGACACAATAAATAATTCACCTCATTATTAAATTATTTTTTAATTTAAAATTGGTCATGGCCAGTGGCGTAGCAAGGTCTTTTTGATGTGTACGCAAAATCCTAGGGGTCAAGGGCATGCCCCGCCCCGAATTTGTTTTTCTGTAGATCATTTCAGGAGCATTTTTGGCAACTATTCAAAATGGGTCTGTATAATTCAATCTGGACACAAATATAGGAAGACAACATTCATACAAATTATCATTCAATTTTAACCAGCGTTTAAAGAATTATATAGACTGGATTCAAAGACAAACATCGAATTTTAAAACCGTAAATTCAACTCCCAAAAGGCATCGCAAGTCCCATTGAAATATAACTTGACATAAGGTTAGTAAAATAACGATCAAGCAGTTTTGTTTTACACACCCCTACCCCCCTCAGGCGAAAGATTTTATTACATTTTTGGCGTTTGTATTTTTACAATTTTCTGGACCAGTGTGTACGCAGCTGCGTACTCTGCGTACTGGTAGCTACGCGCCTGATGGCTATTGATGATGAAATTTATGCTGGAAAACACTCAATATTATAATATTTTACGTCCTCTAACGTCATGACGTCAAAAAACGTCACAGTTACATATGACGTAATAACGTAACGTATACAACGTCAGAATCACTATAACGACATATAAAGCGCACAAAGCAGCATCATATAAGAGATACAGATTTATATTACAAGAAGAAATAATGAGAGACATGACAAAATTGACTGGAAATGTTTGTACAGAGTTAGCAAGGAATAGGTAAGTGTTTATTTAAAATTAAATTTCGTCAAACGTTGAGCTTTAAATACAGAATGTTACTTATTATAAGCATTTCGTCTGTTTATTGCAACCTTCCTCTAAGTCAGATCTTCAAAAGATTTCCTGAGGTCTATGAAATATTTTCAATTCTATTATATTTCGATACAGAAAATGGTAATGAAATAATGTCTATTTTTTAATTTAAAAAACGACGCTACAGGTTGTTATTGTTTTAAATAATTTTTAAAGCGAAATTAAAATGAACATAAAAATAACGACAAGCTCAGTGTAGGTTAGCATATATGTTTTAATTTTTAGCACTTTTGTCCCAATTAGATATATATAAATTTATTTGATTTCAGTGATCAAAGTGTCAAGAATGTCACCATAACAACTGAAAAAAAAATGGAAACCAAACAATTACATAGTGTTTAATGATAATGAAAGTTCTAAATCTAGTTTTTCTTCGAGACAAACCATCACTGGTGAGTTTATTTATACTAATTTATTTCGCTAGACTGTGAAGCAAGTTCATACAACTTATATTAATCACTCTCGAGTCCACTTCCAGGAATATTTGAATTAGTTGTAATTTTGGCAGGCAGCTGCAAGAAATTAACGAACATAATAAATGTATTATTGCATTCCGGAGATCATGTCCCTTTATACCCCGAATAAGGGTATCAGCTCGCTAGCAACGTGTGTTATTGTCTTTGCTATTGAACCAAAATACATTTCAAGTTTCTACAAATCGTAAAATTCATCAATTTATATATTGTTTTAATCAACACTTACTTGTAAGCAAACATTTGACAACTGTTATTAACTTCAAACATCTATTGCAGTTTCCAACAAAATCTCAGAATGGACAAGAAAAGATAACTCTCCTCAAAGAACAGCCTATGAATACACAGAAAGATATAAGAAAATTAGACAACGTGGATCTGAAATTAGACAAGATATTATGGATGTAATTCAACAGAAAATTAGCCATCTTCAAGGTAATTTTAATATAGATTTCTATTTAAAAACTACAGTGCAACCTCTCTTAAGCAACACCAACTGGGAGGGCCTAAAATGTGTTGTTGTTCAGAGGTTGCATTCTCGTTCCCAGAGTCTAGTAGGATTCTAAATACTAGCTAGTATTGAGAATCCTACTAGATTCTGGGAACGAGAATGAGAGGTTGTTGTTCTGCAGAGGTTTAATTTAATGAAAATTATAACTTAGGGAAATGTCAAAAGTTGTTATTGTGCAGAGGATTTGTTCTGTAGAGGACAGCTCTGCAAAGGCTATACTGTACTAAGTACTTGGGATTTTCTCGTACTTTTTATGTACTAGCTTGTGAAACCAACAAGCTAACAATTCTGTTTTTTGTAAGTCATGCACAGATAGCGCACGACTTTTATGTGAACATGTAGACCTTTTGTTTTTTATGGATAGCAGAATATGGCCACTGTTAATCGAACATGTCCCTAAAGGCATAAACACATACATTTCTACCCTTAAAGCTGATGTACTTACATGCAACTAAATGCAATTTTAAACAAGACCCTAATTTAGATGAAGGCTGATCCTAATAATAAAAACAACGATCCCACAAAAGGAGG
Organism: Mactra quadrangularis; assembly: GCA_025267735.1. Lineage (NCBI taxonomy): Eukaryota > Metazoa > Mollusca > Bivalvia > Venerida > Mactridae > Mactra > Mactra quadrangularis. The sequence continues at coordinate 43,323,605 of CM046299.1, read as the reverse complement.
GTCTTTTGCTGATGTTGTTTCAACTTGTGACCCAGCCTTATTGCTTTTGTTATCTGCAATGTGAAATTGTTTATGCTCTACTATGGCTTTAAAGATTTACTTTTTATTAATTTGTATGTACATTACCTGGGGTGTGGAATTCCTATGCCCGACTTGTCAGACTCGTACCTATATGGCTGCGGACGAGTAAATATGTCCAACCCACTCGTCCGAGGACAAGTTATATTTTTAGCTGTAAAATAATTCTAACATAGCTATACAATGTACTTAAAATATAGATATTTCAATGCTTCTATCACATTAAACAGTGAACTATTTTTATTGTCAATCATTTATCATTACTTACAGTATTTACTTAACATCATAGTTCTATAATTTTTTTTCGAGTATTGAACTTCTGGGCAAGTAAGTTTTGATTCTGGACAAGTTGATTTTTTGGTTGCAATTGTACGTGGGCAAGTTGAAAAAACTTGAAATTACACATATCTGATTACTGTTACATGTATATGAAAACAGTAAAATATCATTAAGCTAAAGATTTTCACTTAAAAAACTATTGTTTTCTATTTTTATTTTCCAGACCATACAACAAAGGCAAGAGGTTCCAAAAGACGCTTGGAAGAAAACACTGGTGATTGTAATGATGATTGCAAAGTTAAGAAAATGGTGGCAAATGATGAAAATAAAGTCAAAGTGAATAGTAATGCACACGAAAACATCGCGATTAAAACCAACCACATACAGATGAGAATAATAAAAAGAGAAAGTCTGATGAAGACGCTGATACAGTAAGCGAAATGAAAAGACCAAAGATCAAGTTTCGACTGGGCACAGAAAACCCACCCACAAGTATCCCTGAAGTGCCGAAAAAAAACTTAAATGATGTTCAAGAGTGCTCCAACTCATGTGTATGTAAAGCAGGACCTAGTGTCAAACCAAAGCCGATTTCACGACGAGGTGAACAACCAGAAAAGCCATTGTACCAAAGGTTACTACAAAGGCGACTTCTTAACACAGTTAACATGGTGTTCCATGAATGTTGTTCACTGAAATGTTGTGAGAAATGGTGTGAAAAGAGAATATCCGCTGATATGTTAGAAAATGGTTTTGATAAGTCTAACTTGAGAGTGGATTACTTCAGCTGGGGACAATATGAACAAAAACAAGATGACGAAAGCAATGATGACGTAGGCAACAACGATGATTGGTTCTGGTGAACTATTAATCATCTTACTACATTTTATTTATTTATAGTCCATTAATTGATGAAATGCAAATGACAATTTATCAACTTAATATTTGGTTTGTCTAGTACAGACGTTTATTTTTTTTAAACTATTAAAAATAATGTATACGTACGTATACCGGCATGTAAAAACCAAATGTTTTTGTTTTAATTATTGTTTAAAGTAAAATATGTGTTCTGTTTCGGTGTCTTACAAAGGCCAAGCTCAGGATTTCGAATCAAGTGTCCCTAAGAGGTTGCTAGTTAGAGTCTCACCCGGACTGGTTATACTCTTCCATGGATATTCGACAATAATGTTGATTTTCCTCCATTGATTAGGTATAACAACAACAACAACCTTTATTGCTCTAAACATACAACATGTTTATAGCAAACAGAATGAAATTTACAAACACATATAGTGAACATGGCATTATCATAAACAGACATACGAAAAAAATAGAAATTTAAATGAATCCCATGATGATCACCCGCATATATTATATATATAACCCATAGTAAAAACATGTAATTATGATAAAATAAAATGAAGAAACACGCCCTTCATACAAGTATAGGGCTAAATATTTTGTTTGTATTGTATAAAGATATTATATTCAGCCTAGTCTGGTAAGAAATATAACATTTACATGGTCAATTTAAATCTGAAGGCACGCCTTTGCAGGATCTGTACTAAACATTTTCTCCAAATCAAAAATGCTTAGTCCGATCTAAAAAAGGAAAAATCGTGTACATAATATTCTGCATAATATAATGGAAAAGATATCGAACGTTTGGAAGGGTTGATTAGTCTTGGTTATAGACAAGGTCCAGGAAACCTAGGTAAGGTGAGCTTGGCTCAGTAAAATGACAATAATGTTTGTCGACACGGCGTTAAACCCACTGGCACCAGAGTCCTCACACTCGTTAAATACGCTCACATATAATAATAAGTACACATTAACATAGATCCCATGCTACTCAAAAATGACTTACAGTCAAGAAATACACTAATGGACAGGTACATATTCCCAATTCTAGGGGGGGGGTCCGGACCTCACTGACCCCCTTTGGATCCGCCTTTGTGGACCCTACGTTTTAAGCAACTCTTGTAAAAATTGGACTGATATGAAAATCACTAATTTGAGAATGGTGATTTTATTATCAGTAAATATAATTTGTATTATAATTGTTATTTTAAGAAGGGTTTTACTAACAATTAAATCTCCGTTTTGCCATTATATGCTCCTTTTCGCCTAAAAGTCTCCATTTCGTATCTTATCCATGCCAGTTTTAAATGACGTAAATAGGCACATGGATTTCGTGCATAATTACTTGTGTAATCCGTGTGGTTCAGACGACCAAAATATTTAGAATTTACTTTTTAGAGAGCAACTTCTATGAAATAGGATAACTTGAAAGTTAAAGGTGCAATGATGAAGGATAAAATTCTAGAATTTATTCAATGTCGATTCTGGGTATTACGAAGTGTTTGGATATTTCAGGTAAGAGGTTTAATTAACAATTGAGAGCCGTCAATGGACAGCGCGCTCTACTATTAGGAGTGGTCTTGTAAACGGAATCAATTATGAAATTCAATTGAAATGAAAAATTTAACAAGAATACTTTCATTGACTGCAGCTTTTTTATTTTTTGCAGATCTTCTTACTAAAACATTTTCAATATAAAAGACTCACAATTTAAAATAGTAAAAATTCAAGCTAGAGTGATGCAACTTTAAAATTGACTTCCGATGGTAATATCGTAGTCATGTGTGAATATTCAAATCAATCCCTTCAGTAGTTGCCAAGATAAAATGTTGCATTAGAACTTAACTTAGAATTTTTGTTTGTATGTAAGGGCCATAATTTAGTATAAATTATTGTTAGTTTTATGAAATATAGTATTTGATATCTAATGGTAAATTTTATCCTACATGATAGACGTTTCAAATGATACCCTTTAGAAGTTGCAATGATAAAATGTTGCGCAAAAAATCTTAATCAAGAAACAGTACTCGATTATAGTGATTGTTTCAAGAAATAATCAATGTGTGTTCAATAGCATCATTGTTATTAGTATACACTGCTCATGTAGACCCAAAAGGTATTAGTTATCCAAAGTAATTGGTTATATAGATTTTTATACATAAAAATCAATATAAGGTTTCTCTTTTTGCGAGAGCCATTTTGACAAAAAAATGACATAAAAACAAAACATTAATAAAAAGGTCTTACAACACAGAAAATTAAGTTTAATAGTAAAAAACACAGATGTACAAAAAAAATATTTGAGCTCTGTGTCGAAAAATTCCAAGTACGAGAAATGATACGTAGCAAAAATACCGACGCACATAGAATTCAACAGAAACTAATTTACGAAAGTTTTTAGGTCGAAGAGTCCAGGGGGCGAAAACAAAAATAGTTCCGTTTTAAAAAGTACCGAAATGCGTGGCTTTTATCATCGATTTATTCATTCGAACGCTCTTGGTTTTATCAAAACGAACTTTTTTGCCGGCGATATTGTCCGAACTTTTCGATTGAGCATAAAAAACCTATACCATACCCCAGAAAAATGTTTCGTCCCTGGTTTCGTAACTCAGTTCCTGTTATAGGCCCTACCGGCATGTATATGTACGTATCTCGGAACTGTGTTTGTTTTACTTGTGTGAATTTCTATATTTGTTTGAGGCGAAAGTTTATTACTGCACTTTAATAGTTGCACAAGCATTTAATTGTGTCAGTACTTCACATTACTTTATTGATTGATTTAAAATATGTTTAACTGTTTCACTACTACTGCATTTCATGCTATTCTATATTGCGTATGGGATAAAATATTGCACATTGAACCGCATATTACATACATTAGATTTACTGTATATAAAGTTGTATATTGAATATAAAATTGTAAATTGTATAAAAATGTATAGATCTATATGTATAAATAAAACAATAATGTATATATAGTTAATTATTGTTATAACTTTTTATGTTATTGTATTTTTACCACTTTTTTATTTGGTTTACATTCACAAAGGTATAATTTCTATAATCTAAAGTATGTGCTTTGTAGTTGGTTAACAGCTAAATCCAGAGATTTAGTCTTTCCAGGACAGTGACTAAGTTGACTGACCGCCGTTATATGACATATAAAATGTGTTGCTATGACGGTAAACCCAACAAAACAAAAATAAAATAAGCATCATTAAATATAAGTATATAATATACAGTCACATATAAGTAATTCGTTTTCTCCAGACTAGTTATTTTGGTGATTTATAAGCAAGGAAAATATATAAGGGAGACAATGTCAAATTAAATACGTTTGAAACTGACCTGAATTTATTTGACTCTCTCGTCTACAAATACATGTTGTAGTCGTAACATGTTAATTAGCGATATTTTTCATTGGTTAAACTGTTACGTAGACACAGAGTCATACAAAAGCCAAGTAATCACTTCTTTTGGTATAACATTTTATGTGTTCCGTCGTTCTCATATACCACGACACTTTTTTCATTAACACGACCATCAGAACTGCTTAGTAAATTGTATGACAAATTAAGCAATAGGAACAATCTTAAAGATCGCCGAGGTTGTTCCGAATGCAAAATTAGACACAATAAATAATTCACCTCATTATTAAATTATTTTTTAATTTAAAATTGGTCATGGCCAGTGGCGTAGCAAGGTCTTTTTGATGTGTACGCAAAATCCTAAGGGTCAAGGGCATGCCCCGCCCCGAATTTGTTTTTCTGTAGATCATTTCAGGAGCATTTTGGCAACTATTCAAAATGGGTCTGTATAATTCAATCTGGACACAAATATAGGAAGACAACATTCATACAAATTATCATTCAATTTTAACCAGCGTTTAAAGAATTATATAGACTAGATTCAAAGACAAACATCGAATTTTAAAACCGTAAATTCAACTCCCAAAAGGCATCGCAAGTCCCATTGAAATATAACTTGACATAAGGTTAGTAAAATAACGATCAAGCAGTTTTGTTTTACACACCCCTACCCCCCTCAGGCGAAAGATTTTATTACATTTTTGGCGTTTGTATTTTTACAATTTTCTGGACCAGTGTGTACGCAGCTGCGTACTCTGCGTACTGGTAGCTACGCGCCTGATGGCTATTGATGATGAAATTTATGCTGGAAAACACTCAATATTATAATATTTTACGTCCTCTAACGTCATGACGTCAAAAAACGTCACAGTTACATATGACGTAATAACGTAACGTATACAACGTCAGAATCACTATAACGACATATAAAGCGCACAAAGCAGCATCATATAAGAGATACAGATTTATATTACAAGAAGAAATAATGAGAGACATGACAAAATTGACTGGAAATGTTTGTACAGAGTTAGCAAGGAATAGGTAAGTGTTTATTTAAAATTAAATTTCGTCAAACGTTGAGCTTTAAATACAGAATGTTACTTATTATAAGCATTTCGTCTGTTTATTGCAACCTTCCTCTAAGTCAGATCTTCAAAAGATTTCCTGAGGTCTATGAAATATTTTCAATTCTATTATATTTCGATACAGAAAATGGTAATGAAATAATGTCTATTTTTTAATTTAAAAAACGACGCTACAGGTTGTTATTGTTTTAAATAATTTTTAAAGCGAAATTAAAATGAACATAAAAATAACGACAAGCTCAGTGTAGGTTAGCATATATGTTTTAATTTTTAGCACTTTTGTCCCAATTAGATATATATAAATTTATTTGATTTCAGTGATCAAAGTGTCAAGAATGTCACCATAACAACTGAAAAAAAAATGGAAACCAAACAAGTACATAGTGTTTAATGATAATGAAAGTTCTAAATCTAGTTTTTCTTCGAGACAAACCATCACTGGTGAGTTTATTTATACTAATTTATTTCGCTAGACTGTGAAGCAAGTTCATACAACTTATATTAATCACTCTCGAGTCCACTTCCAGGAATATTTGAATTAGTTGTAATTTTGGCAGGCAGCTGCAAGAAATTAACGAACATAATAAATGTATTATTGCATTCCGGAGATCATGTCCCTTTATACCCCGAATAAGGGTATCAGCTCGCTAGCAACGTGTGTTATTGTCTTTGCTATTGAACCAAAATACATTTCAAGTTTCTACAAATCGTAAAATTCATCAATTTATATATTGTTTTAATCAACACTTACTTGTAAGCAAACATTTGACAACTGTTATTAACTTCAAACATCTATTGCAGTTTCCAACAAAATCTCAGAATGGACAAGAAAAGATAACTCTCCTCAAAGAACAGCCTATGAATACACAGAAAGATATAAGAAAATTAGACAACGTGGATCTAAAATTAGACAAGATATTATGGATGTAATTCAACAGAAAATTAGCCATCTTCAAGGTAATTTTAATATAGATTTCTATTTAAAAACTACAGTGCAACCTCTCTTAAGCAACACCAACTGGGAGGGCCTAAAATGTGTTGTTGTTCAGAGGTTGCATTCTCGTTCCCAGAGTCTAGTAGGATTCTAAATACTAGCTAGTATTGAGAATCCTACTAGATTCTGGGAACGAGAATGAGAGGTTGTTGTTCTGCAGAGGTTTAATTTAATGAAAATTATAACTTAGGGAAATGTCAAAAGTTGTTATTGTGCAGAGGATTTGTTCTGTAGAGGACAGCTCTGCAAAGGCTATACTGTACTAAGTACTTGGGATTTTCTCGTACTTTTTATGTACTAGCTTGTGAAACCAACAAGCTAACAATTCTGTTTTTTGTAAGTCATGCACAGATTGCGCACGACTTTTATGTGAACATGTTGACCTTTTGTTTATTATGGATAGCAGAATATGGCCACTGTTAATCGAACATGTCCCTAAAGGCATAAACACATACATTTCTACCCTTAAAGCTGATGTACTTACATGCAACTAAATGCAATTTTAAACAAGACCGTAATTAAGATGAAGGCTGATCCTAATAATAAGAACAACGATCCCACAAAAGGAGGGTCTTTTGCTGATGTTGCTTCAACTTGTGACCCAGCCTTATTGCTTTTGTTATCTGCAATGTGAAATTGTTTATGCTCTACTATGGCTTTAAAGATTTACTTTTTATTAATTTGTATGTACATTACCTGGGGTGTGGAATTCCTATGCCCGACTTGTCAGACTCGTACCTATATGGCTGCGGACGAGTAAATATGTCCAACCCACTCGTCCGAGGACAAGTTATATTTTTAGCTGTAAAATAATTCTAACATAGCTATACAATGTACTTAAAATATAGATATTTCAATGCTTCTATCACATTAAACAGTGAACTATTTTTATTGTCAATCATTTATCATTACTTACAGTATTTACTTAACATCATAGTTCTATAATTTTTTTTCGAGTATTGAACTTCTGGGCAAGTAAGTTTTGATTCTGGACAAGTTGATTGTTTGGTTGCAATTGTACGTGGGCAAGTTGAAAAAACTTGAAATTACACATATCTGATTACTGTTACATGTATATGAAAACAGTAAAATATCATTAAGCTAAAGATTTTCACTTAAAAAACTATTGTTTTCTATTTTTATTTTCCAGACCATACAACAAAGGCAAGAGGTTCCAAAAGACGCTTGGAAGAAAACACTGGTGATTGTAATGATGATTGCAAAGTTAAGAAAATGGTGGCAAATGATGAAAATAAAGTCAAAGTGAATAGTAATGCACACGAAAACATCGCGATTAAAACCAACCACATACAGATGAGAATAATAAAAAGAGAAAGTCTGATGAAGACGCTGATACAGTAAGCGAAATGAAAAGACCAAAGATCAAGTTTCGACTGGGCACAGAAAACCCACCCACAAGTATCCCTGAAGTGCCGAAAAAAACTTAAATGATGTTCAAGAGTGCTCCAACTCATGTGTATGTAAAGCAGGACCTAGTGTCAAACCAAAGCCGATTTCACGACGAGGTGAACAACCAGAAAAGCCATTGTACCAAAGGTTACTACAAAGGCGACTTCTTAACACAGTTAACATGGTGTTCCATGAATGTTGTTCACTGAAATGTTGTGAGAAATGGTGTGAAAAGAGAATATCCGCTGATATGTTAGAAAATGGTTTTGATAAGTCTAACTTGAGAGTGGATTACTTCAGCTGGGGACAATATGAACAAAAACAAGATGACGAAAGCAATGATGACGTAGGCAACAACGATGATTGGTTCTGGTGAACTATTAATCATCTTACTACATTTTATTTATTTATAGTCCATTAATTGATGAAATGCAAATGACAATTTATCAACTTAATATTTGGTTTGTCTAGTACAGACGTTTATTTTTTTTTAAACTATTAAAAATAATGTATACGTACGTATACCGGCATGTAAAAACCAAATGTTTTTGTTTTAATTATTGTTTAAAGTAAAATATGTGTTCTGTTTCGGTGTCTTACAAAGGCCAAGCTCAGGATTTCGAATCAAGTGTCCCTAAGAGGTTGCTAGTTAGAGTCTCACCCGGACTGGTTATACTCTTCCATGGATATTCGACAATAATGTTGATTTTCCTCCATTGATTAGGTATAACAACAACAACAACCTTTATTGCTCTAAACATACAACATGTTTATAGCAAACAGAATGAAATTTACAAACACATATAGTGAACATGGCATTATCATAAACAGACATACGAAAAAAAAAGAAATTGAAATGAATCCCATGATGATCACCCGCATATATTATATATATAACCCATAGTAAAAACATGTAATTATGATAAAATAAAATGAAGAAACACGCCCTTCATACAAGTATAGGGCTAAATATTTTGTTTGTATTGTATAAAGATATTATATTCAGCCTAGTCTGGTAAGAAATATAACATTTACATGGTCAATTTAAATCTGAAGGCACGCCTTTGCAGGATCTGTACTAAACATTTTCTCCAAATCAAAAATGCTTAGTCCGATCTAAAAAAGGAAAAATCGTGTACATAATATTATGCATAATATAATGGAAAAGATATCGAACGTTTGGAAGGGTTGATTAGTCTTGGTTATAGACAAGGTCCAGGAAACCTAGGTAAGGTGAGCTTGGCTCAGTAAAATGACAATAATGTTTGTCGACACGGCGTTAAACCCACTGGCACCAGAGTCCTCACACTCGTTAAATACGCTCACATATAATAATAAGTACACATTAACATAGATCCCATGCTACTCAAAAATGACTTACAGTCAAGAAATACACTAATGGACAGGTACATTTTCCCAATTCTAGGGGGGGGGGGTCCGGACCCCCCTGACCCCCTTTGGATCCGCCTTTGTGGACCCTACGTTTTAAGCAACTCTTGTAAAAATTGGACTGATATGAAAATCACTAATTTGAGAATGGTGATTTTATTATCAGTAAATATAATTTGTATTATAATTGTTATTTTAAGAAGGGTTTTACTAACAATTAAATCTCCGTTTTGCCATTATATGCTCCTTTTCGCCTAAAAGTCTCCATTTCGTATCTTACCCATGCCAGTTTTAAATGACGTAAATAGGCACATGGATTTCGTGCATAATTACTTGTGTAATCCGTGTGGTTCAGACGACCAAAATATTTAGAATTTACTTTTTAGAGAGCAACTTCTATGAAATAGGATAACTTGAAAGTTAAAGGTGCAATGATGAAGGATAAAATTCTAGAATTTATTCAATGTCGATTCTGGGTATTACGAAGTGTTTGGATATTTCAGGTAAGAGGTTTAATTAACAATTGAGAGCCGTCAATGGACAGCGCGCTCTACTATTAGGAGTGGTCTTGTAAACGGAATCAATTATGAAATTCAATTGAAATGAAAAATTTAACAAGAATACTTTCATTGACTGCAGCTTTTTTATTTTTTGCAGATCTTCTTACTAAAACATTTTCAATATAAAAGACTCACAATTTAAAATAGTAAAAATTCAAGCTTGAGTGATGCAACTTTAAAATTGACTTCCGATGGTAATATCGTAGTCATGTGTGAATATTCAAATCAATCCCTTCAGTAGTTGCCAAGATAAAATGTTGCATTAGAACTTAACTTAGAATTTTTGTTTGTATGTAAGGGCCATAATTTAGTATAAATTATTGTTAGTTTTATGAAATATAGTATTTGATATCTAATGGTAAATTTTATCCTACATGATAGACGTTTCAAATGATACCCTTTAGAAGTTGCAATGATAAAATGTTGCGCAAAAAATCTTAATCAAGAAACAGTACTCGATTATAGTGATTGTTTCAAGAAATAATCAATGTGTGTTCAATAGCATCATTGTTATTAGTATACACTGCTCATGTAGACCCAAAAGGTATTAGTTATCCAAAGTAATTGGTTATATAGATTTTTATACATAAAAATCAATATAAGGTTTCTCTTTTGCAAGAGCCATTTTGACAAAAAAATGACATAAAAACAAAACATTAATAAAAAGGTCTTACAACACAGAAAATTAAGTTTAATAGTAAAAAACACAGATGTACAAAAAAATATTTGAGCTCTGTGTCGAAAAATTCCAAGTACGAGAAATGATACGTAGCAAAAATACCGACGCACATAGAATTCAACAGAAACTAATTTACGAAAGTTTTTAGGTCGAAGAGTCCAGGGGGCGAAAACAAAAATAGTTCCGTTTTAAAAAGTACCGAAATGCGTGGCTTTTATCATCGATTTATTCATTCGAACGCTCTTGGTTTTATCAAAACGAACTTTTTTGCCGGCGATATTGTCCGAACTTTTCGATTGAGCATAAAAAACCTATACCATACCCCAGAAAAATGTTTCGTCCCTCGTTTCGTAACTCAGTTCCTGTTATAGGCCCTACCGGCATGTATATGTACGTATCTCGGAACTGTGTTTGTTTTACTTGTGTGAATTTCTATATTTGTTTGAGGCGAAAGTTTATTACTGCACTTTAATAGTTGCACAAGCATTTAATTGTGTCAGTACTTCACATTACTTTATTGATTGATTTAAAATATGTTTAACTGTTTCACTACTACTGCATTTCATGCTATTCTATATTGCGTATGGGATAAAATATTGCACATTGAACCGCATATTACATACATTAGATTTACTGTATATAAAGTTGTATATTGAATATAAAATTGTAAATTGTATAAAAATGTATAGATCTATATGTATAAATAAAACAATAATGTATATATAGTTAATTATTGTTATAACTTTTTATGTTATTGTATTTTTACCACTTTTTTATTTGGTTTACATTCACAAAGGTATAATTTCTATAATCTAAAGTATGTGCTTTGTAGTTGGTTAACAGCTAAATCCAGAGATTTAGTCTTTCCAGGACAGTGACTAAGTTGACTGACCGCCGTTATATGACATATACAATGTGTTGCTATGACGGTAAACCCAACAAAACAAAAATAAAATAAGCATCATTAAATATAAGTATATAATATACAGTCACATATAAGTAATTCGTTTTCTCCAGACTAGTTATTTTGGTGATTTATAAGCAAGGAAAATATATAAGGGAGACAATGTCAAATTAAATACGTTTGAAACTGAACTGAATTTATTTGACTCTCTCGTCTACAAATACATGTTGTACTCGTAACATGTTAATTGGCGATATTTTTCATTGGTTAAACTGTTACGTAGACACAGAGTCATACAAAAGCCAAGTAATCACTTCTTTTGGTATAACATTTTATGTGTTCCGTCGTTCTCATATACCACGACACTTTTTTCATTAACACGACCATCAGAACTGCTTAGTAAATTGTATGACAAATTAAGCAATAGGAACAATCTTAAAGATCGCCGAGGTTGTTCCGAATGCAAAATTAGACACAATAAATAATTCACCTCATTATTAAATTATTTTTTAATTTAAAATTGGTCATGGCCAGTGGCGTAGCAAGGTCTTTTTGATGTGTACGCAAAATCCTAGGGGTCAAGGGCATGCCCCGCCCCGAATTTGTTTTTCTGTAGATCATTTCAGGAGCATTTTTGGCAACTATTCAAAATGGGTCTGTATAATTCAATCTGGACACAAATATAGGAAGACAACATTCATACAAATTATCATTCAATTTTAACCAGCGTTTAAAGAATTATATAGACTGGATTCAAAGACAAACATCGAATTTTAAAACCGTAAATTCAACTCCCAAAAGGCATCGCAAGTCCCATTGAAATATAACTTGACATAAGGTTAGTAAAATAACGATCAAGCAGTTTTGTTTTACACACCCCTACCCCCCTCAGGCGAAAGATTTTATTACATTTTTGGCGTTTGTATTTTTACAATTTTCTGGACCAGTGTGTACGCAGCTGAGTACTCTGCGTACTGGTAGCTACGCGCCTGTTTATAATATCCTAATATTTTTATTTGTTCTTTTTGTACATTAATATTATAATATTTGACCTCCTAAATTACTTTTTATACCCGAAAATCTAGCTACACCCTGGTAAACGTATTATATTATAATTTTTTAACCCTTTACTGGTTGCGAAATGGGTGAAAAGTGGCCATTTTTTTCACCTTAACGCGCTAGAGCTATTTCAAGATGCTCCTTTTTCATTACTAACTGACTGACAGTTATGCAACTTGGCCAATTTATTTTCTGTGTGACTTTCTTTCAGGGTATATAGTCATATGACCTTCGGAATGTAAGTTCATTTTATCTGATATTTCACAATAAAGTATGTGACCATTGAGTTTGTTTTGTCAATCTATCTTCCCCGTATAATTTAGTTCAAGTTGATATCCCAGAAACGCCATTCTTTCCTGATTAAATGTCAATAACTGCCTTAATCAACTGACAAAATACTAGCAAAATATAAAAAAGCATACTTTAAACATATTTTATTGTCAATTAGTTGGTTTATACCATATACAATAATGACAGGTACATATGTATAAAATTGACAATGGGGTCTGGCTACATCACGTGACATATGTTCTCGCAACTAAGTTATGGCCATTCCAGGAATAAAGAACATAAGTGATTATTTAATTAAAGAGAGACATTAGAATTATTAAAAACTTTGAAGAGGAGGAAATGGATGCATTATACAATTTAGGGAAAATATGTTCAATCCAGCAGCTGAATTCCTTCGGCAGTATATATATCTATTCTTCCAAAATCTGAATAAAACAAGATCTTAAAGTAAATACTCGCGCACGCACGAATATCATTTTAACTTGAATATTATAGTTAATTGGTAAGTAATTTGGTGTTTCCAACGTATCTGCTGTCATAATGTGTACTTGTAGAACTAAACGCAATTAATATATTTAAATGGGGATTTATTGTTTAGATTTCTACCAAGTTTTACTATTCGATCCATACATGGTTACCTCCCTTTAAGCAAAGAAATCTCAAAATGAATATTATTGATTACAACAGAGTTATTTCTGGAGGAAAAGTTTGATACTATAAGGTTTAAACCAATTTACATTACCAAAATATTGAGCTCTTTCACTTAGAAAACACAGGTATGCCGTATGTGCAACACCATATTCTTTTTCATGAGTCAGATGTAAAGTCCGCATATTTACAGTCGTAAACCGTAGTTTACACAAAATTGGACGCCATATTGATAATTAATTTCTTTGTTGGAAAAATTTGGTGTTTCGCCGGTAATTATGCCTTGCTGTTTGTTTTATTGAATTGTCTTGCTATTCAAAATAAAAAACACTTACAATCTTATTTAATGCGTCTTTATGAATTAATATTAATTGGGTAATTATGGTGCATAGTCGCTGTTTATGATTTGGGTTCATTCGGACCCTAGCTCTTTCGCCTTTACTTCAAATTCAACTTCAATGAATTACTCCAGCAAAATCCTATTGGACATCATGTGGAGGGTGTAGTGCTGGTAGTCGTGCTGTACAACTATTTTACTGGGGCGCGTGTGATCTAGGGCTGTAACGATTCACCGATGCATCGTGAGATCGTATTCGCGACTGTCCAATACGGGTGTATCGAATCGCGTCCTAAAAAATCGCGATTCAGAAGGCCCTTTATAACAAATCAGTTAAAGACAAAATATACTATATATCTGTAGCATTTAACTTGCAATTGCTATTTTTATTTACTTCTTATTCTCAATAGTCATTTAACAAAGATAACATTTGTTTTGTTGATTTTATTTTGTGCCAAGTAAAGGTAATTAATAACTTTGTTAATTTCATGATTGTTTGATAAAAATATCATAATTTGTCAATGCATTCATACCAAATTTGCAATTTACATCGTATCGCGATTAATATCGTAATCGCGGGGCATATATCGTGATACGTATCGTATCGCGACCTTGGCCAAGATACGCAGCCCTATCGGTAAAATAGTTCTGTGAAGTTTTTTTAAAAGAATAACACTATTTACACTATACATTGTCTCTGGTAGACTAACCCCTGTATGCAGTGGGATGTACCACTGCCTTGAAGCCATCAAGAGTGTTTTGACGTAATGATGCTTCTGGTAGATTGTTCCATGGAGTGATAACTCTCCGAAAGAATGAATGTTGATAAGCGTTAATATTACAGTGATAGGGTACGAATTTCATGTTGTTTCTGGTCGATAAGTTGGTATTACAAATGTATACTGCATCATCCATGTTGTATCTAGGTGAAGGCACTGGTAGGTAGTTTATAGGAACAGCTACAAGCTGGTGAACAATTTTATACATGAAGATAAGGTCAAATGAAGATCTACGTTGTTCCAAGGTTGGCCATTTCAATTCAGATAACATAGAAGTGACACTAGTAGGATTTTGGTAATTAAATGGTTTCTTAAGAACAAATCTTGCGGCATTTCTTTGCTCTTGTTCAATTTGTTTGATCTGTGTTTTTTGTTGGGGATTCCATATGGTTGAACTATATTCAAGTTTTGGTCTGACGAGCGAATGGTATGCACGTTCTTTGATAGTTTTTGGACAGTGTCTTAAATTCCGCTTTAGAAAACCTAGAACTCTAGAAGCGTTAGACGTAATATTGTCAATATGGATGTTATACTTCATATTATCTGTAAGCTCGACTCCTAGATACGGATGGTGTTTCACATTTTCAAGAATATGACCTTTCATAGAATATTTAAATATAGATTTTTTCCTCTTAGTAGTAATGTTCATGATGGCACATTTATCCACATTAAATTCCATTTGCCAAGTGTTACTCCATTCAATTAGTTTATCAAGATCTTGTTGTAAGATTTCATGGTCTGATGTCGATCTTATAGCCCTATAGACAACACAGTCGTCAGCGAATAAGCGTATAGTTGATGTGATATTACTAGCAATGTCATTAATAAACGCGAGGAACAATGCCGGGCCCAGTACAGTTCCCTGGGGTACTCCGGATGTTACACTGGAGAGGCGCGAAGATTCACCGTCGATCACAACCTGTTGCTGTCAATCGTGGAGGAAGGCTTTCACCCAGGATAGTGTGTCGTTCCTAATGCCGAAGTAGGAAAGTTTCTCAGCCAGACGTCGGTGTGGCACCTTGTCAAAAGCCTTGGCGAAATCTAATATTGCCATGTCGACTTGTAAACCTTGGTTCATGAGATAAGTAATGTCATCCGTCGATAAAAGTAATTGTGTTTCACATGATCTTTTAGTTCTGAATCCATGCTGATTTTCAAGTAAGATCTTATTAGTATCTAAGTGATTCATTATCGCAGACACCACTATGTGTTCGAGCATTTTTGAAGCTACTGCTGTTAAACTTACAGGACGATAATTGGAAGGTTTAGTTCTGTCACCTTTTTTAAATATTGGTACAATATTTGCTTGTTTCCAGTCGTTAGGTACTTCGTGAGTGTCTAATGATTGTTGGAATAAACTTTGTAAAATAGGAGATGTTTCACTGACAGTTTCTTTCAAAGCAATTATTGGCATTTTATCTGGGCCACTGGCCTTTTTAGGATTTAACCTTTTAATACAGTTAATCACACCTTTCAGTGTAATATGAATTTTTGGCATAGATGGATGAGGTGAGCATCCCTTGCTTGGCACGTTATTAATGTCTTCTTGAGTGAAAACTGAGCAAAATTGATTATTCAACATTTCGGCTTTCTCACGACCACTTTCAGCTTTTACGGACTTGGGTTTTATTTTTATTCGTTAAGATGGCTGTTCTACTGAAATGTAGTTGTTCATACATAGAACTCAATCTTTGAAAAAAAACCATTTGTTGAGTGCTGGTGAATATTTTATTTATAAACTGCTATTTTAATATTTTGATTGTTATCAGATGGGGCATTAAACTTAAAGTTCTAGATCAGACCCATTATGAAACCTAACCAGAATAACACTCATTCGTTTAACCCTGTTTTTCATATCAAATAACCCATTTGGTAATTAGATTACATCATTTTACACCATAACAGTCATTGGAATATCAAAGCATTTAATAACATTGCCTATTTTCTGGGTCCATGTATTTACCAAAATACAGCATATTCCCCAAAATACAGCGTATATCCCAAAATACACCCAAAATACAGTTGATAAATTAGTATAGTGATTTCAAAACATGATTAAATTGTTAAATATTGATTATAATAATTAATGCTTAAAAGAACATTATGTTATTAACATGCAACCCAATTTGAGGTGTTTAAAATTAATGATGTTTAAAAAAATAACATAAATAGCCGTGACAATCCATTGTTAGAGTGTATTTCATATTCCCAAAAATACAGTTGATAAATTAGTATAGTGATTTTAAAACATGATTAAATTGTTAAATATTGATTATAATGCTATGTTCTGAGAGGGTATTTTATACATTGAAAGTTGGCAAATTAAAAGATTATACATTGTTTTATCGGGATATTCTTCAGATTACTTCATTGCACTCTCGATGAATGTATGCGAGTGTGGCAGATTCCTGGCTTGATTATTGGTGGACTTTTATCATACACTTATCTTAAGCATACCCGTTCGTTAACAGTATAAACACAGGTTCGCTGAAGACCTTAAGCTATGTCTACACAAGATTCCGAAAAGTGTTTTGACATTACTGGACATTCGGTCCAGTAATCTTAGAAGAATCACTGTCCAGACCTATTCAGTTTTTACTGGACCGGAACTATTTGCTGCATCTAGTTTACATAGCCACTGGTTATCAGTGAAAGGCTTATTCTGTTTGGCCACTGCATGAATGTTTCTGAACAGTCATTATTTAACTTTTAAATGAAGAAGAACCTCAAAATTAGTACAATACTCGCCGAGAAATGCAATAAAAAAGTCAATAGTTGTTCTCCTTTTAAATTTAAAACATGAAATTTAACTGGCATTTGGACCGGCTACAACAACCTTTTTCCTGGACTGACTAATTTTACTGGTCAGGTATGTCAGACTGGCATTTTTGAGAATGTCTGGTCTACACTCTTAGTCTTAAAGTTAAACTGTCAAACTTTACTCAAAGAGTACAGAAGTATGACTGCAAGTAGTGACTGATTAAGTTCATATTAATGAATAATGTACATTGTTACTATTATTTTACTTTATTTCAGATCTTTAAAGATGGCATTACCAAGTTTTAGAAATATTCCTCAGACACCTCCTTTGAGTAAGTTACTGAACATCTTATTTATATATATGTCAGTGGTTTTTTTCAAGCCATTTTGGGGCCGAAATTCGGCCCCATTCCCCTCCTCAAAAAGTATATTTTTTCCCCTATTCTTTGGAAAAATTCCCCTGCTAAAAAAATATAGGAGTATCAAATGTTCGGGAAAATCTGAGTCAGTATTCCTATCAGGCGAGTCCTCATTTTCGTATCTAAATAATGTTTATATCCGAAATTATGTGTATAACTATCATCTGAGAGTTGTGCAATCATGAGAGTTGTGCAATCACCCCTCTACACATTCGTTGTTCCGCTTCATTACTTCTGTAATCAAACTAATGATGAAAAATCTAATGTCACATACAAACACCTTTGTCTAACCGCGTAAAATTCACCTATTTTCATTTTCTCGCTATTTTCCCCTGTAAAAGGGCCCCGCCACCTTTCCCCTAAGAGTGAAAAAAACCACTGTATGTATATATATATATATATATTGCTTTGATTATAATAATAATAAAGACTTTATTTACGAGACATTACATTTGGATAAATCCAATTTTCCAAGTGAACCTCTGGTATAACTTCACTAGTATAGTATTATACAATAACTTGTGAACATATATCTTAAAATTGTTTTTGTTATAATATAATATGTCTCCTGGAATCAAGAACTCATACATAAATGTTGCATTATGTAAATAGAAATGAATTGGTTTAAACTGAGTGTTTTGCTTGTATCCTTTCATCAATAGCTTTATCCATATAGACCTGTGAAGTGTAACATGTATGTAATGTATATCATCACTTTTTCAGCAAGGACAAGATCTGAGAGAGGTACACCTGGTGGAGAATCAGGAAGAGTAAGTATAGTTAGTTCTGTACCGGTGTTTACACTGGAGGGGACTATAGGTTTGCACTCCATCCATCTGTCTGTCACTATGTCCAATCTGATTAAAACCCGATCTAAAATGGTCCACTCGTCTACTCGATAATTTAGATCTGGCCAGTTTCTTACGAGGGTCACGTTCAGGTGACCTTTTCTCATTATAATATTCATGACAAAATTATGTTTAGTAACTTGTTTACATCGTCTACATCACACAATTTGAAATGGACCGTCCAATTGTAGACTGTGAATAATACCACTGTTGAATTAGCTTGCAAACCTTGGTCTAAAAATAGAAATTACGAAATCAAAATGCTATTAATAGTGTTTCGTCTAGATGAAAGCTACGCATTAATTGGTCGACATAAAGGTTATCTTTATGTGACCCTCCATTGAGACCATATACTATAGATCCTGTATGACAATGCTCGATAGGATATCTGTTTACGGAGATTGTCACTATGTCTGTCTGTCCGCTTAAATCTGGATCCCGCAATTTCTAAACAAGTATTCAAGCTATTTTGCTTAAACGTGATATGTGAATACATTGCAATAATTAGATTATGTGCATCATTGTCTTTTCTTTTTCTAACCAAAATTCCGGTTGCTACGGATATGGAAATGGTCAAAATTTGATTTAAAAAAGCTCATATCCTGGTGTTACGCAAACTCTGTCCAAGCTACATCGATAAAATTTGGTATGCTAATACATTGCAATGAGTAGATTATGTGCACACATTATTGTAGTTTCTATTTTTCTCCAAAATAGTGGTTGCTACAGATACGGAAATAGTAAAAATTAGATAAAAAAGCTTGTATTCCTGTGTAACATAAACACTGTCTAAGCTATTTCAATGAAACTTGTTATTTGAATATGTTGCAATTACTAATATTAAACTATTAGTAGATTATGCATATACAGTTCCACCCCTCCTAACGGCCACCCCTCGTGAGCGGTCACCCCCTGTAAGCGGCCAGCTCGTGCCGCGACCGTTGAAAAACGCTCTAACAGAACGCGGTCACCCCTGTTCTCCAGCCAGCGGCCAGTCATTATGTCTCCCAAACTCAAAATAACCCCCTCATAAACGGTCACCATGGTCATGTATATTGACATAATTGCAATGACCCGTGTCTTAAAAATACAAAGGAAATCGCTATATTATCTTATCAATTAGTCGTGACAGGCTCCAAAAATCAATAATTAGCTATCTTATTGTTGTTAGCATTTGTAATCAACTAAGTGACACCGATTATAATCCGATAATTATGTGTTAAGTAATACAAATTGAACAATTAACCTACATCCGGTCTGGTTTAAAACCCCGTTTTGACCGTTCAATCTTCGTAAGAGTAAAGGATTATTGCCAAAATATTTTATTCGACGGCAAATGATTTTTAGTGTGTACATAAATATGTTTGCTGCATGTGAAGATATACAGTGTACTTTTGAAAAAGTATGATGACGGCGATAATTATTAAGCACTATTTGTTCGTAATGAGTGATTTTCTTATCAATCCATTTAAACAAAGAAAGGTCAGAATTGAGGACGTTTAAACGCATTTTCCGAAAATAGGCTGCATTCTACATTCGATTTATTTAAACGAGGCCAACATTTTTGCACTAGTTATGAAATTATTTGTTGCTTAATAAGACTTTTATCACTCTAAATACTAATAAATATCGTAAATTTCAGTTTGATTTCGTATTTTACCTAATAGGGCATTTAGTCTGAACGACTTATAATTACTATTTTTTTTTAGAAAAAAATATTTCCACCGTGGTCATGTAGCGGCAAGTATTTTTTTATCTTTTCAACATAAGAATATTACTCAGACTGGAAATAATTTACCGTGAACTGCCCTTGTCTTATAAAGCATAAAACAAGCATTCAATTAAAAAGGCCCTATGTCATCAAAACTCTACCTCCAGACCCCCTCTCAAGGTCGAACCCCCTCTTAAGTGGTCACCCCGCTTAAGCAGCCAATTTGGCTGTTTCCCTTGGCTGGCTGCTTAAGAGGGGTTGGACTGTAGTTGTATTCTCTTTTTCTGATTAAATTTTGGTTGCTATGGATATGGAAATAGTTAAAATTTGACCAGAAAGCTTGTATTCAGGTGTAACTCATAACTTATTTAAGTTATTTTTCTAGGAAAGCTAGGTTAGGTGTTCTGGCCACAGTAAAATGACTGTAATTGTGTTGACACATTGTTAAAACCTAATAAATGACATAATCCTAATAAATGACATAATCTTATCCTGTTTTGTTTATATTCATGTATATATTTCAGGGATCTAGTCCATTTGTCGCTTCATCCAGTGGTAATCCTAACTTTAATCCAGTTAAACTAAGCAACAAATCTGCAAGTTTTAGTTCCAAAACATCTAATGTAAGTTTATTTATATGTATTGTAGAGAATTTCTATTTTATATATTTTGCATCAGTGTTGTTACAGCTCATTTTAGTTTTGTTAGTGGCCAGATAATAAAAGCCAATATTGCCAACTAAAAAAACACATTTTTTTCTATTGTAACAGTCATTGAAATTCAGATTGAAATTAGCAAGCAAGTCAGGCTAGTAATTAATGAATTTTTACGAGCCCAAAAATATTTTTACTAGCCCTCTACATATTTTAGTTTTGACACCATATCCGTTTGTTAGGTTCCTGAAAGGCATACATGTTGGTAATTGAAATAGGCAAGAGGACATCCCTGATTATCTACGCAGTATGTGCATACTGGACAATGAACTTTTTGAGCTTGCTCAAAAAAGCCAAATAACATAAGCAGTCTACCCAATGCATAGAGCTGCATAGTATTTTATAATCAAAACTATAAAGAATGTTTTTCGCAATGTTGTTGTGCACAAGCATGTCGGGCTAGTAAAAATGGATTTTTAAAAGCCCCACTGAAAAACTACTAGTTTTTTGCTGTCGGGCTAGTGCGAATTTCGATCACTGTGCAAGGAGAAAACTAACCTGATTGGAGTAATTAAATTTTATCAATATTGATACATGTACACATGTTTGCTTTAAAGCAGCACTGTAATACATGTAAAGTATATTTTCTTATTGTTCTACTATCACTGTAAAAAAGATAGTTGAAAAAATTCAATGTCAGAGTAAAATGAACACTATTTCATGATAACATTATTTGGGCTTGTTAGAAATTTTATCATATCATGATACTTGTGAAATACATTATTATACCCCCGCTTCGAAGAAGAGGGGGGTATACTGTTTTACCCTTGTCCGTGCGTCTGTCCATCCGTCCGTCCGTTACGAAATTTCCGTCGCAGTTTTCTCAGCAACTATAACATGCAGCAGCCTAATACTTTGCATATTGCTTCATCCCATAGTCCCATGTGGTGTAAAGCGATTTCATGCTCCTTGCTCCTCTACTTCCTGTTTATCGCATATTTTTAGATTTTGGCGGGGGTATCTTTAGTGAGCATTAGCTCACAGATTTACTTGTTATCCTTGTGTATTAAGTGTATTTGATAGTACAATGCTATATTCAGTCATACACATGTTTATAATTTTTGTTTATAATATATGTTTGTATTATACTTACAGGTTGATTCAAGATTACCTAAACCACCAAAACCTCCAGATAAGCCATTGATGCCATATATGAGATACAGTAGAAAGGTAAGTTGTTTTTTGTCAAAAATTAGAAAGATATGCATAAACATCATGCAAAAAAGTTACTCATAACTCTTGATGCTTGGTGAGAGCTCTGGTACTGGTTATAAATTCAGAAATGTAGTTCTGGTTTACAAGGCATCCCAACTGAAACAGACTTGCTCTTAAAATCATTGAA
Organism: Mactra quadrangularis; assembly: GCA_025267735.1. NCBI lineage: Eukaryota > Metazoa > Mollusca > Bivalvia > Venerida > Mactridae > Mactra > Mactra quadrangularis. The sequence goes on along the minus strand of CM046299.1, from coordinate 43,301,094 downwards.
CAATTGACAAGCATATTTGAGAAAATTGCCTACATATCGACCCTTCTTTTATTGGAAGGTGAAAAAAAACAGAACTCCTTTTTAGGCCTGACTAGTGTTCCGTTATGGTATCATGATCAACCATGTATGACCAATCGTCAAGTGTAACGTAATTTCTTTATGCTGTGATCAACAGAATTTGAATCCAAGAGTTTGATAGATATTTTGATATTTACATGATTGTTTGAACACCTGGTTCCCGTATTATCAAGCATCTTACAACTAATTTTGGTCGTAAATCCTTCTGTATTGTATCCCTAAAAAATCGTAAGATTTTTGATAATATGCTGCCCTGAAGTTATATGATCTTTGGAGAGTATTTTTATCATTATTGTATAATGATATTTTGTTAATCTAGGTCTGGGATGAAGTAAAGAACAGTAATCCAGAGTTAAAGTTATGGGAAATAGGAAAAATAATTGGTCAGATGTGGAGAGATTTAAATGACTCAGAAAAACAAGTCTACATGGATGATTATGAAAATGAAAAGGTGGGTTTGTCATATGTATCTTCATAGTCTAAGTTAGTTATACTAAATTATTTTAGCTTCATTGTGAAACAACTCATATCATCACAGACAAATCAATCTCAAGGCCACTTCCTGTGCACCTTTTCACAAAAATCTTTCAATAAAAATCATCGTAAGTCAAAGAAAGAAACATTAACAATTCAGTCATCATTTGGCCTATCAATTACAAATATTATTGAATTATGTAGAATATTGTATACCTTCGAATATCATACATCATAGTTATGTTTGTTATTCTTCTGACTGGGAACTGCAAAATTCATGAAATTGACTTACAATAACTTTTTTCGTAAGAATTTTTATACGCCCGTTTTGAAAAAACGGTCGTATTATGTTATGCTGTTGTCCGTCTGTCCGTCTGTCCGTCTGGCCGTCTGTCCGTCTGTCCGTCCGTGGACAATTGCTTGTCCGGATGATAACTCAAGAAAGGATGAACCTAGGTTCCTCAAATTTTATGTGTTGATAGCCCTTGGATGGAGGAGGTTCCCTATTGATTTTGAGACCCCAGGGTTAAAGGTCAAGGTCACTGGGACTTAAAATAGGTAAAACTTGTCCGGACAATATCTGAACCACCAATGTACCTAAGTTCACCAAATTTAATGTAAGAGTAGCCCATGTGTCAGAGATGTTCCCTATCGGTTTTGGGGCCCCTGCGTCAAAGGTCAAGGTCACAGTGGCATCATATGGGAAAAAAACTTGTCCTGACAATAACTTAACATCCAACTACCTAGGATCACCAAATTTTATGTGAGAGAAGCCCATGTGTCAAGGATGTTCCCAATCGGTTTTGGGGCCCCTGGGTCAAAGGTCAAGGTCACAGGGACATTAAATTGAAAAACCTTGTCCGGACCATAACTCAACAACGCCTGTACCTAGGTTCACCAAATTTTATGTAAGAGTAGCCCATGTGTCAAAGATGCGCCCTATAGGTTTATGGGGCCCCAGGTTCAAAGGTCAAGGTCACAGGGGCATTATATGGAAAAACTTTGTCCAGACAATAAATGAAACACCAATGTACCTAGGTTCACCAAATTTCATGTGAGAGTAGCCCATGTGTCAAGGATATGCACTATTGATTTTTGGGCCCCTGGGTCAAAGTTCAAGGTCACAGTGGCATCATATTGAAAAACATTGTCCGGGTAATAACTCACTAATGACTGTACCTAGGTTCACCAAATTTCATGTGAGAGTAGCCCATGTGTCAAGGATGTACCTTATCAGTTTTGGGAAAACAGGGTTAAATTTAAATCTTAAACCAGAAGATATCAAATTACCAAGCTGTGACTTCAAATGTTCTATCAATATGTTTATAAAGTCAAAACGGCAAACAATGAAACACTTGTCCAGACAATAACTGAACCACCAATGTACCTAGGTTCTCCAAATTTTATGTGAGGGTAGCCCTTGGGTAAAGGTTATGCCCTATTGGTTTTGGGGCTCCTGGGTCAAAGGTCAAGGTCACAGGGGCATCATATTGAAAAACCTTGTTTGGACAATAACTCATCAACGACTGTACCTAAGTTCACAAAATTTTATGTGAATGTAGCCCTTGTGTCAAGGATGTTTCCAATAGGTTTCTAGGCCCCTGGGTCAAAGGTCAAGGTCACAAAGACATCATATGGAAAAACCTTGTCCAGACAATAACTGAACCACCAATGTACCTAGGTTAACTAGATTTTATGTGAGAGTAGCCCATGTGTCAAAGTTATGCCCTGTTGGTTTTGGGGCCCCTGGGTCAAAGGTCAAGGTCACAGGGGCATCATATTGAAAAACATTGTCCGTGTAGTAAATCAACAATGACTGCACCTGAGTTCACCAAATTTCATGTGAGAATAGCCCATGTGTCAAGGATGTGTCTTATCAGTTTTTGGGAAACAGGGTCAAGTTTAAACCTTCAACCAGAAGATATCAAATTACCAAGCTGTGACTTCAAATGTTCTATCAATATGTTAATAAAGTCAAAATGGCAAACAATGAAACACTTGTCCAGACAATTACTGAACCACCAATGTACCTAGGTTCATCAAATTCTATGTCAGGGTAGCCCTTGTGTCAAGGATATGCCCTATTGGTTTTGGGGCTCCTGGGTCAAAGGTCAAGGTCACAGGGGCATCATATTGAAAAACCTTGTTTGGACAATTACTCATCAACGACTGTACCTAGGTTCACAAAATTTTATGTGAATGTAGCCCTTGTGTCAAGGATGTTCCCAATAGGTTTTGGGGCCCCAGACCCAAAGGTCAAGGTCACAGAGGCATCATATGGAAAAACCTTGTCCAGACAATAACTGAACAACCAATGTACCTAGGTTCACTAAATTTTATGTGAGAGTAGCGGAAGTGTCAAGGTTATGCTCTATTGGTTTTGGGGCCCCTGGGTCAAAGGTCAAGGTCACAGGGGCATCATATTGAAAAACATTGTCCGGGTAATTACTCAACAATGACTGTACCTAGGTTCACCAAATTTCATGTGAGAGTAGCCCATGTGTCAAGGATGTGCCTTATCAGTTTTTGGGAAACAGGGTCAAGTTTAAACCTTCAACCAGAAGATATCAAATTACCAAGCAGTGACTTCAAATGTTCTATCAATATGTTAATAAAGTCAAAATGGCAAACAATGAAACATTTGTCCAGACAATAACTGAACAACCAATGTACCTAGGTTCACTAAATTTTATGTGAGAGTAGCCCATGTGTCATGGTTATGTCCTATTGGTTTTGGGGCCCCTGGGTCAAAGGTCAAGGTCACAGGGGCATCATATTGAAAAACATTGTCCGTGTAGTAAATCAACAATGACTGCACCTAAGTTCACCAAATTTCATGTGAGAGTAGCCCATGTGTCAAGAATGTTCCCTATTGGTTTTGGGGCCCCTAGGTCAAGTTTAAACCATCATCCAGAAGATATCAAATTACCAAGCAGTGACTTCAAATGTTCAATCAATATGTTAACAAAGTCAAAATGGCAAACCATGGAAGTAATGCTATATTTAATAAGTAACATGAATTTAGTTCACCAAATTTTATGTGAGGGTAGCCCATGTGTCAAGGATGTTCCCAATTGGTTTTGGGTCAAAACTGGGTCAAAGATTGAGGTCACAGGGGCATCATGTGGACAATCCTTGTCCAGACAATAACTTAATATGTAATGTGTTGATAGCTCTTTGGTATTGGATGTTCTCTTTTGATTTGGAGACCCCAGGGTCAAAAGTCAAGGTCACAGGGACTTAATTCATATTGAAACATTTTCGGGACAGTAACTCAATAATGATTGTACCTACATTGTAGGTTTTCCAAATTTTATTTAAGGGGAGCCTTAATGTCTAGCATATGCCCCTTTGGTTTTAGGTCCCTGGGTTAAAGGTCAAAGTCACAAGAAACATCATGAGGAAAAACCTTGTCCAACAACCAACTTTACCTAAGATCACCAAATTTTATGTATCAATACTCTTTGGGTCAAGGGCGAGAACTTTTGGTTCTGAGGCTCCAGGGTCAAGATCACTGGAAGTTTGTATGGGAAAACTTTGTGTCGGTGATAACTCAACCATGGCTGTACCTGGTTCTCAAAATCTTTGCTTTGGATAGCCCTCCAGTTAAGGATGGGACCTATTCTGAGATCCCAGGGTCATTGGTCAAGGTCACAGGGACTTCATATGAGATAGAACACAGCATGGACTGCACACGGGCGTATAATGCCCCACCCAGCGGAGCTCTTGTTGTAAAAAGGAGCACTGGTTCCCCAGTTCTGAGCTTGTAGAAAAAAAGTTTTTTTGTTTAAGAAAATGACAAGGCAGGTTTGAATGTGGTTTGAACCATTAAGAGATGCCTATCCAATAGTTATTTGGCCATAGTTATTACCACTTGGTCATAACCTCTAAACATGGTATTAGGTCCCAGAAATCCTGTTTTGTAACATTGACAGTTAGCAAGTTGGAATTAAACTTCATGAGAATGTCTTGGAAGTTCCTATAGATGTTGAACTGAATGTTGTTTAATTGAAAATGTCAGTAAGATAAGTTAAGGATATTATTTGATTATATTACAGCAAAGTTATAATGATGCTATGAAGAATTACCATAATTCACAAGCTTATCAAGCCTGGGTAGCTGCTAGAGGAAGATGTATGTACTATTATCATTACTTTTTATATCACCCTACTTTTTTTCTTAATATGTACATCCTTTATTAACACCTGTGAGCTTGCTTCTTTCTTAGTGATTTTTAAGGGTTTTAGCAGAATATTCTTTCATACTATATGTAATCTTTTTAAGGTTATTCTCCAAAATTGGGGAAAAAGTTTTATGAATGTATACTTTTTTTCTTAAATCATTGTCTTCGCTCTTATAAAAAAGTACTTGCTAAAACATATTTAATATGTATCTGACCCTGCCACGAACAGAAATAGACCGTGACTGGTTGCTATTACATTTACACTTTATTGGCTCAAAATTATCTGCTAGGAGTTGTGAAATTTGGGTCATGTTTTTGTGAATATTTTTATTGTGAAATAGCCCCATTTCCATCCTATTTTAAGGCAAAACAATCTCTGAGTGCCTATACAGAGTAGGTTTCTATACTATTGTATGTATTTGTGATGTTGAAATTAGAGTGTAAAGTTAATGTTAATCAATTATATATTAATACAGTGGCAGCAGAACAAGCTTTAGAAGAAGAAGAAGAGAAACAAGCACTGTCAGAAACTAAACGTAAACGTGAGGTAAGGAACACTGTTTATGTCTAACTAAGGCCATCGGGCAGTTGTTGGCTTGTTCAGAGATGAATGCAATTATCTAAGTGAAGTTAGCCATACTCTATAAAAATTCTAAAATATTTTTTTTTTCATATGAAAAAAACAAATAAAAAAGTATTAGGCCTGCTATGTGGAGTAAAATCCCAATGAAGTATATGAAGCTTTTTTAAGTTATCATGGTTCTGATTTAACTAACATATTTTGTCATGTATGAAATTGTATTTTCAATGACAAACACACAAACCAGCAAAATTGGAGTATAGCTATATGATAGATTTTTATATTTTTTAATTTTATTCAACTATCAATGGCTCATAATTTTTCCTGTTTATTTAGATACTCACTACAGTACTCTGTACTCACTATAGATAAAAATAGCTATGCGTATTTATGTATATTTTAATATATATTTAATCACATGGGTGAAAGTTTTCAGTATTTATACTGATTTCAGTATTTAGAAAATAAATTACTCATTGTTATTTGTATGAAGTATGTCTATTTCAGTATTTTGAAAGTAGGTTTTCAATATTTTCAAAACTTACAACTTTCATTTATGAAATCAGCAGTGTTAATGTATGCACTCTGACAGTTGAATAAAGTTTAACTATATGATATACTAGCAATTTAAAAATATATGTTTTATCAATTTTTACAGTCTAAACATGAAGAAAGAGGATCTAGAATTAGTATTCAGCCTGCTGATGACGATGATGGTAAGTATTGTTGTATTTTATATCGAGGGTTGTCTGCAAGACTGTAGTAACTAGCTCTTTAATGCAATGCAATTACTACGGTCTTGCAGGCAACTTATTAAAATAACTTTGTTCTGCTCAGATACATCAGGTACAAACAAACCTTATTCAGCTGGAAAAAAGACATAAAAAAGAGATCCAAATAAAAACTATTGGTAAATAACTATATGAGTTGATATTACTGTGTTAAGTAGCACGCAAGTCTACTGATTAAGGGGTCGTGGATTTGATTCCTGGACAGGGCATACTTTTCGTGGAGTTTGTTCATGAAATGATTTCTACTGCCATTCTCTCTCCTATCACTGATCCTTAAAGATGTTTGGCAGTTGTCAGTCTCTGATGGAAGTTTGTACCTAGTAGCTGGTTAACAGCTAAATCCAGAGATTTAACCTTTCCAGGAACAGTGCGAAGGTTGACTGATGTGTTGCTTTGGTGTTACACCCCCCCCCCCCAAATTTTGTTTTAAATTGGTAATGTTTACTTACTATAATATGTTGAATGCATGTTTTACAGATATGGATGATGGTTTCTCAGTAAAACATTTAGCTCATGCAAGATATTTAAGAAATCATCGTTTAATTAATGATATATTAAGTGAAGCTGTAGTACCTGATGTGAGAACTGTTGTTACTGCTGGGAGAATGGGAGTACTTAAAAAACAAGTACAATCTTTAACCATGCATCAGGTATTTATTGTTTATGTTATAGTTATTTAGTAGTGTGATCACCCTAACTTACCTGCTGGAAGTGGCGGTACCAAACATGGCTCTTTGTGTGAGAAAGAGGGCTGTTATATAGGTATTGATTTTCTTGTCTGGTCCTGAAAATCAGGATTTTTGAATTGTCAGAAAGGGTTTTTTCCTTTTGTAAAAACTACTACAAGCTTGAGTTTAAGAACTCTGAAAATATTATCCTTTACCCATGCAGATACAATTTGAACAGAACGGATCAAGTAATTTCTTTGGTCACAGTGTAACATAGTAAATACAGGCAAACAGATCAATTACGAATGCAACATTAGGGTAAAATTATCATGTTCAACTATGGACAGTAAAATTTGCCATGATGTAGCTGACCTTCTATTTAATAAATTTCATGAAGTGTAAGTTATAATTTAATGTCTAGAACTGATGCAGATCTTAGAAGCAATAGTTAGGTGAACTCATAGTAATACAATATGCTCAGGGCTCTAATTTAACAAAAAATTGAACTTGCAAATTTTTGTGAGTTGATATTATTTCAACTCATAAAATGAAGGAAACACTGGCATTATTTTTTTCAAATGTTAAAAGCAGACATCATTACTATAAGAATTCTGAGCATTGTATAAAGGTGAATATTAAGTTAATATTATTAATCTCTCTGGCCATTTCAATGCTGATTTGAACCTAATTTGTTTAGACAGTAATATTTTTTGTTGATTTTAACTGCCGATATTTGCAAGTTAAAATAAAAGTTACTTGCAATTTTCAAAATCCACTTGCATTTTGCAAGTATGCAAGGTTAAATTCAAGCCCTGAATATACTGTTTGAGCTTGGACATTTCCCTAGATATACTTCTAAAGTATAATGTGTCTATTAATTTTGAAGATAAAATTTGAATTTACATTTATAATGTATTGTGTATTTTTTTTTTTCAGACCAAACTAGAAGCAGAGTTACAACAAATAGAAGAGAAACATCAAGCTAAGAAACGTAAATTTATGGAAGGTAGTGATCAATTTCATGATGAATATAAGAAATTATGTGAAAATAAACCACAAATAACTGATGACATGTTTCAAACTATGATCACTAAAGCTAAAGAAGAATTAAAACTCAAACAACAAGAAATGTTGGCTAAACAGGTATGTTTATTTATGTTGTTTTATCTTCGTACCATGTAACATACCAAACTTCACTAATAATTTATGTGGGACAGATTTAGATTGAATATATTTACTTCTGACAAAATTATGGTCAATTTAGTGAACGAATACTTACATTCAGGGGGTACCGTAGTTTGTCCTTGAAAATCAATGTAGGTCATTGTAGAACTATGTAGGTTGAAGAAAATAAGTTCAAGTACAATTCTGGGCTTCTCTAACAAGAGAGTTATGAACTACTGCATTGAGTCATAAAATCCTAACCAGGATTAGTTTAGTTATAAACATTATCCTTAATTTCACTGTTGGTGCCTTTGTAATTACTCTTTTTGATAGTACAGTGGATCTTGTGTTAAGCGACCATCCAAGGGAGAGACAAAAAGTGGTCGTTTAAGACAATGGTCTCTTAAGACAAATGTTGATTACAACGTTGAAACCGTCCTGACATTCTAAAATTCGTCATTTTCGTAGAACATTAATCTGTCAACGGGACGATTTTGACTGATGGATTTTCATTCAAATGTCGTCAAATACATACAAATGATGGGAATATAGATTTTCTTTCTTCTTAACATCCTAAATTCAGGTTCAAATTGCAATTATATATATAGTTAAGTAAAACTGCGAAACAGTCGTTTTTGTTTACGTACATGTTAAAATCCGGGCATTTTCCGGAATTTTCGCCATTATAACAATCAATATATTTAGGTCATCAGAGTAAAGGCTGTTAAATTTGAAACAGTGAAATTTAAACAATTAATGATAATTAGTAGTGATAATCGTCAACACATAAGCTACTTCTTTGTTCTAACAAGCGCTGCAATATTCATGCGTAAAAATGTTGGCCTTGTTAAAATTGAAAGTAGAACGAGACGCTATTTTCGGAAAACGTGTTTATAATGTCCTCAATATTGACCTTTCTTTGTTTAAATGAACAAATTGTTTCTGTGTTCGTATTTTTAAATAAATATTATTTTACACGTTCTATGCACGTATAAAAAGTCAAATTAGCAGTCTCTAGAAATGTTTTGGTAAATGATTACTCTCTACGGTGATAGAACGGTCAGAACGGATGTTTTAATTGACCCCGATACGGGACTAATTGTTCGGTGTGTATTATGTAATTACATTATAATTGGATAGTATTAGTGTCACTTTGTTGATTGTTCCCACTACCCCCTTATCTTACAGTATTTATGACTGTTAATTATTGATTTTTAGAGCCTGACATACGAGTTTAGGTGATAGACATTGAGGCGACATATATTTTTGATTACCGATTTTTAACGATTTTTGCCAAATTAGATTTATTTGACCCGGTCGTTTAACACAAATAAGTCAGTCAGTTTCGACTAAAATGAGCGGTCGCTGGTCGCGTTAGACAAAAGTCACTTAAGACAAAGATTTAAGTAGTAAAACTAGTTGGTGGGAACTCAGAGTGGCCGCTTAGTGCAAATGGTCGTTTAGGAGACGTGGTCGCTTATGCAAGATTCACTGTATTTTCAAAACTTTCAACTTCCACCCCATGTAATAATTAGATAGCACTAATCTAACAATGATAATTATGTGAATTCTTTTGTTAGTGATATTTTGATACTGTTTTTATCATGTTATATTTATACTTTAGGAGGAAGATCGTAAGAAACAAGCATTATTAGCTGAAGAAAGAGAAAGATGTGATGCTGAAAGACAAAGAATAGAAGATGAAGAAAAACTAAGAAAGGAAACAGAAGAACAAATGAATAAACAACATGAAGAAGCTGTACAAGAAATGAATCCTCAACAAGTAAATATTTAATGTTCGAAAATTTGTTTAGTTACAGTTGGCAGTGTTCTTTGAGTTTTTTTTAAATAATTGATTGGCCATGGTTCCAGCAAGCCCTTACTTACTCTGGTGATCCAGATTTGTATTCAGACCTTTGCAGGTCCCAATTTTCAATGAAAATTTAAAAATTGAATTTTACCCGCAGGAATATTGTTAACAGTTAGCTCCGTAAAAACAACTTTGAGCCTAGCCTACCTAATTTTTTAGGTCATTGTTGTAAACACTGGATTTTTATGGCCTGTGCACTGTCCATCCTTATAAAAGTTTTTATTAAAGTTAAACTAAAATTAGATTAAAGATTTGATATTTTTACTGTGTACTTTCAGAGTGTACAAGAAGGTATGAATGGTGAATCAACAGATGTTAAGATGTCTGATACTAATGGTCATTGTCCTCCTGAGGTTTGTTGCGTTGATTTTTAATTTAGTGTACTGTGTAAAAAAAGCTGTTCCTCTGTTGTCCAGGACAACCTTCTGTGTGGGGTCAGGCAACTATGTATTTGTTTGGACAATTTTTAAATTTCAAACTAATCTTAGACAGTTTAAGGGGCATTTCTGGCAACCTGTCTCATACAACAAACTTATATTCATTTTGCTATTATATTTTTTAGTGTTATACCAGCAATGGTCTTACTGTATATTTATACTTGTACTAGTTACATGTCTAGTTGAAAGAGTAAATCTAAGAGTATTGAATATGAGACCTGTCTTGTTGTTTGATTGGTTTTGTGTAAAATCAACCTACATATTCTCAGTATTTAATATTAAAATCTATAGTACAGGATGCTGATTTTTCAACTGCTGATAATGATGATGATAATGATAGTATTTAATATTCAATATATACCATATTTCAGGGTGCTGATTCTACAACAGTAGAAAATGATGATGATGATGATGATAGTGTTGGTACACAAGAATATGATGATTTAGATGGTATACAACAAAATGACAATATTACACAATCGGAAGATATTGATGCCATGAATAGGTTAGTTTACTAGGGTCCAGTATTGAGGTACAGTTAATGCTGTTGTTAGTAATAATAATAATAATATTTATTTGGCATAGTGTACACATAGCATAATTACAATAGCATATATCACAGCATGTTACAAGTAATAAGCTATGACAAGCACACCAACACCAGGGATAGCACAAAAAAGGGCAAGCCCTTATTTCCATTGTGGTCCCTAATTTCCATTGTGGTATGCTGGATAAAGAGTTAGATTCTGAGTTGGAATAGGAGTAGAGTAGAGACTCCCAGAGTTCAATTCCTGCTTGTTGTGTAAAAATTTAGCAATATTGTTGATTTTTCTCCATAGGGTGAAGTTGTTGGCACATAATGAAAGAATAAGCAAACAGTCCGGCTAGTTTCGTTGGTAGCAAGCAAGTCTACTGATCGAGAGGTCAAAGTAATTTTTCAAGGCTAAGCACATCATGCAGGGCAGTTGTCAGTCCCTGATGGAAGTACACCTAGTTGCTGGCTACCTGCTGAATCTTGAGATTTTGTCTTCCAGGAATAGTGAGTAGGTTGACTGACTGCTGTGATATGACAAAGCATTTTCAAAATATATGGTTATCAAATTTTTGATAAAAAGTGAAAATGTCTCAAACCTTTTAGTGGACACTGTAAGTAAACAAAAATTAAATGTTTGAATGTCTCCAAGCTTTGAATTAAATGTTAAAAGTTTGAAATGTTATTTTATTTATAGATCTGAGGAAAGTATGGAAGCAGAAGAGACATCATCCCCTAGTGTTAACAGACGAGGTAATTGTTTTATATAGGATTGTATTATATCATTGTTTATATATATTTCTGTTCATATAGCTTTAGGTTTTATACAAGTTGATTCATTTTTCATATGTTTCAAGTATCATATGTGATATAAACATAAGTATGTAGATCAAGTGCTTGATGCTTTCTTCCTAGGAGTGTGGTGATGTTGGTTCACAGATTACTTTAAGGAGATTATTTATATCATTTGTACTTTATATATATTTAAAATACTATTAATCTATTAAGAGTATATTTGTATCAATGTTTATGTATTATTATCATTATAGGTGAAATGTTTCAGTTCTAATGCTGATTTTTTAGTATTTTAAGCATTAATTACTCTATGTAATGTGTATAAAATCTGTCTATTTTCATTGTATTGAATATAGGTTTTCAGTATTTTCAAAACTTTCAACTTTCACTCATGTATTTTGATGGATAAAATTTTTTAGAACTTTTCCTGAAGTTAAGGATATGTAGGACCTGAAAATTGGTTGTTTTCCAATGTACAGATTGGTGAAATCGTGAAATTTTAGGACTTGCAGGGTTTTGAAAGTTTTGAACTGTTCATCTGTGTGTTTTGTTGATGTGTTAAATAGGACATTTACTAATATACTGCATAGATTAGAAGCTCAAGCTCACCTCCATTAAAGCTAAAATGTGTTGCTTTTCAGTAATTGTGTGTGTCTTAACTAATAATAACTTAATATAGTTTAGATTCCAACTTTAGAAATAAACAGCATGGTTTTAATTAGCTGGATTTTTTTAACGAAAAAATTCGGCTAATAGTTTGGCGAAACCTGGGCGGGCGCGTGGGTGGGCGTTCAATGACGTTAACAATTGCATTAAAGTTTCCAATTTAGCATATATTTCTGCCATTTATTGTCAGATCTTTATGAAACTTCATCCATTGATAACATACCATGGGATGAAGAGAATAAGAAAGTAACCTCAACTCTACCTGGCTTTATTATGGATTATTTCCCTTTGTAATTTTTGCGTTAAATTTTTTAAATCAGGCTTTAATGTGGTTTCCACATTACATTTGTTGTTTGATTTGTGTTACTAAAGTCTTTCATTTATTAATGAATAACAATTAAATATAAGTAAGTGTTTTATTTAAATTCTAGTCGTATATAAATCAGTCAAGAGATTTTTCTTAAAACATCTTTGATAAATTGTCTGCAGCCAGAACAATTGTATTATTACAGAATACTGTCATCAGTATGATTTCTTAAGTAAATGATTATAGTCAATTATTTTGATAACTTAAGATCTAAGCTGTCTAATACAAATATTTTTAAGTGAAAGTTTTAGATTACATTTACTTAAATGTGCAGTCATGTTGTTTTATGATACAGTAAAGCTGTTGTAATGAGGACGTGCAATTTTTAAAGAATTTTATGTCTAAAATGCTTAATTTGAGAAGAAACATTCCCTATATAAAGATCCTGCTGCTGTTAAGACAATATTTCTGATGCCCCTATTATTGGAACTGTACTGTGTATTTAACACTGTGTAAATGAATAATTTTTGTTGAAAGTCAAAATCCTGCAGTTAGTCTACAATATCTTCCAGCACATGTACTATCAGTGTAGATATATGAATGTATTCTAACTATATTAACTATTATGTTTATTATTATATAAATTACCAGGATTTTCTGCTTCTAACTATTACTGACATAGTGAGTACAATGTATGTTAGATTTAGGTTTACATCATCTAGTCCATGTTTACAATATTATATGTATGTATGACCCTCATTGTCTGTGTAATGGCTTCACTTTGGTTATTAAAAAAAACCTTGGTCTGTTATGATAGAGTACTGTAAGTAGCATGCCTGGATTTGAAATCTATATTCCCAGAAGGGTTCTAATTCCAGCCAGGACTGTTATACCCTTCCAAGAAATTTAAAAATAATAAGATTTTCATCCATTAATAAGGTATATGTAGAAGTTGCTTTTGTGAAAGGGTGGGTGAGTTCTTATTATTAACAAGATAGCTAGGTTAGGTGTGTTGGTCTCTGTAAAATAACCTAATTATACTACAAGATGACTGTCAGTGCTTACCTACTTTTAGGGGAAAGGTGGCAAGAGAGAGAAAATTGAATTGGTGTGGGGGGGTATTTTCTTTAATTTCAATACTTGATATTTTTGTCCTTTTGTTTGAATATTTTAACTACGATATTTTTGTCCTTTTGTTTAAATATTTTAACTGCAGAAGCAATATTTTCATGTAAGATTTTTCCATAATGTTACAGAAATCAACAAAGTAGGGGAAACGCTACAAAGATGGGGAAAATTGGGTCGAAGAATTGGGCCAAATTTCAGCCTCAAAATGAACTGAAAAAACACTGACTGTCCAGGAGTTGATGAATTATTTTGAAGTTGTTATTTTTTTAGTTGTTATTTTTTTAGTGATAACTAAACAAAGAATTCAATGTATATTATGGACTAGATGATATTAATGAACTACAGGTTTTAGTTAAAACTTTTACTGTATAGTTTGTGACTCCCATATGTTTCTAATTGATTGATTCTATTTAATAGTTTGTATTCCATGATTTAGTTTTTATGTTTAGAAAATTACCAGTCGGCTATTTGTAATAATGGTTTTAACTATTAGATTCCTAAGTCTTTATAAAAATTGATTTGTAAAATACGAAAGATAAATATTATTAAATATGTATTCCATCCGGCTAGCTCAGTTGGTTGAACACTAATCTATTGATGGAGGGTTTTCAATAACAGGGCAGGCATACTTCCATGGTGTGTGGCCATGAAATAATTTCTATAGTCATTCTCCCTCCTACCACTGTTTATGTATCATGTAAGGCAGTTGTCAGTCATTGACAATGTGCATATATTATACAATGTCTTGTTATGGTGTAAAACACACACACACAAATAAACACAAATAAACACAAATATTGATATTGTAAGCTGCAGCTATGTTCCTATGATTGCATGTTGATTTAGGGGATAATAAAGGGGATAATACTTGGGAAACCCTTTCGGCATTATGTATTATGTCTTTGAATAGTCTTTGACTGCATTAAACATGTCACGTTATTACAAATAGCTGATTGTTTAATTGTTTAAAGTTAAACTAATTATTTTGTTGGTAATTTTACTGTATGTGAAATGTTTTATATGTCTGTACATTGTATAGTGGTTAGGAATTAATTGTTATTTTATTGTAGAAGATTGCATGAACAAAAATCATTGTGTCATGAAATATGTCATATTATCAAATAGCTCATCTCTAGTTTGCATCTTATGTCTAAGGTCATTACCTCTGAGAAAATCATATAAAAAAGTTTAGTCATGGGTTAATCCAAGATGCAAATTTAAACAAATCATCCAAAATACACCATAAATTAAAGGTTTATTGAAATTATTTTAATGTGTGTTCATCTGGCATTAGTCCAAGATGCACCTTCACACAAGAATTTTTACCATTGTCTAGGCTTAATGATGAACTGTATGCAGCAGATCACTGAATGGTCTAAAATACACCATATATCTAATTTTAAGTTTTTTGCTCATATTTCAATAAGTATAAGATATTCTTCCCTCCAGCTGAATTTGTGTGCATATATAAATAGACTAATAAATTACATGTATATATAATTCTACCTAGCTTGTAATGTATGTATGTAAGAATGACTGCGGAATGTTATATATATCAGCATGTTTTATATGGCTGTGACTGCAATGATAACTTCTTTATTTTACGCTGTCCTATTTCTTACTTTATGTATGTTCAAGTCATGTGATGTAATATTTTTTATTTTTATATCAACGTTGATTGTTTTTTTTATAGATTTGTTAAGTTTATATAAAATGTATGTTTTATTTCAGGATATTGATTGTCTTTGTGTGTCGTCAGCTTTAATGTTCTTGATTTATTCATATATTATTTCCAATTAATGATTATCAATATGTCACAGATGTAAACAATGTAGTTAAAAATGAAAGGATTTTAGGATAGATTGAACATCTTCCTGTGTATGATCAGGAGTCGTTTCCGACTGTAACTTTGACCAGTGTTGTCTATAACTCACAAATTATGTCACATAGATTGAGAGAACCAGTCATTATGTAACAAAACAGATCATTTCATTTATTTAGTCACAGTTTACGCAGAAAAAATGTGAACTAATGAATAACGAACACAGCATGTAGGTACAATTAGCAATTTTACAGATATTTTGTGTGCATACTAACATGTACTTTTACAAAGTTTCTTAGTGCTGTGATCATTTGGATACATGTCCAATAAATAATTATACCTTTTTTTTGAAATTTATGTGACTACCTGTGAGTTATATATGTACACCCTTTAACACAAAAGTGTCAAAACTAAAATATTGACTCAGTCAATCAAACAATGAAGAAAAGATATAGACATTTACTCTTTAAAACCTGCTTTCATTGTTAATAAGCGCTTTCCATCTTTGATGAATAACTACTTAAAAACTAAAAACTTGCCATTTACACTATTTCTACTTAGTTCATGCTTTTCCCACTTCAAAAATTTTCCTTCCAGAAAGTCTTTTTTTTCCAAAGACTATTAAGATGATTATTTTGTTTATATATTTACAAGTGTTATGGCAATATATATATTATGGGGCTGTGTGTTTTCAGTGAGGGATGATGGTCATCCAAGACCTTTCAAGTGTGATAGTTGTGACAAAGCTTTTAAATTGAAACATCATCTATTGGAGCATTCACGCCTCCATAGTGGAGAGCGGCCTTACGAATGTACAAGCTGCGGAAAGAAATTCCGTCACTCGGGTTCTTATAGCCAACATGTCAACAATAGAAGTAAATTTTGCCGTGTTGATGGGGCCATGGGGTCTGGTGGTATGCCGGTGTCTCCTTCAGCTGGAAGTCCAGGGTTTGCACCTGGACATGATGGCTTGTCACCAAAGTCTGCCCATAAGACAAAATCTAAGACTGGAGGTGGAAGGAAAACAAAAGAATGTAAGGATTTGTTACTAGGGTGATGTTAGCACGGCAACAAGGAGAGATGTTTGGGCTTGTACAAAGTTTTTTTTAACCTTTTTAAAAGTTGAGCATGGTAGAAAGGTTATGAGATATATTAAAAAACAACCCTGCTTTGTAAAATAATTGCATTTTTTTGCATTTACCCCTCTCTCTCTGCTACCCATGAAAATATTTAACATTGAAGAATGAATGAATGCTATTTTTATGGCAATATAACCTTTCTATTTTTATACTATTAACAATGAATGTTTTTTTTATATTTTTTTGCCTCATTGGAAAACATTGAAATCAGCTAATCTTATGAAATACAGCATGTCAAGTTTTTTTATTATTATTTATTTTGGCTTTTATATTTTCTCTACTCTTCTAACAAAGTCACATTTTTATACTAGTTTTTAACTAACAATAGTTATATACCCTATCATGGGCAGACCTAGTAGTATATCATCTTTAGATTATTATTTTAGTGTTAGCATCATGTCACATTATTTAGTCTATATAAGATGTCCTTTATTGTTTCTATGACCTGTGTATACAGTACATGTATATCACATTTTAGAAATGTGATTATTTAACTTTAAGAATGAACGTGAGCCCCTGGGAGATCCTATTAAGGTGGTCTGTAGAATATGGAGATTGGGTTTAAATATTTCTAAATTAGAATAATTAAATTAGTATAATTGTAAAAAATTAATATGTATAAATATTACCATTTCTGCGCAGGGTGGGAGATTAGGTGGCTGGATGTTGCACTCGGCTAAATGTATTCAGGTTTAGATCAATTGCCAGTTTTGTACAAATGACTATTTTGGTACAATTATGAAGACTTAAGTGGCAGTATCTGAATTTTATTTTCAGTCAAGATATTTTGAATTTATTTTGATGTTGAATTATTGTGTAATGTAATTTCAATATTACTTAAGGCTTCAAAGTCTACACTATATTCATGAAACTATGCCATACATTTGTTACACACACATTTAAATGAATACAAGCACTGGCTATTTAATATTTTAATCTCTGCTTTAACTCAAATGAAGTGCTTAGAATGCAATGTTATCATCAGTCACATTACAATAATGCAGTGTAAGATAAAGTAAGAAATACTTCTATTTTTTACTATTTTGAAAATGTTACATTATAAATCTTAACAAGATATGATTTGTTATATGTTTGCTTGCTGTGTGTTATGATAGCTTTATTTTCTAGATAAAATCTTCTGTTTGCTAGACTTTTGATTTATTATATAATCCCTGACCAATTACATACTCTTTATGTTAACATATCAAAACCATGTTTATAGATACAAACTTTTTTACATCAGTAGGACTATTATTGCACTGTTGTTAGCCTTATGCACAGCCCTTTGTCCATCACAGTACTGTTTTAGCCGTGCCCTTTGACCTTTATAGTACTATTTTGACCTCATCCATAGGCTTTTATAGTATCTTATACTATCTTAGCCTTGACCTTTGACCTTCAACCTTTACAGTACTACTTTGTCTTTAAGCTTTGACTTTTACAAACTTCTTTGACAGTCTTTTGGCCTTTACAGTGCTAAATTAACTTACTCATTGACATTTACTGTACTATGTTAGCTTTGGCTTTATTTTCTTTAACCTTGACCTTGCACACAACCTTTTAGTTTGACCTTATACTTGTAGTACACATTATGACCTTGACACTTGAATTAGTGATATCAGACCTCCATGTCATGAACACATGTATAAATTATCTTTCTCCAGATAATTACTTCATCATATATCACCCATATATCATTATAACTTCACATTTCATCAAAACATGGTTTGCCTATGGTAGTGGAACCTATCAGCTCTCCTTGCAGTGCATTTTAACTTTTTGTAATGGTTGCTAGGTAACATTTTCTTGTTGCATAGCAACCATTTTACTAATATAGTTTAAAGTTGTCAGGGATTACTGCATGAATTATTTATTAGTTTGTTCTAGTTATGTTAGTAACATTGTTTCTGCTAATTTAATGTTTTTCTTGTTTTTGCTTAGATATTTTTGGTATATGGGACATTATAGATTATTTTCTGTGTCTATGATGCAATTTTTAGTTCATGATTCCTTTTATTAGTTTAAAGTATACAACATATCTCAGTTAGAGATCAGGAACTCTGAAAATAGCCAGTATATCAATATAAGCACTTGTCTGGTTGTCCTTGACAACCACTTTCAATTTAGTCAACTTAATTTTTTATTTTTGCAAGCAAACTTTTACATAGATGATATAGTTATGGCATGCAAATGTATGAACTTTTTTGATGTCACTTCTCAAAGGTTACTGTAAATTCATAGACTGTGACCATGTATGCTTTAAGTTTTAAGTTTATTCGCATACAGAATATACTATATCCAGAATTAAAATATTTGGGTTTGTTGCTGTACAAACTAACTTTCACTGTCACAGTGTAAATATTTGTACATAAAACAATAGTATTTAATTGGTGTTTTGTCTTTTTCAGCAATAATGTATAAAACATACCCCCACCCCAGTATTTGTATTGCCAATGCAGGAATTGAAAAAAGTGTAAAATTGGAGTTCAAAATTCGGTCTATTGGTTAAGATTCCTGATCACTTGTTGTGATACAATGTTGTGACAATATATAAAGTATCAAGCATTCTAAGAGAGTTATTTATTTGATGTTTCATCAGTAAATCCTGACACTGTGTAGCTTACTTCTAGCAGACTTTAATTTGATAAACAGCTTTAGTAGTATATAACTTCTTCTTTAGTTACAAGTATTTTAATATTGAAGGAAAGTTTTTAAATACTACAAAGGCTTAACAGTTGTGCAACATATCTGTCTGGTAAGACTCATGCTGTTGAAAAGAGAGTAAAAAAAAAATAAGAATGTTTCCTCAGGCATTATTGATGACAATGTTTAATTGTTGGAGATATTAAAATCTTATGTTTCTCCATGGGTGCAAGTTTTCAGGCATTTGCCTGAAGTTCAGGTTTTTCACAACAAGTTAGACAATGTTTTGCTATTAAATTATGAAGAGAAATGGTTTCAAATTACAGTTTTCAGGTTTTTCAAAATTTTCATCTTGCACCCATGTTACTCTTTTAGTGACATGCCTCTGTGGTAGTATGGTTAACCTCTCGATACATGACAATGCATTTACCCCCCCCTTTAATACGGCCACTAAAGAATTCAAATGGCTGTATTTAAGTGAGATTGGTTGGATTTTACTTTAAGTAAAGTTGCCTCTCTGATGACCATTTTTTCTGTGTCTGTCCCATAAAAAGTTTCTCGTGTGAAAGGGGGTAGAAAATTACCATAACAAAACCATATCTGCAACAGTTTCTAATTTAACATTGCTTTATGGATTTAAAAGCTTTCTTTCACTACTATGTTCTTTTTATGAGAATAAAACTGTATAATCAACTTGGCAAATTTATTTATATCTAAAGTGTTACATTTTCAACTGATAAATTTTAGTTCTGAGTTGATTATGCAATTTGTGTGCTTGACTTCTAATGTTTTATGTATTCTAAGAGATTTCTAAATAGAAAATTTCATTTGTTAAGATTCTGTTATGTCTTCTTGTTTGACTGGTAGTTTAACTGTGAGACAATTTATTTATATAATTTGCTTGATAAAAACATTGTCATGTAATAACTTTAGTAGGTTTAATATAAATCATAATTAAAAATTTATAGCATTCCTTCTTATACATTGTACTTTCATAATTGATCAAATCATTGGCTAGTATAAAATTTGAAGAAAATCTCATTGAAAATACTTATAGTTGATTGATGTGCATTGTTGTCTTTATGTAAATAAAAATGAAGTATTCTAGCTGCCAAGTCCTTCTAAGTATACTGACAGTTTTTGAACTGGTCTGAATGCTTATGTTATGGATATGAGAAAGGATCATTTTACTATCAAAAGCTAGTGAATCATGCTAATTTAAGATTTTTGAATGTTCAAATTTCACTTATGATAATGTGCATGTGTAAAGAATTGATGATTTCAAAAATACATATTTCTCAGATTATAAAGGTAGAATATTCAGAGATAGGGAATTTTTAATGTTTATTGAATTACTTAAAGTTATAGGCTAATTTGAATGTCATAATCAAAACAGCTATTCTAATATTAATACATAATACATTGGGCGTATTTATTTCTAAATCTTATAGATTTGAATATATTGACTGTTTTGTTTCTTCCAGTACAAACAGCTAGATCCAGCTATCTATATTGACTTACTGTATTATAACACCAATTCTACAAGGTGATATATAAATGTGCTCTATCAAGAGATTGTTAAGTATTTTTTTGCATGATGTTTTACGGCTTGAATGAATATTGTTTCTGAACAATTTTTTTCTATGATGCTATTTTACCATCAACCCTACAGCTAACTGGTTTTTATCCATGTAGTAACTAATATCAGATTTTTGTTTTTTGACCGTTCAATATTTTTTTTTTATTTTTTATTTTTTGTTTCTATCCCCCTGTGTGTGTTTAGTTACATGTTAGTCTTCAATTAAGTACATGTATTAACTTACTGCAAGATTGATTTCCGAAAGTCGGCAGCCTTATGTATTCCATGTTTGCATTAAATATTGCATATTTACCCAGGTATCTTAGTCAGAAATTAAGGTTTATAGGTTTGAATCCTGAGTGGGACATACTTTCATGGATCTTAGTCATAAAATAATTTCTTCTACCATTCTCCCTCCTACCACTGACTCCAAATCATTTGGGGCGGTTGTCAGTCCCTGAGTTAAGTATGTGCCTAGTAACTGGTTAACAGCCTAAACCAGAGATTTGGCATTTCCTGGAATAGTGGGTAGGTTGCTCATTTGGTAGCACGCATGTCTACTGATCGAGGGGTTGTGGGTTCTATTCCTTGGTCATGAAATTATTTCTACGAACATTCTTCCTACTACCAATGATTTTTAATTATGTAGGGCAGTTGTCAATCACTGAAGAAAGTATGCGCTTAGTAGTTGGTTAACTATTTAATCCAGAGATATAGCCTTTCCATGAAAAGTGAGTAGGTTGACTGACCGCCATTATATGTGTTGCTACGGCATTAAACCCAATGAACAAACAAAAAATATATAAATTACACTTAAAATTGTTCCTGACTTATTAAAATTGGTTCCTTTTCTGGCTAGAGGCATCCATGTATCAGTATTATAGATAAAATACAGTTAAGTAATGTGGGTTGATGGTTAGTTGTTCTAAAACTCCCAGAATGTTAATTTTCTAATTAAGCCGTATTGACTAAGTGTGGTTTTTTTTGTTTATATAAGTATGATTATTTTTCTAGTAAGTTCTGTGTGCTGTTATTTTGCTGTAGTAAACAAAACAGTTGATATTTTGGTTTTATGTATAAACTAATGTAGATCTAGATGTGTGTGACATGATGTATTGTATAAAATAATATAGTTGATGTTAATTACCTCCCTTTATTTGATGGAGATTTAAGTTACCTCCCTTTATTTAATCACAATGCTTAAGAGTGACTTCCCTTTATTTTTGGAAATTTTTGCTATTATGAGGCTTTTGGTCACCAAATTCTCTGTTTCATAAGGAGGTTTACTCTTAAATTATTGGTTACGCTACTCATATACATCAAGTCTGTATTTTAAAGATTGGCTGATTTTCTTGAATCAAAATTAATGTATCAAAATTTTATACTGTGCTAAGCTATAGTAGTACCATTTGTCCTTGAATGGGATAAACAAGTTGATGGGTACCCTTCTATTGACTTTCATGTTTTGTGGAAGATTGTGTCAACAATATTTGATATCAAGGGTTCACTAATTTGGGCTTTGTAGACAACTGATGAAATGATAAAATTGGGTTAGTTCTCTGAAGTGACCTGTTTAAGAAATACATGTATTGTCATAGTTTGTTAGTTGTATTAGACCTAGACAAAAGTATGTTTTGGGCAGCAATCTCAAACATCTAAGTAATGTCAAGATTTTATTTCTATTTTGTTTTAGCTATATCACCGCAGTACTGCATTTAAAGTGGCAATAGTTGAAAAAATAAAGGGTAAGGGAGATTTAAGCTCAGTTTGCCCAAAACACCAAATTTTGTTTAAGGTTTTATTGATGTAGAAATATTATACTTGTAAATATGTTTACTAATAGAATGAAGTTTTTCTTTTATTTGTTTAGAAACAGTAAGATTACTATGGAGATACCTTCAGATGGACCTCAACATATTATATGCATGTTTTTTCCATTGTATTACCCTAATGTATTTGAAATATTTGTTATTTCAGTTTGATCTACCA
Organism: Mactra quadrangularis; assembly: GCA_025267735.1. Classification (NCBI taxonomy): domain Eukaryota; kingdom Metazoa; phylum Mollusca; class Bivalvia; order Venerida; family Mactridae; genus Mactra; species Mactra quadrangularis. The sequence goes on along the minus strand of CM046299.1, from coordinate 43,278,249 downwards.
AAATGTGTTTTTGTTTATTTATTTTTCTGTGGAATGTGAATTGAAAATTGCATTGTAGTTAGCAGGAATGCCATGTTGATTAACTTAAATAATAAACTTCTTGTTGCATGTCTGCATGCTAGGTTCAAATGTTTAATTTTTTGTTTTTGAAATATTTTTTACAAATTTTAAAAGATTTTTTATCTTCACTATAAAGATTTTTTTTGTTACAAATAAAATTGATATATTCAGTACCAAATAATTTATACTATAAAGCATTGTGTTTGAAGTTATTTTTGAATTTCTATTTTGCTTAAAATTCTCTCTTTATCCTGATATGCATTAAAATCATGATTGAATTTTGATTGCTTTATATTTCATTTGTATTCAATTTATTTTCTGCAACATTACACATTCTGCTTTTGTTTTACATTCTCTTTCTGCAGTAGGTTTCTATATTTACATATTGTTTAAAATTGAAAACTCTCAGTGGCACATACATTAATTCTAGTGATTTAGATATTAACTGCAGTACTTTAGTACTGCTGATCGATAAAACCATAATTAGATAAGCGAAGTTAATGTATGTGCCAATGACAGTCAAATAAAATTGAAGAATACATGTATGTTTTCTCTGTATATTTTAGGATCTAGATGATCTGTCTGCCCTTAATTGTGTAGAAAAATAATTATGCATCTTATTAATACTTGTTTATTTTGTACAATTCAGATGGTGAGACTGAAGGTAACGAGGCACAGTCACCTGTTAAAGAGAATGTTGAATCTAAACCTGAGGAGTCAACAATGGAACAACAACCATCTACAGAAACAAATGGTGTTAAAGATGTACCTCCCCCACCTGCTACTACTACTGCAGTGACTGAATCTCAACCAGTTATTGAAAATGAATAGAAAATGGAGGAATATTTGTATAGAGGAATGTTTAAATTGTGTTCATGTATATAGTAAACTAAACATTTATATCATTGTCATTCTCATAGTCATTGTGTGTAGAAATTATTGAAATCCCATTAGAATCTGACCGCTGTGAAATTCCACTATAAAGACGTCCACCTTGGTTATTTTAAAATGTGATTTTTGACAGTTTTTTAAGTTGCTAATGTTTAATTCGGGAAGAAAAAGGTCTCATATATTTGGACCATTCCACTATTATGACCATCAGTTTTGATGGTCCTGTTTTTCCAATTCTATGAGCTATATGTGTGCTACTTGACCTAGGCTGTTGATGCAGCCTAAAACAACACAATGATAATATTACTGGTCTTTATAGTGAAACCTTACTGTACTTAACCAATACTCTATCTTCTACTGTTCTGCCTTATTAGATCTAAAGATATTCTGATGGCTGGGTTTTTGGTTGAATGTTTGTTGCAATTCACCGAAATCACTCATTTCTCGGCCTTAACTCAATGAAAATCTAAGAAACCAATCGTCTTATGATGTATACAATCAGATTTTTAGCTGCTAGCAACTACATGTAGTTGAAAATAGTGGTCCAATCAATTTGAACACTTGTGTCAAAATTTTGTTGATAATGACATCAGTCATATGAAAGTGACACATTACTTGGACTACAGATTGTACAGTAGTTGAATGTATATGGGGCTCAACATTAATAGTTACTTGATTACCTGTGATGATATAACTTTTGGGCTACAAATTTGTATTGCAAGGCATCTGGTTGGGCTTCCAGAACGTATTGAAAGTACCTTTTGGCATGTATAGACTTGGTTCCTGCAAAATTTATTGGTGGTCCTCTTAATGGGAAACCTATTTCAAAAGTTTATGTAGAGCCCTGTGTATGTATGGTCTGATTTTAATGGGATTAATATTATTTCATTGTGTTTTTTCTATCATTTTTCTAGTTTAATTATTTAACCTGTCAAAACTTAATTCTTTTATATTACTGTATATTCACACTCTAAATTAGTTTAGTGACTGAGTTTGTAATTTTGATATGAGAATGTTAGTGTAACAAAGATATAGAATGTGGATTACAGTAATGTATTGTTGACAGGTTAAAATTTTGTGTCTATGTTTTGATTGTATGTTCAACTGTCGGAACTTGAAAATTTGGCGACTTACTTTTAAAACACTTAGTTATGAATTATGGGTCTTGTTATTAAAATGTTGGATTCACCATGCTTAGTTTTATAGTCAATATCTAGTGAATGAATGGAAACAGTGTGGTGTACTAAATACTACATATATGTATATCAATTATGCTATTTGATAACGTCACATCTGGTCTTGACCATTTTGTACGTGGTTGTCTCTGGTTAAAAGAAACAAGCCAGTCGAAATTATGTAGTTTCTATAAAAAAGGAGTTAGAGTAGAACTTGTGATAGAGCACATTGGCCAAAACATTGGGTGGATAGAGTGATTAAAAGATGTTAAATTATAACTTACTAAAAATGCTATGAAGAGTTAACACATTTACGTCCATGTTGTATTTGAGTAACTCATAAAATAAGTCATTACCAATAACATTTAAACATCATTATGTTCAGATAATATTTTGTATAATATTTCTTCATTAGATTCAGTTTTTGATGTATACATTGTATTTGTCAATTAAATGTAGTAAATTGTCAGAAATATCTCTATGTTGTTGTCTTTTTTTTGCAAGAGAGCCTAAACGCTTTCTTACAGGCATTATAGTGAATGTATTAATTGAAAATCTTTAATTTTCCAGGTAGTGAAAATGTAACATCAACATTGTTATAAAAGGTAAATGATATCATCTTGTAGCCTGGATTACCTGCCCCTTACCACTATCATTATCGGGACAGGCAAACGGGAATCATGGCGGCCTTCAGGTATAACGTTTTCTAAATCTTGCATGATCATTTGCTGACGATAGTTACTTTAGTAGGAGTTCGGTACTATATAGGACATTTGATTTCGATTTTTCAGATTAAATGTATATTAAGCCGACAATTAACAAAAACATGTCTTAAGTGAACACAATTCGGACGTGGATTTGTCTCGTTAGAATTTCGGATTCTTTATTTTGCATAAATTAATGTATCCAAACAACTATAAAAGGTATCCACTGTAATTCTTGTACAATGATCCTTTGATTTAAGCCTGTGTAGTGAGAAATGCTCATTTGAAAACATAACTATCCAATATCTAATTCATTACATAAATCATGATCATGCTTTGCCTGGTATACTTTTACCTGCCAATAGACAAATCATCTTGGAGGAACAATGGCTTTGTGATATATTTAGATATAACTTGCAGCCCACAGAAATAGGCTTAGAGAATTGGAAAAATGGTCAATTCTGGAATAAGATGTATTTTATCAATGTGAGCTTAGAAAATGATATTTTCACTGTACCACAAACTGTTACGCAACTATCCACTGACTGGAAAACAGGGAAACTAACACTATTAATATACTCCATCAAATTACATTGTATTATTAACATATTCAACTAAGTTGCATTAGAGGTAATGTACTTCTTATCTCTATGAAAGCTGAATACATCTCTGCTTCTGATCTTGCTCTCCTACAGGTTACCTTGCTGTAAAATGATCATATGCTGATCAGTCATCCTCTCATTGGCCCTAACAGTAACCAGCTATTGGTGATATTGCCATATTGATACTAGTCTGTATTGTTACATGACTCATGGCTATGCCCTCCCTTGAAAATATATTTTCTCCGCTCACTCGGTGAAAAAATTCAATCTTGCTCCTAACTCGAGAATATTCTCTATTTTACGCAGGAGTTATGGCAACATTACTACATATCATCTGACTACTTGGTATCTATCTCCTATTAGGAGTCGATGAAATCTGCTTTCTAGGCAGCAAAATATGTGTTGACTGTGAATAGACCTAATCCGGAATTCAAATTTATGGGTTTTTCCATCCATGCACAGCCAGTACAAAGTTTTCTACACATTTTTTCTAAATAGCACAAACTATGGATTAAACCTTTTGTTCTTTGTACATGTTTTTTCATTGTAATGGTGAAAGTTTGTACCGGAGGAGAAAACCCATGTATTTGGATTTCGGATATAGTCTTTATCGGTCATGGTCAGTGGACCTACCTTGAACCAACAGCTTTTTTGGTTGGGTTTAACGCTATAGCAACACATTGTATATGTTGTGTAACAGTGGTCAGTCAACCTACCTACCGTTCCTTGAAAGTCTAAATCTCTGGATTTAGTAGTTAACCAGTTAGTAGGTGCAGGCTTTTGTCATGGACTGACATCTGTCCTATATGATTAAGTATCTGAGGTAGGAGATAGAATTGCCACGGAAATTATTTCATGACCAAGCACCACTCAAGTATGCCTTGCCAAGGAATCTAAGCACAGCGTTCTATCAGAGAGATTAAGGTGGTTTGATTTTACTGGCATTTAATTCTCCACAATGGAATAAGGCCAGAGACATAGATATTGTTATTCACGTCTCTGATAAGGTATAGAATACAAAACGATGAACAGAAAACAAGTCTATTTATGAAAGACTAATCATTTTATTTTTTTTAAGGAATTCATTCATAATTGTAAAACAAACAAGTATAGCAAATACAATATTTTCACAAAAACATCATGAACTATAATAACTACAGGATATATTGCCAATAGGAAAGCTTTAATAGCTTTCATTTTATATCAAACAATAAAACATATATCATTTAACAATACACATACTATTTATTATTTTCATCAATACATTAAGACCTTATAGCTTATAAAACAAACAATTCATATTAAATTTGTCTTTTTATTAAACTGAGTAAACACTATTATCATATCCCCTAAAATATCAGTTTTTATGGAATGGACATAAAAGTACTTGAAAATATAGACTGCAGTCCCACTAAAATGTATATTTTCACTATTATATAAACTGACAAACCAAGTCATTCTTATTCTGGACATTGAATGAATATTTAAATTTAGTTAAATCAATTGTTTCCCCACATAATGCATTGAAGCCAGGGTATTTTATTGTCATGCTTTAGTACTACAGTAAAAATAACTCGCAATCTTAACGCAAAAAGGTACAGAATTGTTGTTTAATCTTATATAAGAACTGATGGTACCTTTTTGCTTTAATGGGACAAATTATAGTAATACAGAGATTTTCTAAATAACATAGCAAAATACTGAATAACTTAATTAAGTATTCTTGCCCTCAAAAAGTTAAACATATACTTGCAATAAGATTTAGACCATAAATGTAATCTAGAACTAAATAAATATGTAAATAAAAGATAATATTTCCTCATATCAGTGTTATGTACATGCTAAGAAACTATGAAAGTAAATGAACAATATACCATGTATAGAAGCAATATGTAACCAGTTTTCTACAAATACCAAAGCTGTTTATAATGTTACTGACTATATTTCAAAATTAACAATACATCATTAACTATCCCAAAAAACTAACAAAAAAATTAACAAAATAATGCAAAGCAATAAAATTAACTGTTTATATGAAATATCAAAGGGAGTTAACTATGAATGCTAAATTGCTTATAATAGAGTTGTATCCCTTTACATAAGACAGAACTACAAATGTATTAAAATGTTTCAGAAATGCAATAAAATTGAGGGCTGAATGGAAACTGTACAGTAACTCCATTTGATAACAAAAACAGTTACCATAGTATTTCTTTCAGCCCACAAAATGTCTCAAGTAAAACAAGATTGGACTACCTTTTCAACATTTTTGTACAAAATCAATTTGTCATAAACACATAATGTACTTACGCAGTACACAGGTATTACAGCAAGGACTGACAACAAATATAAAAGCCAGTCAACAATTGGATAAATGTGATCATCTGCTATAAAACAAGTTTCAATTTACTTTGATATACATGTACCTTTGTTGATTGTGATTAAATCAATTAATAAGTTTGAGACAGGACTTCTTCATACGTTCGAAAATAAATGAAATCTTGTATGCTCTGAATGAATGGCATAAAACACCTACATATGTTCATACTAGAATTATTAAATTGAAGCTTTGAAAATGGACTAATTGTTACAAACATTTAAAATTAAGCTCTAAATGTGTTCATGCATTTGTAAATGCAACATGCTATCATGTAGAGACATTTATGTAAGGAAAAGCTAACAAAGTAAAAAAAATGTCTATGTTTTATAGTTAACAGAATGCAATGCAGCAGAATTATGACATTGAATATTTTACAAGCTAAGATCTGATAAGAGATATGTATAAGCATTATGAATCTGCAGATAAGGACATTATAGGTCATTTAAAATAACTTGAGACAAATCTAAACAATATTTTATGTAAACAATGTCTCGTATTATCCTAAACGAGCAATAAAGGTAAACATTTTATGGCATTACATGTATTACGATATAGAAAGTTACTTGCATACTTAAGTTTTATTTCAACTAATGATCTGCAATAAATGCTCAAGTTAAACATCTTTTCTACTATTTAAACCACACTTTAGATACACTATAATACAGTATAATAAACATTTATATACATAAAATATACAATTAACAATATCAGTCACTGGTTGTGCCAAATAATGAAAATACAAAATAAAACAATATACAGTAAAGATACCTAAGTGTATAGAATGTATTGCTTTTCATTTATCTGTCAGGGGCGCGTATACATTAATTACGCTGATTTAGATATATTTTTATAAATCACGAATACAGAAATAATATATGAATATTTAAATCTGTACTTTAATACAGAAATACTGAAGTGAATATTTAAATCAGGGGAGTTAATGTATGCACCATTGACAGTTGAATAAAATTAAACAATATAAACTGATATCAATATAAACACTCTCGCATTTACTCTAGTTAAACAAATACAATACAATATCTAGTCAATATACAAAGCCATGAACACATCTAACAACAATCTACTCATACACATATTACTCAATTAACCAAGAATTAATTGATGAGCAACATTATATGAGACAGGACAGGACTACATATATGTAATGTACAACCTTGGCCAGCAAGATTAAATATCGGCACTGCCGGACATTAAACTACAAAATACAAGCAGTTCACTGATAGACAAACAACTTAAACCTTATTACCACAGACTTAATGACTAAAAATTTCTGAAACAATTGTTTCTCTCGCAGTTCAATAAATAATGAATAGTCCACATTAAAATGTTTCACATTATTGTAAAACATACAGCCATTGATTCAGTAAGTCTTAAAAGTTGATGATAATAGTTTTATTAATACACATATTCATTGTATGTTTAGAAATACTGAAGTAAAACTTGTAGATGAAAAGTATCTGCAGGTATTTTCATGTGAATTATATATTTTTTAGATTACAATCTATGTTGTTAGGTCAAATTTTTAATTACACATATATAAAAGTTAAACCAAACATGGATTCTTATTTTATAATTCAAATAGTTTTTCAAATAAATTATATGTTCAAAGAGAGAAAATATTCAATTAAAAAAACTTTGTTTAAGGCAACCTGACCCTACCTAGCAAATCTCATTGACCCTAGTTAAAAAAAAATGTTCAAAAATATTACCATGAAAATAATTAGTGAGAATCACAATTGACACTGTAAAATAACCTTAGAGTGTACCCTACCGTACCCTTATTTTTTCCAGACCTTTTCACTACACACAGGGTTTTTTGCCTAATAACCCAAGTTTAGTGATATTTCGAGTTAAAATAATTGACAATTCAAAGTAATTACAAACTCAAACAAAACTACACAGAACACAGATCTACTCTTATCTATCATAATACATTAATTATAAAAAGAATTTAAAACATCTTTGGTTACATCATGTTTTATCATATGAATTATCATATTAAATTTCATTCAACTGTCAGTGGCACTTACATTTTCTCCACTGATTTAAATACTCAAAAGTTGTGTGATAATCCACAAACATAAATGAGAGTATGTAATTTTTATTGATAATTATAACCGAAGTACTGTAGTGAGTATTTAAATCAGCAGGGTTAATGTATGCACAACTAACATGTGAATATAATTTAACAATAACATAAAAGTAATACAGAAGAACATTGTAAAATAATGTTCACAGACTAAGTAATGACTAGCATATAGATATATAAAACTTGTACAATGTAAGAATTCTAAATGATGATATTTACAGCATACTTGTGATGCTTGTGAAAGTCTAAAAAATTCTAAATGTACGATTCATAACCAAAATTATATCTTGAATCAACTATAAATGTACATACCTTTCTTATCACTTGTGAACAAACAACTAAACTAACTTTTAACTAAGCGCAAAAACTGAAATAAATAGTCTCATTTGATAAGAGCTTTCAATCAGAACTGCAAGGCGCCATTCGTATCAAAATAGGAAAATAAAATGCAAAGTATGACTTTTTTTATAGTTTTTATGAGTTCTAATATGAAGTCAATGTTGTATTAATTGATATGTGAAACTCATTTCAAACATTACCAATGACTACAAAAACATCAGTGATATCTTACAATGGATATAAACTTACGACTTCTTTTTGAACTTTTACTGATTATGACTTTATTACAATAAATATTGTGTAAAAAGTAACAGCAAGTTGGAAAGTCTACATTTCTAAACATGGAATATGCTTAACTTAGCATTATCATTGCCATTTTATTCATTTACAAAAAGATATTTTATTAAAAGTCCTGTCTATTAGCTATGACTTGCAAGTATGCAAGTATATGGCCATTAAAACACAATTCGAGGGCTGCCCACAAGACTGGTAACTCGCTCCTTAATGCAATGCACTTACTACAGTCTTGCATGCAACCCTCGACATGTTTGTTCACAATTTATTATTTATTTCATAATTAAATATGTTAACAGCATGCATTAACAAAAGTATATCAAATATAATTGTTTAATCACAAACATAAGAAAGTAATCTATCTAAAATTGCTTCAGGGCAAATTAAATAACTGTAGACATGAGAGTGATTATTCTGAGTTAAAAGATTTCAGTGAAACAATACGAACTAATGTTTAATAATGAAATATTAATTGTGTACATAAGGTGATACAGAGTTATCCAGAACTTGACTCTTAACGAAAACGACTTAACATATCAAAAAGAAAAATGCATTTACGAAAAGTAGAATCTTTCTGCTACAATGGGTGCTATGTCATTAAAAAATCTGACTAATAAAAATGTAACATATTATTTAACATATAGTGATATGCTGCAAGCATCAATGATGTCATGGATGTCAACCCATGTTAGTTCAGTTTCCTAACCAACTGTGTAATAAAATATTCATAATTTTGATGCCGCAGGATAACTAGGAGCTTACTAATGTCCATAGCAACCATCATAACAATGCATAATTCATAATGACTACATACATTGATTGACAACAAATAGTTTTATTTGCGTGCATTATTCAAGTATACATGTTATACTAAATAGCAGTCATTTAATACAAATTCTTGGGTATTTCTGAATGATCCCTCGTAACAAAAGGTGCTTAGTCCAAACAGAGTAAAATCATTTCAATGAAATCTTACATGTGATATAAGGTAACTGACCTAGTTTATGTAATGCTGTTTAACAATACAATGTAAATTTAAGTAAACTAACATTATCTTAAAACATTCCACCAAGTTCTTAAGGACAATTTACACAAAAAAACATATAACTAAAATGATGAGCGTGAATCATGGGTGATAATGGTAACAAAAAAAGTACAAAATAAATGAATCAACAATATACATTTACATATTACATATGACACTACAACTGGGCATCACTTTTTTGTTTAATAATAAAACTGTAACATAAAACACAATATATAATTATAATATTAAACACCAATTAAAAAAACATCGTTCTCGATAATATCACAATAAACCAGTTTTGTCATTTCTAAGACGTCTCCCCCCCCACATATGACATACCTAACCCACTCTTCCCACCGTGCACAATATACAATAAACATTGATATAACATGACTAACTAGTCCTTACACCACTGTTACCCCCCATCAATGTCCGTGATGCGTATGTAGAGAAACTTCTAGAAGGGTTCTGTGACCATGGTGCTGGTGAACTCCAATCAGAGACAGGTATATCAGATTCATAGACTTTAGATGCTGTTTTATTATAAACAGGTAAACATTCATTAGCTTCGTCAGATAAGACCTACAAATATAAATAATATATAATACTTGAAATATCCTAACTGTTATAAACATATCTTAGAAAGGTAGTTTTGAGTTTGCATGTTGTTATGATGCTTTTTGGTGTACTTAACAAATTTTCAATACTTATATCTTTGTTGATATGACAATGATATTGATGAGGAATCATAAGATGTAATAGATCCAATTAATAAGGTGATTTGGATGAGAATTTGTTTGTTTTAATGCTGCTTTGTGGGGTTCTTTCAACACTAATGTCTATCATATCTCAGCAGGCTGACTCTCAACAATTACAATATATTCTGCATGATATTGCAAATAAGTATATTTTATGTACACAAGTGTACACAGCTGACATTTAGAAGATTGACATGTATTCCATTATAACAAAAACCCACATATCATAACATAGCATCAGCTGCCCTATATCATTTAAACCAGACCACATTAAATATCCAGATATGACAAGTTTAATATGTGTTGACACAAGTGCAAACTATTAAATCATAGGAATGAACATAGCCAAGTGGTTAGTAAGTTGGAATAGGTATCACTTTTTTTATTGTTTGGATTTAACACTAAGCAACACATTGAATGGTAATATCATGATGGGCAGTCAACCTATTCACCGTTCCTGGAAAGGCTAAACAAACCTCTGGATTTAGCTGTTAACCATTTACTAAGCTGTACTTCTGCTAGTGACTGACAACTGCCTTACATGATTTAGAATAAGTGGTAGGAGGCAGAATGGCTGTAGAAATTTATCTAATGACCAAGTTCCACATAAGTATGCCCCAGTCCCGCAATCAAAACTTTTTATTCGTTCCCAGACCTGTTTTATTCTAAATAGTATGAGAGATGTTTAAAAACTAACCTTCAAATAAACTATGGCATCAGTACCATGTCCGTCCATGGAACTTAACACAAGATCACCTTGAAAATATCTAGCATACAATCTAGATAGTGGGAGACCATAGCCATAACCAGCTAGAGGTGCTGAACCTTCTCTACAATGTGATGGCTGGGGTTGGGGTGCTGTGGTATACATATATTGAAATAATAAATCTATTTTACTGTATGGTATACCACCACCTTGATCTGACACCTGAAAATAGAAATTATTATATCATAAAATATTATTGTGCATAAAGTTTGACCCCGACCTGACCTTTATGCAAGAATATTCATTACATTGAATACAAATGTAGTATTAATGCTCGATTACCCGTGGTCTTGAGGATTATGTGTTGAAATTTAACATATTAACATACTTCTATAAATTTACAATCGCTTCCGAAGTGTAGAATAGGTGTGGTACTGATTTTCGTCGGGACATGTGTAGATAATTATTAGATGCAAATGTGAAAGGCGAGATCAGGGTTAAATTTTACACACTATACATCTCAACAATGATCGACAAAATTGTAAATTAAAGAATGGATCTAGCTAGGTATTGCTTTAAAAACCTTCAATTTCCATCATGTAAGTTGCTCTGTTTTTATGAAAAACAGATTAGCAGGTAAAATGTACTGGGTTTTTTTCATATAATTATACAGCTTCACTTATTTATCCAAGTAGACATCAATTAGAGTACAAGTTGTTTGAGTTTGATAATTGAATTTTTAAGCTTGTTAAAAAATTAAAGTCACAGATATATGGTTTTAAACTGATGATCTTGTCTGCTTAATATCAATATTTTCCAGGTAAACAAAATAATTGTATTAATTGCATTGTGTTTACATGACCTTATAATAAAGTAAGCACCCAATGTTATATCTGAATATAATAATGCATTGGATACAATATTTTCTCTCCTGTATGTTTGTACTACACTACATGATATTCTACCCACACAAGCACCCCTACCCACCAACACAAATAGAACAGACAATTCTTATACTGAGACATATATACTATCCATATATTTAGACATAAATACAGTCAATATATTTACTTTATACAAATTTAAATATGTAAATCAATATGATTCCAGCCTCACAATCAACAACTTTCCAAGAAAGTCTTTCTACTAGAACTTATAATCACACAGGTGATCAAATATTAAACAGTATTTCTATAAGACACTAAAAATACAAGTTAGCAATGAAACATGTGAGAAGTAGGACACACACACAAAAATGGCTGCAACAGTGAGGTGAAGATACAGATAAAAACTTAATATGGAGGAATACTTTCGTGTTTGTTTCAGACAGTAGTTGCTAACATAGGAAGGAATCTAAACAAAATTTTAAAATGAACAAATTTTTCTTCAATGCTTCTGTCGCAGAGGTTCTTGTACTCCCTTGCCTTCGAACTAGCTTCTATTGCGACATGGTAGTCTGCCCCCTATCAACTTGGAAGGTTCATAGGTTCAACTTAGAAGGTCATGGATTAGATCCCTGTTTGGACCATGAATTTTTGTTTAATTACACTTAAGACAAGTAGCTGTTAAATGAGAGTGATCACTCCTTTCTATTTGAATGTACATAAAAAAGTGACAGTTAAATAAAATAAAACTTGAAATTTATTTTCTCTTAATCGTAGCACTTTCAATACATTTACCCTGTTTTTTCTATGACCGATTTTAGTCAAATGATTTAAAAATGTAATAAACAAACAAAGCTGACAGTGGAAATAAAATGTAACAAAAGAAAACTATATTAAAAATTCTTAATCAAACAATCGACTGAATGTTTTCTTCAAAGCTACACAGCAGGCTATCAGATACAATCAAATAAAGATAAACATTTTAGAAATAGCAAAAATAAAATAACCAAGAAAAAAAATTTCAGTGGCAGACGGCAAATATTATTTACAAGTTTGACATTGAAATGTTTATTCTGACCCAAGGTTATCACATTCAATGACATTTAAGATGTTTTTTTTTTAGAAGTAAATATTAGTCAGCAGACGTCATTTATTTAAAGCGTCACAAAAAATCTATTATAGATCAATGTAAACAAATACAAAAACAATAGAAGGTACTATTACAGACAAAATCAATACATAAAATTGTAATTTAATAATTTTGTATACAAATATAGAAATTAAAATTTGTTTTTAAATCACCTGATAAATCAGCAAATATAAAAAAACAACTATTTTTGAACTATATGTCTGCCATAAATGTACATATCCTATAATATAACTTGAGGAAAGGCTTTCTAGCAAGTTTCATAGATTTCACCTTGACAATGAAGGGCAGAAACTTTACTATTATTTAGTATTTGCCTAAGTCCTTTAGTACGGCACTGGAGTAAAGAGGTCACATGAAAACAAAATGGTAAGATTGGCTCATAATAGGACAAAAGAAAGAAAAAGCGTTCTAAACAAACACAATCAGAATGAACCTTAAGTCGAGTGATCCGTGATTCCAATGAGCAGCAGTTACCTTCTATGAAAATAGAAGCTGAGATCATCTCATTTTTTATACTGTATAAATTGTGTAACAAAATTGATGGTTCAGCACAAAACTAGTCTACATCCTTCTTTGTTTAAAGCCCCTATATCAAAAGTAACATTGTTTTTTTACTGCAAAGAAAATAGACACTTATCTATTTCAACTTATCTATTTCAAACACCTGATGAACAAGATTTTTTCAAATAAATGCAAATATTGCTTAGATATGTTTATGTTATTTATTGTATTTCAAAGTGAAAGTAGATCAAAACGAAAGTAGAATTCGGTTGTCAATACTTGAAACAATAGTTTTGATCACAGTATGTTAAAGATGAAGTCTTATTAGAGAAAAAAACTTACTCCGAATTACATAATTTAGCTTTAAAACTATTTTGAATCAGGTATTTTAAACATCAGCGTGTAAACGAATATAGCGTGCTCTTACAAAAGTACCCTACTTTTTTTAAGAATTGGACACTTTGTCAAACTCAAACTTAGAAGGTAGAATGGTTTGAACTGTTAACTGTGTCCTAAACGCATGTTTTATTATGATAACTTCATGGTTGTAAAACAGTTTTCAAGCTTACTGTTAATGAATATATCTTCATATAGTGGCTTTAAATACAGTTGAACTAGTTTGGCACTGACTCATTGAAATGTTAACTAAAGATCAGACTAAGATCAGTGGATACTGAAAGAAGCTCAATGTTATTAAGTAGAAGTGTACACACCTTTATAGTGAGATCTTCTTTACCTTTACATATTCTTATCTTTAATGGAGGAATCTCATGTTGATCTCCATGTCTTTCTACTACAGCTCTCATTGCATTCTATAATATTGATAATAATGATAATAATAACAAGTAAATCTACTAGTGATACCCCCGCAAAAATGTAAAAATATGCGACAAAAAGGAAGTAGATGAGCAAGGAGCATGAAATCGCTTAACACCACATGGGACTATGGGATGAAGCAATATGCAAAGTATTAGGCTGCTGCATGTTATAGTTGCCGAGAAAACTGCGACAGAAATTTTGTAACGGACGGACGCATGCACGCACGGACAAGGGTAAAACAGTATACCCCCCTCTTCTTCTAAGCGGGGGTATAATAATGATGATGATGATGATGATAATGATAATAACAGTCTATGAAATTAGGATATGAAAGTGATCACCCGAACAGGTCTTTTAGTAGCAATCACTATATCTTGTTTGTAGACTTTGGTTCTCTAAAAGAAAATTTTGATTGCCCGCACTAAAAAGTGGTTGTCTGGGGCAACCAGACACTGACACATTTCGTAGACTGTAATAATAATGATGACAATGACAACAGTAGCAATTATGATAATGACGGTGATGATGATAATCATGTTTCTTGAAAGGCTTGATCTCTGGATTAAGGTGTTAATGTTAACCAGTTACTAGGGGCATACTTCTGTCAGTGGCTAACAACTGCCCTGCAAGATTTAGAATAAGTGGTAGAAGGTAGAATGGCAGTAGAAATTATTTCACGATCAAGTCCCATGGTAGCTGTTTGAACCCACTACACTCAATTATTGAGAAATTATATTTAATTGAAGTCTTTGATGTGACTTTACCCACTTCTTCACTAGAACGGGTCACATTTCCAGATGAGGGTTTCCAGACAAAATATTTATTAAATAATAATCAATATTAGTACTGACCTTTATAAGTTCAAATAACATGTGATAAAGATGTGAAGGTACATAAACAAGATTGATACTCTCTGCTGTCTCAAATGCTGAAATATAAAAAAATAACATACATCAGAAATATTGTTAACATGGAATGGTAGAATCATTAATAGAAACTGGTTCATCAAGTGTAGGACGATGATATGCCACAATAGTTTCATGGTGCAACTTAACATAAGTCTGTAATTATAATTAAATCTATTTTGGTAGAAAATAGTTAACTACAAATCAATCTCAGGATCGGAACAAGACTGTTTCCAAAATGAAAGGGGAGGGAAGGTTACATAAAAAAAGAGAGTAACTGCATTTCTCCAAGGCAATGTAGTTCAACATTAAACTCTATTGCAAAGAATAAACTTACAAAATTGTACATGATTAAATGTTTCCAACAATTAAGATGACTTAGATAATAATTTTTCAATTTGAAAAAAATGTGCAAGGCAATGGATTTAAAAAAAGGCTCTAAAGTGAAAGTAGAAAACGCTCTAAAGTGAAAGTAGAAAAGTCTTGTGATACCAGTTGTATTGTCTTCTCTCTGAAACGATAAAAACAAGCAAACATTTCAATTGGCATTTTGTTCTCCACCATTCCAAATACCGATATAAGTACCATTGCCAAAATGAAACGGTATTTTCCTGTAGTTTTGACGAGAACACAGATACTGGATCTGATATAAAGTAGTAGTAACCAACACCACTTTATGACAACTCTTGTATAAGAAGTAATCTATATCTAGAAGAAATCATTAACTAAGTAAATAAATATAATATGAACATTTTCTACTTACGATTATGACTTTCAATCTGTACATCAGGTGACACCAAATAGTATTGTTCACATAGAAATCTTGCATTAGCATAGGCATCTGTAATTATATAACATTTGAAAAATTTGAATATTTTATGAAGAATACCGGTATATACTAGAAAGGAACAACAGTAAAAAACACAGACCTCTTACACAATCAAAAAAGATGCTTTTTAAGGATTTAAAACTTGTTTTAAAAAGTTTACCACAAATATACAGGGCTCAATATTGAAGGTCTTCTAAGTGCCCCTGAAGACCCATATTTGGGTTTGGGCAACCTGTAACTGCTATTAGAGACATGATTCGAGCAAGTTAAAAATATCACTGTTTGGGTAACCTAGTTACTAATAGAAACATGTATCCTTTACTATATTTTTAAATATATTGATGCAGACTTGATAAATTATAAACTAAATGTTCATAGTAACAAAATTATAGAACAATTTACCATCAAAAATGTCTGATACTTTTGTTTGCACCTATTTAAAGTAATATATACTAAAATATTGCAGTAAACAACAGGATACTAATTTCTGTAACCATTCAGACATATTGAATACATATACAGTGCACTCCAAAAGCCTTAGCACAAAATCCTGTTTTTTTAAGGATAAATGGATTCACATTTACACAAGAAAAAAGGGAACTAAGAGTTATCAGAGCAAAGTAAATCAAAGCACCAACAGCGCTGTTAGACATGGGGTTATGAAGAAGTATACAAATTAGTGATTATACAACAAACGGAAGGGAATCAAGGGAACTTTCATTTAAATAAGAAATATACTTCTATTGCACAACCAGCATATCATCTGCTTGCTAACGCCCTGACTACATTAACTTAAGTGGTAATTATCCCTTTAATTGACCATGCATGGCCAAATTTAATCATCCAAGGCGAATTGTAATGAGGATATTATACAGTCCGCTACAATACATGGAGAAACCACATGTAAAAATAAGTATTCATTAGTTTATTAACATTTGATTTTTTACATGAATAAGCCATTATTATTGTAAAATAACTCAAAGTATATTAATTAGTATAAGTTTTTCTCAAAATGCCATTATTCCAAGAACTTTCAGAGGACACTGTAGTTTAAAAATTCTAAGACAACATAAATCACAAGGTTATTTCTACCATACATAGATTCTGTCTACCTTATATCTTATAGATCACAGACAAACACTAATAAATAACTAATAAAGTAATCTTGGTATAGGTTCTCTTTAAAACCACAGGAAGATGTTTTTATACCAGGAAAAGTCAAGTCTGGAGATTGTCAAATATTGGCACCAAAATCTTTGATAGTGATAAAGACGTAGTAATGTCTGGTTTTGTCTAGTTTGTTTGTTTGTTTTTGATGGGTTTAACGCCGTAGCAACACATAGTATAGGTCATATAAAGGCGGTCAGTCAACCTACTCACTCCTCCTGGAAAGGCTAAATTTCTGGATTTAGCTGTTAACCAACTACTAAGCGCATACTTTCGTCAGTGATTGACAACTGCCCTACATAATTAAAAATCATTGGTAGGAGGGAGAATGGCTGTAGAAAAAATTTCATGACCAAGCTTTGTCCAGTTAGTAAGAATATTTTACCAGTTCTTTTAAATATTTTCTAGTTTCTTCTTTGATTCCATTCACAGAAATCATTGAAACTCAAAAATTTAAGAATTTTAGTAAATTTCATCTCCTAACTTTTGTTGGCTACTGTTTATAACATTTAAAATGAATAATTAAAGTGTACTAACCTCTGACGACCTCTAATACATCACAATGTGGATCTATACATCCTATATGTTGTGGATGATTAGCTAGCTCACTACCATATAATAACGCTGAAAATATAAAACATTACAACACATATATTTACTGTGACTTGATAATATGAAAGTGTATACAACATATCTAAGCCGTCTGGCAAGCCCAGTTAGTAGAGCATAAGTCTACAGATAGAGGCGTCTTCAGATTATTTTTTTACTGGGTTTAACATCCTATTCAACACATATTTAGGTCATATATACAAAAGCCAGCTCTTCCTACTATAGGTTTCCTAGACACTATTCTAGCACCAGTACTAACTTACCCTACCACAAGGCTGAAAACTCATGTATGTAGGGTATGACCTACCGCAACCGGCTCAAATCCGCGATCTTCGGATTCGAAGTCAGACATGCTAACCACTACCCCACGGCTGTGGCAGGTCTTAAGGTTAGATTCCCAGGCGATGCAAACTTTCCATGGAACTTGGTCATGAAGTAATTACTACAGCCATTGTCCCTCCTACCACTAATTCTCAATCATGCAGGGCAGATAGTAGTCACTGACCCGAAGTATGCACCAAGGAACTGTTTAACTGCTAAATCCAGAGATTCAACCTTCCAGTAAGTCAGTAAGTCAATAGTAAGTCAGTTGATCGATCACAGTGACATGACAGATACAATGTGTTGCTATGCCCTTACAACCAAACTAAAACATATCTGCCATTTATGCTCAGCTAGAA
Source organism: Mactra quadrangularis (assembly GCA_025267735.1). NCBI lineage: Eukaryota > Metazoa > Mollusca > Bivalvia > Venerida > Mactridae > Mactra > Mactra quadrangularis. Next base: position 43,259,659 of record CM046299.1, on the reverse strand, counting down.
GCACGTTAAGACTATTGATCTATGGGTCAATGGTTCAATCCCCAAGCTGAAAACTTTCTATCTTCATTAGCAGCTGGCAGAGACTGGGAAGGTAAGTGTTAAGTACTTGTTGAAAGCCTCTTCAGGGAGAGTGACTAGCAGTATGACAAAAATTGATCAGAAAGCAGTTTAAAGTTGTAATAAAACAGGCTTAAAAAATTAACTTGCAAATTTTTTGGAGTTGATTTTATTTCAACAGGCAAAATAAAATCAATGTACCAAAATCACAAAAGTTTGCATTGAAACTTAACAGTTCTACGAAGGCAAACAATCAATGTGACAAAAATGTTGATGACCAATGAACGTAAGTTAACATTAAAACACGTATAAAAATCAGTACAGAAAGTGAAGTGTAAATTTAGTGGTGTTTATCTATCCTTATAGTCCACTGGAAATTATCCTCTGTATTTACTTAGATTTAAATAAGTAAAATTTCCCACAGAGTAACATCCCTGTTGTGTTGCTTATTGGTCAGTTGGTTTGTAAATAAAAAGACATTTTGTATCATCTATATGTGGATTAGAGTGAAGTCTTGTTTCAGGTCGCAGTTAATAGAAAGTTTTATTTGAAAATACTATAATCTGTACAGGTAATGTGTTAGTAAAAGTTGGACAACAATGTTTTTTTGTCTCCATTTCAACTCGCAAAAAAATTAGCGAGGTGAAATATAAGTACTCACATTTTCCAAAATCCACTCCTACATTGCGAGTACGCGAGCTTAAATTCAACCCCGGAATAATTCCAAACCAGACTGCATGAAATATACAAACGAATAGCATACAAAAAATGTGTCCATGAGAATCAGACAATAAATGTGCAATAATGAAGAGAATCAGCAAATTCCTAATGATATCGTCATTATTTAATATAGTAAATTGTGTTACTTCAACCTTGTTATAAAGGATAAATATTGTTGTTGTTGATAATTGGGTGTAAGGCCATAGCAACACCTTGTATTGGTCATATGACGACAATCAGTAAACTTACTCATTGTTCCTGGAAAGGCTAAATCTCTATATTTAGCAGTTAACCAGTTACATGAAACATACTTCCGTCAATGCCTGATAACTGCCCTACATGATTTTGAATCAGTGGTAGGAGAGAGAAAGGCCATAGAGATTATTTCATCACCGAACTCCATGCAAGAATACTCCTCCTGGGAATCGAACCTACAACCCCACGAACAGTAGACTTATGCGTTACTGACTGAGCTAGCCAGGTGACTGAAAGTAAGTAGTGTTTCTAACTTAAGGTTCAACCCTGATGATAAAAGTTAGTTACAAGTTGACACAACTGTCTGTTGTTTTTAGACAGTTACCAAATAACTAACTATAATCTTATAGGTTAATAGAAGACTAGATTTACAATATATCAGCTAGGTCTAGAAGTAAGGCAATATAGAAGAATCTTCAACGTTTTGAGCTCAGTTTTAATGTTAGACAATTCAAGTAAAGTACATAAGGCCACAACAAGTTGATCATGTGTTCTATCAATTTTTCTGGAAAAAAAGTGGGGCAAGCGAGCGAAGAGAAAAAAAATCTAAATTCATCTGCTTTATATAGCAGTTTGAACAAATTTTTTTATGAGCAAGCGAGGAAATGGTTTTTTTTTGTAAAAACTGTCAAAATTAAGGTGCGAGCAAATCTATAGAACACATGATAAACTTGTTGTGGCCTAAACCGTATTCCATACTCTAGTACAGTCGGACAAGAACTACATTGCAGATCAATACTTTCATTATGTTTGACCTATAAAAAATAAGCTAATATATCTAGCGATATATCTTTCATGTAAGTATTCTATTTTTTGTCTCAGAACAGTGCCAGCCACCTATAGTTTCATATGATCTAGTTCTATGGTCCATAGTATCGTTAAACCATTCAATCAATTGAGTAGAATAAGGTGTTAATTTTTTTTTCAACTGGTACTTAAGAAAATCCAAAAATTGTTTTGGAATAAAACATGGTTTAAACAAGTAATGTGCAAGCAATGACTTATTCACCTAAACTTTACAGAAAAGGCAAATTAATCTGAATCAAAATGACCTCAAAATACAAAAATAATCCTGAAATTCCGTATAAGTATTAAAGTAACGAGCAAGAAATTGGGTCAAGATTCTATACATACAAATTATAAGAATAACCTCCCTTACTGTAGGTCAACAAAATGAAACTATTTTCAATTCATGCTCGGTTCAACAGTCAATTTCAAATATGGCCAACAGTTCATTCTACTAATAATACATTTAAGAGTTTTATTAAAGAATTAACATATAGTTGTCTATTTTTTGTTGTTGAATAAATCATAAGCAGGAGATGTGAAGTGCTAAAATTAAATATCAAGTAGTTAAACACAACTCGATACTCACATTGAAAAAGTGAACTTGTTTCCCAACAAGTTCTATTAACGAGGAGATAAATTCAATCTCCGTAAACAGATATCCTGTAGAGCATTATCGTACAGGTTCTCTAAGATCTCAATGGAGGATCACGTCGAGATGACCTTTATGTTGACCAATCATTGTGTAGCTTTCATCAAGACAAAACACAATTAATAACATTTTGATTTCGTAATTTTATTTTTAGACCAAGGTTTGTGAGCTAATTTAACAGAGGTAATATTCACAGTCTGTGATTGGACGGTTCATTTCAAATTGCTTGACGTAGACGATGTTAACTAAGTTACTAATCATAACAATTTCGTCATGAATATTATTGTGAGAAAAGGTCACCTGAATGTGACCCTTGTTTGAAAACGGCCAGATCTAAATTAGCAAGTAGGCGAGTGAAAAATTTTAGATTGGGTTTTAATCAGATTGGGATAAATTACAACGGCCTTGTATGTGCTATGTTCAATATTAAAATATAGATGACATCACATTAAATAAAGAGAGAAAACGCACATACCTATGTTAGAATAAAAAAAGAAAATAGTCTTAGATAAAAATTCAATAGCTCAATAGTAAAAGTAGTTGCAGTAACAATTGAGGTAAAGACAGTGGTTCCAGCAAAAACTTGATTAAACCAGAAAAAATCTTTGAGCTTCTTATAGAGATTGGTAAAAAACCTGGCAAGGTATTCCATAGAGAATAATAAAATACTATATTATTACATTTCACATATATATACAGCCTCAGGGCTTTATATCTTTACATGTAATTGGATAAAAGAAAAAACAAGTAAATCTGTGAGCTAATGCTCACTAGTGATACCCCCGCAAAAATCTAAAAATATGCGACAAACAGGAAGTAGATGAGCAAGGAGCATGAAATCGATTTACACCACATGAGACTATGGGATGAAGCAATATGCAAAGTATTAGGCTGCTGCATGTTATAGTTGCTGAGAAAACTGCGACAGAAATTTTGTAACGGACGGACGGACGCACGCACGGACAAGGGTAAAACAGTATACCCCCTCTTCTTCGAAGCGGGGGTATAATTATCTCCTTGAAGATATCTTATCTTAGAACAAATATTTGATGTAAGTTTATAATATATAGAGGGTCTGTGTATGGTTTTTTTCTCAAGGTGAAAATGTACATGTTTACAAAAAAATTCAGTTAAAACCTAAATATAGATCTATTCCAAAAATAACACTTAGATTGCTATTATGTACCATTAGATGAAAACAAAACACATGACTGTGACATATCTCCAGGGATGGAGAGGGGAGGAGAAAGCTTTCAATTTTTCTCAACATTAAAACATGCTATGTTTCCACCTAGTCACCTCCAAGTATTTTTTGTTTGGTTGAGTTTTATGCCGTAGCAACACATAGTATAGGCCATATCAAAGAAGTCAGTCAACCTACTCACCATTCCAAGAAAGGCTAAATCTCAAGATTTCCTGTTAATCAGTAATTAGGCGCACACTTCTCTCAATGACTGATAACAGTTACTGCTCTACATGATTTAGAATCAGAGGTGGGAGGGAGATTGACAAGAGAATTTATTTCATGACCAAGCTCAACAAAGTATGCTCTGCCTGGTAATCTAACCCAAGACCCCTACAATCCAGTAATAGACTTCTTTGCTACCAACTGAGCTAAAAGGGTAGCTTCATCTCCAAGTATGGATAAATTAAAGCTAAGCTTTGGTTCATTGTAACAAGAAATGATAACTTAATAAAATACAAAATGGAATAATAAAATAAGATGTATAATAACTTACCATGTTGATTAATTAACATTCTTATACTAATTCTATTAGTATAAAATCTATCAAGGAAATATTGTATTTGACTGTCTGTACGTGTGTCACCATACGCATCTCTTAGTTCCATCACACCCTGTAAAATATAGATATACAAATGTATATCGATATAAAATATATAATATACAGTAAGATCTACATGTGTCATTTTCCAATAAAAATGGCAATAATCTAGGTATGTAACATGCAACTAAAATTAATATGTAGTCAGAAGATGTAGCAGAAATCAGAGATGAGCAATAGTACCTGCCTTAGAATTCAAACCTGCCAAACTGCTTGCAAGTCAGATGTTCAACAAGACTACAAACCAAGCTAGGAGTTGTTTATTGGTCCAGCGCTAGATTGTATCAATACAGTTAAGTTCCCCTATTAATGACCAACTTTGTTGTTACAAAATTATAGGAATTTAAGTCCTAAATGCTTAATCAGAGAAAAAAGGTCCCTATATAAAGAGCATTTCACTATTAAAACCATTAGTATAAGTACCATCAGTACTAATAGTAGATAAGTATACAGGTTAGAAGTTGCCAATGCTTTAGTTTAGAATATCTATAATCTAAGTCTTTGTGAGTCCTCAACCACTCTACGGAGTCCGCTTCTGTGTTCAGAAGGTAGCCATCTAGTTTAGATGTAAATTTAACATGATCTTGAGCCCGTCTTATCAAACGTCTCATGACCAATTTTAGTCGTAAATTTCACTATACATAATATTGTATGATCAAATTATTGCAAGATTATTGATAATTGGCTATCCTGGCTATTAATTATATGGAAACAATTCAGAGATCTATTTATCTTTCCCTCACTCAAGAATGAACCAGAAAATAGCATAGATGAACAATAGATATTTTAAACAACAAATATAATATCAAACAAACAAATCATTAGCCAGTAGATCAATAATCAATATTTCAACAATAACCCTTACATGTGTGTATTATATGTATAGACAAAGTATAATAACAATTAGAACTGATTCCCAAATGAATAAAGCACAAGGTTGCACTGTTAATGCATCATTGCATTAAAATAATCACATAGAACATACGGGAATGTATTTAATTATTCAATTCATGCAGGATTTATAATCAGTTCATAATCCTAAACGCATAATAATAATGCATTAAAACCATGAATGTTAAAGCTATCTCCAAGTTCTTGTTTAAATGACTATAAATCGAGGGTTGCCACAAGACTGTAGTAACTAGCTCTTTTACGCAATGCACTTACTACAGTCTTGAGGGCAACACTCAAAATGATTTAAATTTTACTTGATATTTAATCTTCACAAAAAATGAAGCAAAGCATTACATAATTTAGAACCCAAGGGGCCATTTTTCCCTACAGCAACCAGTAAAGGTATTTTCAAGAGATTGAGAGCCATATATTCTACAACATGGAGAACTGAATATCTATAGTCTATACACTTAGAGTTCTAAAGATTCTTTACACAATCATGTATTTTTTTCGTTTTTCTCTGATACTTGAACTTTTGTAGAAAACTTGATTTTTGTAGAAAATTTAGTATGCAAAAATGCATTTTTTCATTAAAACTACATTTTGACAAAAAAAGAGATAATATAAAATAATATAATAGAGGGTTCATGTTAATAAAGGAATTAGTTGCGAAACTAACAACAACATGTATATGGACTATATCTTAGTATATTCTAAAACATCAACATGTGTATTCATAGAAACTTTTAGACCTAAGTGTATTCTAGTGAATGGCTTCATCATGGTTCATCCCAATGTTTACTGATGAGAATATGTTGTATTTTATACAGTGAACAAGTTCCAAGTATTTACTGTATAGAATGATGAGTCTGACAAGTATAAATATCACATAAAAGTACATAGATGATAGTAAGAGGTTCATACAGGGAAGATTGTGTCCTCATAAAGGGAAGATTATGTCTAACTCAGTGTTGTCTCTACAAAGTCTAGGTCATGTCACTATAATTTATGGTTCAATGTTCCCCGACTACTATAGATAACAAGTTGTTATTAAATTACATAAATAAGATAACAATGTAAAAAACATGTGACCCCAAGTCTGGATAATGACCCTTGATGACATAGTTTTAAAAACTAGTTTCATCCAGACAGTACATGCTAGATAACATACAAAGTACAATAAACAGTTGAGTATAAACAATAAAATTGGACACAACAAAGTCCCTAAACAAGAAACAGTGAGCCCTCTGAGACCCCTCAAGAACATGCAGTGAACTCTCTAAGATCCCTCATCAAGATATAGTTAACCCTCAGAGCCCCCTCAACAAGATACAGTGGACCCTCAAAGACCCCTAGATACAAGATACAGTGGACCCCACAGAATCTTAAAAAATACAGTGAACCCTCACAGACCCCAATACAATTTACAGTGGACCCTTAGAGACCCCTCAAAAAGATAAAGTGAATCCTAAGAGACCCCTAAACAAGATACAGTGAACCCTAAAAACATAGAAGACACACATTACAATGACCTAAGATACCAAATTAGGAACATACAACTGTGTCAGTAATCAACATAAAAATTGATTAATAAATAAGGTCATATAAAAATGTCCTCAATGTAAACCTATATCATCTTTGTAAAGAATATATGACAAATATAAATCTAATTTTTAATGTCAATTTAGGTAGATTTTTTTTATTTATCATTTCTTTATACTGAAGATATCATGAAACACAGTACCAATAAGCTATAATGGACAAAAGCTTCTACTATTGGACAACAATCATAAAATAGTGGTAGATACATGTAAACCAAGGGCGCCTTTAGAAACCTTTCTCAAGGCAACACCCTTTTAGCCCCTTTTCTTCGCTCTGTTTTTAAATTCAATTTTCCTGCATTAGATCAAATCAAAATAAAACAAGGGTCAATTAAATCCAGTTTTGGAAATTAAATCTCACAAAATTTTAATATGGAGATGCAAAACAGATTAAACAGAATTTTAATATTGATGATATTTCTCAAATTTTCCAATAATTCTTACCCTTAATAGTTGTATTTCTAGCCACAGATATTTTATGATGCCAATAATAGCACAAAATTAACTACATCATAATGTTTCAATCAATTTTCAAGAGAAATAATGTGAAAGTTATGACAGGCAAAACAAAGTAGTTTTCCAAAAAAATTCACATGAAAACATCATCGAGACAGTTTTAAACTTAATGACTTTCACATCAAAACAAGTACATTATGTACTTTATATTTAGAGTACTGTAACAAGTTCTAGTTGGCAAGTTAATAATATATTTGGACACCAAGCATGAATAGTATATATGATTTGTGCTAAAGCCAAAGCTTTTCATTCATTGACCTCGCTGATTTAAATAGATACCCATATTTATGTGCAGAGATTATTAAACAAATATCTAGTATGTAAATCAGCAGGGTTAATGTATGTGACATTGGCAGTTGAATAATATCAATTACCCGGTATTAAGTAGATTAAAGAATAAACTAACCTGAGCCATTGTTTCAACAACATTTGAATGTCTATTTCTTATCTTGACTAGGATTTCTGCAAACCTGAAATAAAACAACATAAAACATTAGAACACTGAATGTCATGATACAAGACTACAATAAGATATTCTTTAGACAGAGTTTGATGGTGAAGGCAGCTTAAACTTGAAGGACAACAAATAGACAGAAGGAGACCATGGCAACCTTATATTCTAAATTCTAATAATATTGATCATAGAGAAGACTGTGGCTGATCCGATAATAATTTCCTATCGGGCAATCTGGTAAAAAAGGTAGTGTGTTATATGGTGATTAATTAGACTTCAAAGCAAGGAGACAGAATAAAGAGGCAACGCATACCAGTGGGTTGATGTTTTAAAGTAACTATTTGCATAGAACGAAACAAAAAGGATCATTGAATCTGAAAAAAGGGACAGAGCACATCAGAGGGTTCATGTTACAAAGTAACTATTTCTGCATATGGAGGACCAAAAAAGGGCAAGGGCAAGAGAAAAAGGCCAAAGTGCAACACTCTACTATTCTACATCAGAATAATCACTAAGTACATGTACAGGATGTGTTGATTAACAGACTATGATCAGATATAGTTTATTTTTTCATATGTCAAAATTACCGTTGTCTTATTTTCATGATTCTCTGAAAATGTGTATCATGTTCAAGTAAAGCTGCTAAAATTGTCTTATGATAGGCTTATAGTCAAGATATATCAATAATGACGAGGCCATGAGTATAAATATAATGCATTCAGTCACCATAAAATTATTCACGTTTTGACAGTTGAGAAAAAATGGACTACACAAATGCACTATAATCTTGTTCTACGTAGAGATGCAAAAGATTAATTGCAATGTTCTATATCAGTTACCAAGGAAACTGTGCCACATTTTGTTCCCACCTAAAACAATATACCAGAATAAAATTGGCAAGGACAGAAGTATGGCTCAAAATCCTGAATGATGACAAAAATCAGTAAATGATAAAATCTTTGGCGATGTTGTAAGATGTTTATTGTTACCATAGGAACAAGCCCATGTGACTATTAACATTAAGAATTCATGAAATTTATGTCCAATTAAAAGTAGCACCAGTATTTCTTGGGGAATACAAAATGATATAAACTACAATTTTCTGTTAAATTAGACAAAATTGGGTCTCAAGTAAAAGACATAAACCCATCAACGAAAGAAAATGAAATATTTACAAATTGCCAGCTTAGAACTATCCTTTATAGACATAGTATTCCTGGAGACACAAGAAAAAACATCAAGTCTTAGAATGGTAGCAGATACTGGTACAATAATACATTACTTGTATAACTATGAATACAATAAAGGAGTTATAATGAGATCTGAGCCAAGACAACTTAAGTTCATAGGCTGTCTTACCATAATTGAATAAAGACATCATTGACAGACAACTATTCTACAAAAGACGGTTTTGACAACCAATATCCAATCTTAGTTTTTCCCTAACAGACAGCATGGTGATGAAGACTTGTCTACGCTGGTATGTTATAATACTAAAATTATCACATGAATAAAAATATATATATATATATCCTTCACCTTTAACAGTCACAGACCTTGACCTTGGATAAATAACCTTGACATTGAATTATAAACACAGAACAGACAGACAGTTTCTGACAAACGCTAGACTATCTTAAATTTTCCCTTACAGAGAGCATGGGGATAACGACTTGTCTAAGCTGGTATGATAATTTTTATAATACTAAAATTGTCACATAAGAAAGGAAGTAAATGTCCTTCACCATTAACAGTCACAGACCTTGACCTTGGATGATGAACAGAGGAATTATCTTAGTCTAAATTAGTATTTGAAATGAGAAAAAACAATGTATCAATAAAAATCATTGTGTACTTTGTGTAAAAACTAACATGTCCTTCACCTTATACAGTCACATACCTTGACCTTGAATAAAGAACAGAGTTTCATGAATGTCCAGAATGTAAAATGAGAAAAAGCAATGTGTCAATTGGAACTAGGGCTGCGGCGAGTATCCGAGTACTTGGGTATTTGCGATCTCGACCAAAAATATCGATTACGAATATTCGTCATGTCTGAAATCGTCGGATCGTGATTTTTTTGAAAAAATGAAAGAGCATTTTCAGCTTAATTTAAACTGAAAACGAGTCGCACTTCTAATGTAAACTTAAATTTATGTGGGACCGAACAATCTTGTGTCAAAATTCGATTGATACACATTTAAACAAAAATGTCATCACTGAAAATGCCCATAAAACGTCTGGTAATAGACATGTTTGGAGTACATGGTTTTTCTTATAGTAAAAATTCCAGTAATTCTTTACTAACTCTTTTTATTACATGAATTCTGTATGCTAAAGTTCCATTAACAAGTGATTCTTGGTTCGATTCTTTAATGGCTACACATGAATCGTGGTTCGGATGGGATCGCCACTTACTCAACGATCCACAGCCCTAATTGGAACTTTGAAGTTAGTAAAGTTTGTTTTTGTATAGTAGACAAAAAAGAAAGCATGGCTGTAAAACAAACAGACCTTCAATCTGCAGTTAACAGCAAGGTGGTTATAAACAGTAGACAGTTCTAAGTATGTCTACAATGTATCCAAATTAAACAACAAGGGCAAGCAATGTCAAGATTAAACATTGGATGTAAGTTACACTAGTTTACACTTTTAGTGAAAATCCATAACAACAATTTAAGACCTCATTAAAATTTCCAATTTTAGGATCTGAACTGAAGTAATTTTGCTGATAGCATTAATGTAGTTGAATATATCTCAATATTTGCTAATCAAAGAAGAAGAAACACATGCTGGTATTCTCCCTTCTAGTTAATTTTCTCAAGTCACTTGATACTTAATTGGTTTGTTATTTTCTAGCCTCTTTTAAAGTATGGCTGTTTTATAATTACTTTTAACTTTCAGTTTTGTCTATTTTCTTATTAACAGACATTTGCTTTTGTTATCACGTGCAGCTTAATGTTCTAAGGAGATAGCAATCAATGTGATGCCATAAAATGTACACAATCATATGAGTATAGTTTTACAGACGGGGAAACTAAATAGCAAGTTTCAATGCAGACAACAATACATAAAGATTATATCATAAACTTTGTAATTATTTTGTCATAAATTAAACATGATTATTTCCTTGAATAAGATATATAAGCTTTGAATATAGTCTTAGAAATTAAACATGTAGCAACCAACAAAATTGAATCAGTTAACAAAACATATATATATATAAATAAGTTGAGCTCCTTCAAAGGTTTTAGGCCTAGTATGCCAACATGAGAAATATGGAAATTTGGTACTTCTTGACAATAGGATAAGAGACATAGGCCAGTTGTATATTTATTTATGGTACACCCTCCATGAAATTACAGATCATACAACATCCAACAACATTACTTTACTTTACTTTTTTACAACATCCAAAACACTACATTAACCTAAGTTTGTTAGGATATGTTACAATTTTACATTGTCATTTTATCATTAGAACAAAATAGAACAGAACAGAATAGAATATCCTGATGTGAAATGATGTATCTTCTCTTACAATAGGTATTGTATGCATCAAAACTCAAGGGAAGAAACATTGCACTATTTAATACTGAATATAGAACTCATGTTTGTCAAAGTCAGCACAAATTTTCTAATTAAAATGGTGTGACAATAAAATAAGATAAAATGCAATTTACATCTAATTATTTCATTTTTAAATAAATGTTTACAATACAGCCACATGCATTAAAATGTTTTCAATATTTATAATGATTATATTAAGAAACTGCATGACTGTTACGATTGCAACGAGGAAACTGCATGATAGCAATAATTGCTACCCTCATCATGTCATCACCAAACAATTGCAAGCCAGGTATGATAACATTTTTCCATCCAATAATGAACTTCAAACAGACTGTTCAATTTTGCAAGATGCTTAATTAAATGTTACAAACAAATTTAGTTTTAGAATGCAACAAAGTGCATGACTCAACTGTTCCTGAAGTTGCAATTCTGCATGTAATACATGAAAAATAATCATACAACTCTGTAAGGACACCTGTTACAATGTCGTGACAGCAAAATTGACTTTAGAGAACCTATATTTATTAAATTGACAATTAAGATTAACAATTGGATATATTTCACTGATATTTCGAACAATTCCAACCTACTGGGACCAGGATATTGCTGAGTATTTAAGAATTAGGGGCCCATTATGGCCTGAAAGGTAAAAATTGTTGAGGACATCATAATCTTATTGGGCCTTAGTGGAAACTGATGTTTTTGCTTCTAGTGATTTTGATATTCTTGATAACTAATAATGAAAACCTTAATTTTCGAAATAATATTTTTATGCAAATGACCATCCTCGGCAAAATACTGATTGGGACATCTGATATAATACACATTCATGCTCATACTTACTTTGACAATGTCTCATTGTCTTCTAAATTTACAATATTTTCAAACTCTAGGATTTCTGTGAAACTCTGTTGATACCTGAAATTATAGAAATACAAACAATGACATGACCAGTCTAAAAATTAAATGGTGTCTGGTTGCCTGGGACAACCACATTTTTGTTCAGGTAAGCAAAATAGTCTTTTGGGCAATCCAAAGTCTACAAACATGAGATAGTGCTTTCTGCTAAATTGACCTGTTAGGGCAAACACTTTCATACTCTAATTATGTGGACTACATGACAAATTTACTAATAATAACCTAACTCAATGACAGAACAAACAGATTGAGTTTAACCAAAAACTGTAGAAATAAACCACTGTTCAAAGACAAACTAAACTAAGTACATGTCGTTTTTTCAAACTTAAATTCAATATCAAGAATTTTTTCTTTTTTTCAGACATTCCTTTATGTTAAAGTATTTATCAAGCCTGTATGAGACCTGTTAGTTTTAATTGATACTTTCAGCTAAATAAATACCATACGATCTGCGAATAGATGGTAATGTGACAAAATGATAGATAAAACCATTTTCTGTACTCAAATAAAGACATACTATACTGACAGACTTAAGAAACGCATCACTGAAATACACATTTAAACTTGTAAGAAATTGACAGAATTGATCATAATAATGAGGGGATAACATGTGAACCAACCGCACTAAATTTTCATTGCAATGACAAATAGTAGGTTAAAATATTACCTGACCTGATAAGGTAGCTCTCTTTATACTTAACACTTTAAGTTAAATACCTAAAGAAATGTGTGGTGCCTTTTTAAAGTCTATCAATATATATCATCACATAATTATAGTAGACGTATAAAGCTAAATATAAAAACCTTGTAGGCTTTTCAAGAAATATATAATGTTACTTAGAGACAGGGGTGTAAGGATGGACAGAAATATTCCATCATTAATACAATGGTCATGATCATATTAAATTCAGACATAAATAAATCAACAAAGTATTAGCAGAAAACTTCAATCAATTATATAATCGTATTATAACATACATAACAATGGTAGGAACATGAGTCATCATCATCATAAACAACAACAACAACAACAACCGCTTCATACAGGAAATAAGAACTTTAGAATGATCTCACCACACCTCAAGATGTTTTTACTTGATTGGACTAAGTTACATCTTATATTCAGACACAGTAATTATTACATCAATAAGAAACACAGAATCCAGATATAGTGATTCATGGTCAAGTAGGAACAAAAAATGTTCAATACATAGCGGACAAGTCACCTAACTAATTAAAAATAAAATAAGATAACCCCTATCATTACAATTACCTTCAGGCAGGCAATCCCTCACAGTAAGAGTACTCATTTACACCTGGGTAGAGTGGGACAACTGTAGGTAAATTTCCAACAGTTACTCTGGAAAATTGGCAATGTCTCTTTTTTGGGTTTGAACCCAAACCCTCTGGATCTCTAAGCGCGCGCCCTACGATTGAACCACTGCTCCTACTAACTGGAGTTAAGTTAGAACATGATCACAATGTGAAGATGGATCTTACTTTCAAGAAATTTGGCCTAAAACACATTCAACTGTAACATTAAGTTCCAGATAAAGTATGACCTAATTCAGAAAGTTCTGGATTGTTACCAACAAACACAATGGTCATGGAACTAACTTACATTAGGTTCTATAAGAGACATTGTTATCTAATGTCTCTGGTTCTATACGTTGATAAATGATCTCTCGGAATACTCAATGAACTACAGAGACATTAGTTTATACTTTATATAACAAGGAAATTATTCTCAATTATTCAATGACATAGTAAAGTGAATACCGACTACTCAGAAAACACTTGGAAATTATTTCCTGGAAAATTTTGAGAAGAAATTCTTTCAGTTTTATGAGGTGATTATGACTGTATCACAGACCAGGAAATGAGTAATACCAAGTTTCACTTGATCTAGTATTTATAACAGTTAACAATTCTGTTAAGACTTATTGTAAACAAATCATAATTAACTTTACATTCAGAAACTAAAAGATATCAATTTCTTTTCTTGGAACAAATTTTGTTTAATGCCATAAAATTGTCATCTTGTGTTAAATGATGTTATAGAATTAAAGGTTTAATGATAAAGATACTTTATAATGCTGTCAAATTTAAAGCAATATTTTACAACTATCTAATTGACTTCAATGAATTCTTTGTGATCAATATCATTAATCGTTAGTCACCAAGCTTTGTTTCCTTCTAAAAGTAAACACTTAAACAAATAAATACCTTGTTTTTATTATAATAAGTCATGAAAGTGACTATATATTCAGTGAATACAATATACAAATCTTATTAATGTCTGTGCTCTAAACACTAAACCAAATGCCTGTTGAGATGTGGCCTCCAAGCAAAGGTCAGTTTCATGTTAACCAGTTTGATAATCAAGAGATTCATTCAAAATTATATTTTACTGCAAACCAGTCTATATTACATAACAATCTCTTTTATGATTATATCAAAGACAATAACCTAATACTTAAAACTAATAATCAAGGTATTATACATAAAACATCTATAAATTTATATTGCTCATTAAATATTGCAACCCCACCAGTCAAAACAACCAATTAAACCATCAGCTGCAGACATATAAAAGATATATTAATTACTATTATCTACAGTATAATTCCCTCTAGACCAAGGTCATGCAAATGTTCTATTGATTTACATAGAATCAGCTGATTTATACCAGTCAATGTTCACATTAAAGCATCAAGTATTGCGCAATAGCCAAACAATCAGCTGATTTAGTTGGCAAGGCAACCAGCAGTGTAATCCAATAACAATGTTACAATGCTTGGTAATTGATTAATTAAACAGATTAATATTAATCAACAGAGAGTTAACAATCCTAATTACATTATGGTTGGTTTCATTATGGCACTGAGAAATTCAATGTCTTTAAACAAAACACATTGTTTGTTGTAATTTCTTTTTTGTCACAATAATTTTCCCCTATAAAAGACTCTGCCACTGTTCCCCACATAAAGAACATAATCTAATGTAGGAGGTAAAACCTTCATAACAAATCACTTTATGTTCCATCATTTTATTGACCACCTTGTTCATGCATGTTGAAGAAACCATCACCGCTAGGAACTGCTGGGCTCACCAAAATTTTTTAAAGAAAATTAAATGAGTAAAAGAAACTAAAAAATTTACTAGCCAGAACCACATGTTTATTTGCCCATCCAAAATAGTACTTTAATAAAATTTGAGGACAATAATTATATTGGGACTTGCCCGCAAGATTGTTGTAAGTGCATTGCCTTAAAGAGCGCATTACTACCTTACAACCCTCAATATTCTATTTGCCTGATCAGACAACTTGTGACAAAAACTTGTTGACCAAACCCTAAGTTAGGTTGTCACATTTGTAAATGGATGACCAATAATGTTAAGCCCTACACTGTAGACTATTACCAAACATAAAGGTCTAATATACTTACCAATTTCTGACCATAGCAACTGATGGCATCTGTTGTAGATTTTCAGGTAAAAGATTGATTTCTTTCATAATATTGGCAAGGCGTACTGGTAGTTCTTGACGTAGGAACTCAAATGATGAAGCCTCTGTACCAGTCTTGGTTCCTGGAAATATACAAATATATCTCACCATCATAACATTATAACATATATTTACAGTGTATGCTTTATGTACAAATATAGAATAATCTTTAACTATATAGCTTGTTTAGGATAACATGAGACATTTTTTACATAGAATATCGTTTAGATTTGTCTCATGTTATCCTTATAGAGCTTATTAGTTGAACACTTGTATAGAAAATTGAAAAAAAAAAACAGGAATTTTTTTCATCATTTGGGGAAGGGGCTAATGATCTTATTTTACACAGATCATGATTTGGGAAATTTTAAGGCAATTTCATCGATACAGGATAGAAATCAGAAGTACATTTGAAATATGGGGATTACTGCACCATTTCAAAGAAGTCTCAGAAGGGGAAGCAGCCTGTTAGCAGCTCCAGTTATATAGAAAAAAAGGACTGACAGACATCTATATTGTATGTCCTAATGTGGAACTCCCCTATAATATTGTACCTGTAGTGGTATCATCCTATCTTGTGCAACAATGTTAAGACTATGTCCTCCCAATGTCATATTGATTCTAAAAAAACTGAACTTATCTGAAACCTGACAAATGTTAACACTAATTTGGACAATCTCACGCAATATTACTAAGAAAGCACTAAGAAAATTATTCTTAATGAGGAATATTTGTATACTGGCTCTCTCATCAACAAAATTCCACAGTGCCTGTCACCTTAAGCTAGACAAGTCACTCTAGTAGATTTTGACAACTAGCATTTGGCTCTCTCATAAACAAAATTCCACAGTGCCTGTCACCTTAAGCTAGACAAGTCACTCTAGTAGGTTTTGACAATTAGCATTCTTCCACTGGAAAATTTAGACTTGAAATTATAAGTTTGATTTATTACTAGATTCAACCTTAAATTAACAAGTTCTGGAGTCTGTATCTTGTAGGTAAGATTTATACAGACTAGATAATGTTGTAAATTAATCATGATCAGTAAGAGAATGATGCACTTTAACTACACTAACATACATGTATATACACAGTTCTTATAGTTCTAACAATGGCCAATTTAGTTGATCTACTTTTTTATGTATCCTTGCAAACCTTGATATAAGACCTTAATAGGCCTGAGTTTTATGTTGTTGTTTGTAATGGGCGATTGTTTTAAGTTGGAAAACAGGACAAACATTTCTTGTGTGATAAATTTCAAGGTAAATTATCATACCAACCATTGTAACCAAACAAAGCAAAAATAAGATTTTAGATTCAAGGAAGAAAGTGCCTTAAATAAGTAACTAGATAATAACAGCTTAATCTAGAAATTAAGCCTTTCCAGGAACGTCGAGGTTGACTACCTAAAGTGATATGACCTATACAATGTGTGTTGCTATGGTGTTCCTAACCAAAACAAAAACTAACAAGAAATGTAATGTGGAAACCACATTAAAGCTGGATTTAAAATATTCAACACAAAAATCACTAAGGGAAATAATCCATAATAAAGCCAGGTAGACTTGTGGTTACTTTCTAATTCTGTTCATCACATAGTACGTTACCATTGTATGAAGTTTCATAAAAATCTGACAAAAAATGGCACAAATATATGCTAAATTGAAAAGTTTAATGCCATTGTTAAAGACACCAGACGCCCGCCAACTGCCCACCCGTTGCCCATGTTTCGCCAAACTATTAGCCAAATTTTTTCGTTGAAAAATCCAGCTAAAAACAAAAAGATATCTAAGAATGTGATGACATCTTATTTACTGCATGTCTCAGAATGACATCATTTCTATATCTAGTATAGTAACATCCTCAATATAATTATATAACTGTATCTAGGTGTTATTATATTTCATAACTGCACCTTGTTAGGATATAATTACATCTAATGTCATCAGTTAAAAGTACAAATCTAGGATACAATCTCTAAACTTCCCCTTGCTGATCTGAGTCATTGAAGAGCTCTCAAGCAGTGACAAAGAAATTGAATACCAATTCAGGCCAAAAGAAACAAATACAAAAATCAGTACAAAAAAAATACCACGAATAGGTAGTGTTGGAAAAAAGGACTGGACAAACTAAAAACTTTCATTATTCATGTAATAAATTTCCAGGACATATAAGAATTCTCCAGTGACAAGGAAATTGAATATTAATAAACGCAAAAATCAGTACAAAAATCAGTACAAAAATCAAAGTGCTGAAAAGCACTAAAGCAAGACTGTGTTGAAGGCTCAAACAACCATCAATAGTTCAAGCTTCAGTTTCGTCTCACGTATAACCAGTCATTAATTTAGGTATAAATCAAATCTGATGATTAAGAGCTTTTTAAGAAAGATTGGCATACATTTTCTTATAACTCACTGATCAATGGACTTGTATAATTACTAGTTGATGAAGAACTGTGAGAAGTCTTATTTCCTCATTCAATAGAAATAATGGTTTTCAGTTATGTCAACACAATGATTTCATACATCCTGTCTATAATAACAAAATATTGTGCTTCAAGTAAAATATCAAAATCATGTTGAACACGTGAAGAAAAAATTAAAATCATAATTCACAAGCTAGATGATTCAAAAATGGAAAAAAGAAATTTCAAATAATTCTTGTTTTTTGTAATCTTACTTTCATAGCTATCATAAACAGAACACAGGCTATCGGCGTGGGTTAGGTCAATATATCCCCCCTCTTTGGACCCGCTCAAGACCCATCTACAACCCAAAATCCTTTAAACACATCTTATAACACATAATTCTTAATAAAAAAACATATCAAAACATAACAAAACAATTCTCAAAAAAATAAACAACACCAATACTATATACTAAGAAAAGGTATGTAACTCTCAAGTTTATTTCTGTAGAAAAACAGACATGGTTGTAATCTATGCCTCATAGATCAGTCAATTTTTGGCCGATTTCAGTCAGCCCGAGCTTAATCAACTCAGAAATAAATATTCTTTTCAATGCCATAAAAACCTACTGTCCATCTTCAACTACAGCAACAGTGCGAGGGTCAAAACTGCTCTAAATACGATCTAGGACACCGTGTGACCGTGGAAATGCATTGTGCCGTAATGGATTGAATACGGTAATCTATGATAAATATCTGTTTTGTCACTTAAAACCAGTATTGATCAATAGATAATGTAATTATTTAGTACTCACATGCGGTCGCTTCATTGAAAAATCGCTAATTTTCGTGCAGTTCGCCTTCTTTCACTTTCGTTTTTGACGGGCGCTTCCATATTGAATCGCTGAACCGGAAACGGTCTAAAACGAAAGTAAACAAGTGAATGAAGGCGAACTGCACCGACAATAGCGATTATTCGTTGAAGCGACCGCATGTGAGTACTAGATAATTACATTTATCATTGAACAATACTGGTTTTAAGTGACAAAACAGAGGTCTGTCATAGTTTGCCGTATTCAACAGTCTTACAGTGACGGCACAATGCGTTTCAACGGTCACACGGTGTCCTAGATCGTATTTCGAGCAGTTTTGACCCTCGCACTGCTGCTGTAGTTGAAGATAGACAGTAGGTCTTTATGGCAATGAAAAGAATATTTATTTCTGAGTTGATTAAGATCGGGCTGACTGAAATCGGCCAAAAATTGACTGATCTATGAGGCATAGATTACAACCATGTCTGTTTTTCTACAGAAATAAGCTTGAGAGTTACATACCTTTTCTAAGTATATAGTATCGGTTGATATATTGACCTAACCCACGCCGATAGCCTGTGAAACAGAACAGAACTGTTCTGCTAATATGAGTTACTTTTAAGGTAAGCTGTAGAAATTATCATAAATGAAGTTGATAACAATTGTTGGATCAGCCTGCAGTATGTACATTTTAAAAAAAAAAGGACAACGCAACAGCATGAGGTAGAGAACAATATCATTAATTGAAATGAAACAATATGAATTGTGAAATACACATTAAAAATACAAAATGTTTTCATTTTATAGGTATTTTGTCTTAAAGCTGGACCCAATGAAATATCTAAATAACTATCGGATGGAATTTACTCAAATTTTGTTTGTGATTTTAACTAGCATAGATTTTAACCTCCGCATATCCAAAAATTCTTAATTTTTTTAAAATTCATAACATACTTTCCATAGACATGCAATGCAAACTTTGAAGCCAAAAGAGGGTTTTATTTAATGGGTACATGCCACAATTAGGGCAGCCATGGATATAGGTATAAATGGTTATCGTTACGAATCCCTGTGTCTTCAACGTGTCGGTATTGACGATGACCATGAAAAAGCGGGTGTTCAGGGACAGTAGCCCCTGATAAAAGACAAAATATCATGAACTTAAAATAAGATCACTTATTTACACATTGGAGTCGTCAGAATCTGATGGTAGAAGCAGTTCATGATTTCTTTTACTTGCGTCCTCCTTTTTTATTTACAAATGCTGACAGAGCTAATTAAATTGTAATAATTTTTAATTTTATAGTACTGCAATAAAAATTCTGCCATTGATGGGCACTTTAAGTGCATTATTTTCATAAATTCTCCTAAATTGAGGTTCATGCTAAAAACCACACATACTGATATATTTCACGCACGTCTTTGTGAACAGATTTGCTGCATATTTATAAGCGATAGCAATTTATAAGCGATTCCTCCAGCTAGGAATTTTGGATCGGGTTTATCGTAAACGAAGCACAAAATGCATGACGTAAAAGTTATAAATTATTTGTACTTGTCTTTAGTAAGTTTTGACACTGTGTCTGCATGCTGAACTTTTAGATATTGTACATGTTTATCTATAACCTGCCATTTAATCATGGAATACTCTCATATTCTTTACTATACCTTAGAATACATGATTGTGTACTCTTTTTGCTTTATCTATCTTTGTTTTCTCTCTTGATGTATGTACTCATAATGTAACCACTGCCCGGTGGTATTTAATACTTTGCATTAATATTTTCTTGTCCCTCTAATCAAACAGGGCTATAGGGTAAATGTTATGGTTATGCGTCGGCAGCGATAAGTACAATTATCAAGATTTGAGGATTTTTCGTGTTGACACCGGTTGTTGTAAGCCAATCAGAACAATGCATTTGAGGTCACACGATGAAAAAGTGGACATCGGACAGTCAAAATAGGGATGCACATTTGAACTCTTTCGCACATTTTTTTGTTGGGTTATCTGCGTGTATTACCAGAAAATAACATTATTATTGCATGAAGGGTTAATGAAGTTGCAAAAAAATAGAAAATATGCGCAGCTAATAATAGCATGTGTTTTCTTTTTTAAAACTCCTTTTTGTTGAAAAAATGCGAACATATCTTACCTACTAACGGGCAAATGTATTTATACGGGACAAGATTATCTGTATCCAATCAGCCGAGATGCGTAACCAGTATCCACTGAGACAGGTTTAAGTCATGCCCCTCATAAACATAGCTGTTAGCTTAACACCCTTCTTATTTATATAGGAATATTTCGGTTTGCTCAAAGATTGGGGCTAGTCCCTATATGTCAAATAGAGACAGGAACAGTTCTAGAGTCGACCATAATAATGCTGTTTTATGTTCGTAGTCCGAACAAATCCTGGACAACACCTGTTTATTCGGTGTACTTTCATCAGCCCAGAAAGTTCCATAAAATGAATCAAAAAGGTCTAAATATTAGGTATAATTCACTTGTCACGCAAATCTTGATATTCTCTAAATATACTCAGCACCGCTTTAAACGTTGAGGGATATTACTTCAATTCATTTACTTCAATTGTAAACAAATTGTAATTTCTGGAATTCTAAAAATAGACTCAATGGTCTTACATATTATCAGGGCATGTTAAGTCTTGTCTTCTATGTATAAACTTTGGACGGTTTGGATACCTTGTGAATACACAGTAAAACATTTTTGAAAATTCTAATACTGGTATTTCTACTTCAGATGAATTACTACTACCGGTAAATGCAATAGCCCCCCCCCCTCCCCAGCTAATATTGAAACGGGCCGGGGTATAATACACATAATAACTACAGTTTAAATCAGAAGTTACCTTGGCTTGTAATTCATGTTTAAATTTTCTGCGTTCCGTGTTTCCTGTTTAGTGAGCATGATGCATGTCTCTAGCCATAAAGCACACAATGACTAGTGTTCTGGGCAACACACAGAACACATTAGCACATATATGTAGGTTATGAACTAGGATTCTGAGCTCAAATCAATGTTTGTTTATCCAGTATGTTTCGTAACCAGTTTTCGCGACGTTCGCATATTTGGATCCTCTACATTCCAGTAAATTTATATCCTTCGGCTTCGATGTTAAATCCTAATCATAGATGTGAATTAGTTAATTCCGTACACTTTTGCTGAATGTTAATGTTTAAATCCAGTTTCAACGCAAGTTTTGATCCATTTTGTTACGAGCACATTTTGTCTAAATGTCAGCGTTCCTGTCATGTTTACATCTAACTCTGGGAATTTATTCCTACGCTGCACAGTCTAAAGGAACTATGTTTTCGTCTTAAAGATTGTTTAGGGGCCAAATCAAAGTATTATAGTCATGGATATATCTGCATTTTATTGTTAAATAGGAATTCTAAGTTATTTTAGTCATTGGTAGATAGAATACATTCAACGTAAAATAAAACGTTCGAGTTGAAACTTTACCAACGAGTTGTCTTTGTGTTCACCCTTGTGTACCTGGTACGCAGACAATGTTGACGAGAGCATTAAGTGTACTTCAGTCGTTCATGCTACCAATTGAACCACAGGTGTAAGAGAACCACTCGACAGGCCTCTCAACCCCGATACCAACCAGTTCACCTCGGAGAACCTCAACTGACGTAGATCGACTCCCGCGGTATAGATCTAGACGATACATCGTGCGTAGATCTATGCACGCGTCCACAGTTATCCGGGGTGAGCTCGTTACAATATTACATGTCAATGTTTCACTGCGAAGAACAGTAGTAATGGACTTATGAAATATTCGAATTTGCACGGCGAATAGACTACTTCACAACTAGCATATTGTGTCATTCAATATTTGTTTATTTTTTTACACAGAAATAAAACATTTACTCCACTGTTAATATTATTGTGAAATTTAACCGTTCTTACAAATTCTAAGTAAAGCGTTTGATCGAGTCTTTCCATTGTTAATCACGTGACTATAGTGTTTGATACGGGGACGAGTAAAATATTTTCATTCATAATTTTTCATGAATGAAATCGATGTACATGTATACATCCGCGGTAACTAGTCGAGTTATTACTTTTCTAACATAGTTTAATTGTTCACAAAATTGAAGAGATTTGATGTCGCAATGAATTTTATGAAGTATGTGTGAATGCAAGATAAAGGCAGTTATGTATCGAGTTTTTAATATTGAACTATTTGCTGGCATGCGGAAAAATGGACCACTACTCAATATCGCACTTCTGAAATGCCGCTTATAGCTTCGCCTGTTTCACAGTCTTGCTAATCAGTACAAAGAAAGTACAATCCTACACAAACATGTACAATCTATATAAACAATGCAAAACATGTTATATTCTGCACTGTATTGTATCATTTAACCACATGGTAACTTGATACATAACATGACAGTACATTATAACATGAAAGTAACTTCCTAGCTTACAGCCAAACCTTAACACATGAGTTTGGTTTTCCTGATTGATGAATCTTTACCACAAATGACTATACCTTGAAATTTTTAAAAGTGGAAATAATTAAATTATTAACTATTACAAAATATTTCAATATGATACAAATCTTGTTGGCTATATTAATTCTTATGAAACAAGTTATTATCTTATATTATGTATTAATTACTTGTGTGTTTGTCTCAAGATGATGACTCACACAGTAATTTATAAAGCAAAGTTGAACAAGTTTCTTTGTCAAGTAAATTGAAGACGTGGGCAGCCATTGCCTTAAATTTTCTCATGCCTTATTTATCAAGTTATACAGATAAAGGCAAAATGGTCAGCTAGCCCAATTTCTATAAAATAGGTACTTTTAACAAGCCCATATCAATTGTCACTAATATCCGACTTTGGGCTAGTGGGTTTAGGCAATGACAGGATGGGTTTCTAATATCATATGAACCATTTAGTTAAGGCTGGCAATCTCAACCTTCCTAATACATGTTATATATAAGATAATGATGAAGTTAACAAAATTGATCTAAGCTACAATGTTTAGGAGCATTTTAGGGGATAAGTTTACTTATACTAACATTTATTTTCAATATGTATTTGCAAAGCTATGGCACACCCTATATCTAAATATTTCAGATTTTATTAAGTCAGTCAATCATGACATATAATCTTTTAATATTATGTAAATTTTGTAATAAAAATGTGGATATGAATAAAAATCACAAATCCTGTATGTTGTATAGCTATGAATAAGATTATGTTGATGAAATATTAATGGTTCGATTCATCCTGGACCTATAGCTGAATGTTACATAAATATAACAACGATTAAGTAGATGAAAATTCAATGGTTTGAACCAATCTTAGACCAAGTATCAACTACAAGCCATGACATTTTAATGATTTAATCATTCAAAAAAATAGTCGAATAATCAATATTAATTAAATTATTTTAAAACATGAAATACATACACGTTGGTTGATAGATGAATACCTAATATACCATGTCTTTGAGTAGTTTATGTTATAAAAATTCTATGAATATATAATTAGAGTAAACAAGTAAATCTGTGAGCTAATGCTCACTAGTGATACCCCCGCCAAAATCTAAAAGTATGCGACAAACAGGAAGTAGATGAGCAAGGAGCATGAAATCGCTTTACACCACATGGGACTATGGGATGAAGCAATATGCAAAGTATTAGGCTGCTGCATGTTATAGTTGCTGAGAAAACTGCGACGGAAATTTTGTAACGGACAGACGCACACACGCACGCACACACAGACAAGGGTAAAACAGTATACCCCCCTCTTCTTCGAAGGGGGGGGTATAATTATAAAAAAAAATTTTTTAAGTATAGCAATAAGATTAAACTCTATTACAGAACAAAGGAATGTGATAATACAACAGACCGTAAGCTTTTAACAATCTAGAACCTGGGGATAATATACATAATAAAACACTGCCTTAAAGTTACTAGACAATAGTCAGATTAATTATGTTCTATTGTAAATGAAAGTTACCAAATAGCCTGACTAAATATGGTGTCATCATGGACCCAAAGGCTAACAGTAAGATATATATGAACAATAAAGGCATGAAATTAGTAATTTTCTCTAGACCTAATTGATTTTCACTAGTCCAAGACTTCTGGCTATTAGGTTATGACAATGACTGATAAAACAGTAGTACAAAGATAAAACACTGCCCTCCTCCATTCAGGGTTGTCTGGTGCCCAGTCATACTTTGACAGGTAAAAGTATATCAGGCAAAGCATGATGATGGCCGTGCCCAATGTAATGAATTAGATATTGGATAATTATGTTTTCAAATGACCATGATTTCTCGCTACAAAGATTTAAATCAAAGGATCATTGTACAAGAATTACAATGGATGACTGTTTTAGTTGTTTGGTTACATTTATGCTAAATAAAGTATCCAAAATTCTAACAAGACTAATCCATGTCCGAATTGTGTTCACTTGAGACATGTTTTTGTAAATAGTTCACTAAATATATGCGTAATCAGAAAAATCGAAATCAATTGACCTATAATTTTATAGTACTGAACCCCTACTAAAGTAACTATCATCAGCAAATGATCATGCAAGATTAAGAAAACATAATACCTTAATAATAACTGAGGAGGCCGCCATGATTACAGTTTGCCTGACCTGATAACAATAGTGGTAAGGGGCAGGTAATCCAGACTCTATTCTGGGAGGAAGGTTGTTGTATAATGACCAGTTAAGCCACTAAACAACAAGCATATGTTGTTGTTATTTTTGTTAAACATAAGACAAGAATTAATGATCAGATCATGACTCAACTATAGATGAGGAGATCTCTACGAAAGCCTCTAAGAAATATATGAAGAGTCATCGACTCCTGTATCATAGAAACATATATATAATGTGTGCCATACTGAGTTTGTTTATGATTAACATAGGTGAGTTCATAATCTATATCTAACTCAAAACATCTAGGTATGTATGTTACAGTATATATATATATATTTATAACTTCTAATCTTACACTCTCTGATGATGTCATTATCTATTTTCGTACAAGTAAAAACAAATCACTGTTTACATTGTGAGAAGTATAGTACACTGCAAAATAGTGGTAAACAAAAACTGTCCTGGAAAAAAGACACTTACAGATTTTACATTTAATTCTTAATGGTAATTTCTCTAAGGCAGAGTAGAAGGGTGCTGCACCTTTCCTCTTTTCACTACTCTTTGTCCCTATCCTTTTGTGCTTCTGCTCCCTGTGCAGAAATAATAACTTTAAAACTGATGCACTCACCCCTTTTTTTGCCTCCCTGCCCTTTTATGAATTCTTGAATATAACTATCTCTTTAAGACCCACCAATTTTGATTATAATGTTTAGTTGTTTCCTAAGTTACATGATAGAAAGTTTAAAACTGACAATATTGTTATGCTCCTTCAAGAAACAACAAAAAGGGTTAAAATACTGCATCAAATCATGAAAACTTTTAACCTAAGTCTGATACCATTCTTTCTAAATTGTTTGATTTAATCAGTACATTGAATTAACAATACAATTCACAAAGGCAAGTTGAAATTTGATATACAACAAGGATTTAAAGTGAAACAAAATATATCCCGTACTGTGAGTCATTATAAATGCCTTAATCAATTAGCCCAAACAGGGGATTGGTTGATTAAAATTGATTTTGGTAAGTGTATATTGCTTATTTTATATAAATGTAGAAGGGCTAGTTGATAATTTTGCCCTTCACTATGTAACATACTGAATCAGGTTAGATGCAGAGAAAATGCAAGGTGAAGACTGCAAGCATTATAAAAATATCGTCTGTACACTATAAAACATAACCCTATGATGGCATTTATAATGAACATGTACAATGATGGCAATTCCTGTTTGCTATGAGGGTTTTATAATAACTTATAAACCATGCCCTATGCTGCATAATATTCATGATAACAAGCTGTGCATTTTTCAAGTTTCCTAGACAAAGAACGCCTACAAAGTTTAGACACCGTAAATTCAAAAAACACATTGCGATAATACAGAAGCCAACATTATATGAAGTTAACGCACAGTATGCAACTACACACAATGTCATACCTAATCTTATAAACCTAAAAATAGAAATCGTAAAGGTGTATGAACTCAGACAAAATTGTATGGTAACATTTTTCAATCTGTTAGCTATTATAGGTCAGAAAATGTAACGTTGCACTATCAGCTTAGTAAACTTGTATATTGTTCATTTTTTCTCAACTGTCAAAACATGAATAATTTCACGGTTACTTCGTGCTCTTTGTCTAACACTCGAGATATTGAGATAGTGTGTAATCATTCACCGTGAAATTATTCAAACTTTGACAGTTAAGAAAAAACGAACAATATCATATGTCGTTTTAAGGATTAACTTGTGACAAAAACTATAATTTTCTACGTAAACAATGTCTAAAAAATAAATTATATCAGTCATACATGAAAAGTCAAGCATTTTTATGTACTTTAAAATAATGAATAAGCCCACTCAATATGTGAATAAGGTATAAGGTATCATTTTACTTGTTTAAATAGACCCATTTAGCATGTAATCTGAATAGTGCATTTATGAACTGAATATTGTACATAATGATTTGGTTTGTCCATAAAATATTTCAAACTAACTAAGGCCTCAACAAGTTGATCATATTTTCTATAGATTCGCTCGCACCTTAATTTTGACGGTTTTTACAAAAAAAATTTTTTATTTCCTTGCTCGCTCATAAAAATTTGGTCAAACCGCTATATAAAGCAATTGAATTAATATTTTACTTATTTTTTTCTTCGCTGGCTCGCCTCATTTTTTCCCCAGAAAAATCTGTACACATGATCAACTTGTAGTGGCCTAAACTACTAAAATGGTTGGTGGGTTTTTAAAGGAACCAGCCATCTTTATAAACAAATTGTTTACAAAAATGAGCTATAGGTTATGAATAGTGTCTGATTTATTACATTACTTAAATGTATATATTTAACCTTTCCTTGACCCTGTAGGTCAGTAGTAAAACATATAGATGTGTCTGGGTAGAACTAGTCCTAACTACATTTAAATAAATAAAGATGAATACTAGTTTTACCCTTAACCATCAATAAACAGTCTATAATTTAATAAATGATAGTAGTCTGTCAGGTAAAACCCCAAATCATTAAAAACACATGTTAAACAACATTCCAGACAATATCAGACATTCATGAACTAGTTTTAAGTAAATGGTTATAAGGTCAATTCCCCCCCCCCCTAAGTTGTTGACAATAAATACATCAAAACAAAACTATCCCCATTTCGTCATAAAAGCCAAGTTGTAATAGTACAAGACCTATTAAAGAGAGAGATCAGCTGTAGACATTTCAAAGAGATGATAATAGAGCGCCGAGGTGTGAGCTCTTTATGGAATTAGTTTTGACTTGTTTCCATGTATGTGGAACTTCTCGTTTTTTTTAATATGATTGGATCAGGTTTACATTGAAACCATTTCATATTACATTATCACTTAGAGACTAAACTGTCACATCATGCTTAACTACAAATCACAGAAACATCATTTTCTTAATTCTTTTTTATAAGACTGCAATGACTAAGGTATCTGTTTGTTTGTTTGTTTTTGTTGGGTTTAACGCCGTCGCAACACATTGTATAGGTCAGTGAATGACAACTGCCCTACATAATTAAGAATCATTGGTAGGAGGGAAAATGGCCATAGAAATAATTTCATGACCAAGCTCCACGAAAGTATGCCCCGCCCGGGAATCAAACCCACGACCCCTTGATCAGTAGACTTGCATGCTACCAACTGAGCTAGCCGGGCGGATAATATTAAGGTATCTAAACAGAGCTAATGTACAAAGTTATAAATAATGAATGATTAAAGCTCTTCAATAAATTGAATAAAGGATTGAGCATTCTTTTAAGTTGAATATTCAAAAGTCTTTAACATGTAAAATTGTTTAAACACTATTTAAATGATCATGCTAATAGTGCATTAAGGCGTTTTTCAGTACAATCCTAAAAACAGTTCAACCATATAAAAAAACTTCTTCAATAACAGAATGCAACTTTATTTATCTTATCAAAAAAAGTCAATGTCAACAAACTATATTATCATATTGTACAGGTCGTCCACGTAAACATTGCCTATGTAAACATGGTCAGTTTAATTACACACCAATATTTAGGGGTGATTTGTTTTTACATGTTTTTTTAGTTTAATTAGTTTACTCTTAGATTATAAACATATCAAAGTATAAATTTTACAATGTGCATACACACTATTTAAAATATTATAAAATGATAAACATAAAAATGGCCTGTTTAAATCAGTAAAATGCTGTACATGCATCTACACCTATTTACTGGACAAGTCCATTGTTTAAAGTACAAAAACACGCATGACCTAGAATACAACCTGTATTGCAATCTTACAACTTGTGATGTTTGAATTCTACAAACCACGCCCACTTGAACCTAAGTCAGACTAAAGCATTTGTTGACATTTCAAATACAATAACACATAATATCCTTCACCGAATTTTAACTTATCTACGTTGCACTTCAAGCAAGAATATAAACGAGTTGCAGTATTTAAATAAATGAATATGCATGACTTGTATGTATTGTTATATAAAGGAACATTACAATACAATTGTCATACAATATGCATACAAACAAAATTTATCTAGACATTAAGATAAATTGGTCCTCATTTGCATACTTAAGACATATTAAATTAAGTTTATTAGCCTGGTCTGGTTTATGGACACCATCTTACACTTTTTATGGACAATAAGTTTTGTATTTTAAACACAAGTTATGACTATTAGTTCCATGACAAAAATCTGTCGTTAAAGTATTTATACATGAATGAGTATGCTTATTTATTATTATATAACTAACAGAATTACTGTACAATCAGCGACCCAGACAAGTGTATAGTTTTTTCATTCTTAACAATAACATGAATTCATAAACCTTTTTTTTGAAAGGTTAATGGACCTTTATCATATTGCTATCAGTGAGTAACTGATAATCAGCCAAATATGATTTAAAATATAGGTCATTATATTCAGTCAAATCTTTGTTTTAAAAGTCATTATTTGGTAGTACTAGTCCTCCTTTCTGTTTAAGCAATCTAATACAAAGAGTTTCTACTCTCTTTCAAATAGTGATGGGACATCGGCTGGAAATTATAATCGATCATCAGTTGGAATCGGTTACTGCTGTCGATGCGATTCTTCCGATTATAATCGGTTCCTGGTAATTTTGCTTTGAATGAATGTTTCACTGCAAATCTTTATCATGTATTATGGACAAGGAAACGGTTCCTTTTGTAGTGTAATGCTATTTGTTGTTTTGTATCTGCTTTCTACTATTACATGTACATGTAACATGAGCCACGTTCAATTAATTTTATCCAAGAAATAATTTGCAAAATAACCGTGCATTACTTCATATTATGCTAAAGTCAACACCACCATTTTTTTTAGGATGAGATTTTTTAAATAGACAAGGGTATCACAATTTCAGCTTATACTAGTCATGAGAACTAATTTATAAAAAATAAATGTTCAATAAACTACTTCTCATGACTAGTATAGTAGCTGCACTTAAACAGAACCTATCAGTGTTCAGTACAAGTCTGGCACAAATGAAATGTATTTAAGCATTATTCATAACTTGTCAGATACCTGAAAACATGTTAATGTCCCTAAACAGCATTACATCCTTTTGTGCCGATGATCGATTCTGATAAAGTTTAATCGATTATCAGAATCGGGAGCTTCAACTAGTGATTAATCGATTATTTCCGATCATCGGTACAACACTACTTTCAAACTTGAGGGCCAGTTTACCCCCTAAAAATCAGTGAGTAAGAACTTTTTTAGGAGATATAAAATGAATATTGAACCAAGAATCTATAATGGTCTATAGTTGCAATTTCTAAGTTTTCATAGCATAGCTCTTTTCAATGACATTTTTCATGTCAACACTTGGCTTCTTCCTACCCATGGCACAAAACCCACGGTACTCGTACATTATAAATATTATTGTTGATCAATAATACCCTGGATTACAGAGGATGCTTCCTACCCTGAATTGCACACTGTCAAATTCTATTATTATGTGATGGCCAAAATGATTTTTAAAAAAGCAACATTGATTCTTACCAAAAGTATCTAGCTCTCAGTCAAATTTGATTATGTGATTGACATAAAAATATTATGAGAGTGGGATCACAGATATGTTACCTAATTAGCACACATAATACAAAGAGGGTCATAAATAGACAAGGTATGCCTAAATCATGCAAAAGTTTGTCAAACCAATTAAATACAAGAAGATTAACAAAGTCAATTAAATTTTCAATATCTGAATAAAAAAATGTCAACTATATTTATTAATTTCATTCAAACTGTTCAAATCAAGGCTCATACTATCTCCTCCTAGAAGGAAATTTGAGAGAAGACCAATATTCATGTTCTAAAGTCATGTCGAAAGACTAGTAAACCAAAAAACAGACCATTGAAATATTCATAACAACTTATTCAATATGCATATTTGTTTAGTACTTTTCCAATAAAGTTCCTTATAGGTTAAAGTGGAAAATTTCTTAAAGTAGAATAAATAAATCAAAGACAGATAAACAAGTACAGGGGTACATAATAAATGAGTAATCATTTATATATTGAATAGGTCAGTCAGTTATTGACTTTATTCATGAAGTCACTCCAAGATCATACAACATTAATGTATAATAGTTTAATAACCTTCATAAGATTTATATTGCATCACACTGTATTGCATTAGATTACTTTTAAGTTTAAATACTTCCATACATTGGACCAAGAGACTGAGATTTCAATGAGTATAATAATGATAAGGGTACAGGTAGTTTTTTTAACTCTCGGGTCAATTATCAGAACTAATATATCAAATTACAGTCAATGATACAAAAAAAACAAGCAGGGCCCAAGACAGGAAACTGTCTGATTTTTCCCACTGATAATACCAAAATGGAACTCTCTTCCTATGGAGGTGGTATCTCTTGACAACGTTGATACCTTTAATTTTATAGTTTAAATCCAGTTTGTCACATTAAATTATAATCCTGTCCTTAGTACAGACCTACATTTTTGTAGAAAGTCTTAACCAGCATGGGCTCTGCAACTTTAATATTCATATATTTTTTTAAACTGATTTTGTACAAACTGTCAAACTATTTTTTTTTATCACACATGATCAAGTTAAATGCCACCCTCTACATACTGCCATAATGCTCAGATAAGAGTGTGTGCAGTAAAGTTAGATAGATAGAAACATATGTGTATTTAAAAATTAGAATTAGAATAATCCTAATCAATGAGTACTAATTTTGAAGGAATAAGTAGTGCAACCCAAAATGAACAATTCATAATCAAATTCTCCATCTTGGTCAGTTACATGACAGGATTTAGATTATTCCAGCATTGAGTGGAACTCATGGCTTGCACTAGCAGTTAACACCCATTCAATCACCAAAATTTGGAACAGAGAGAAATCAGGCACTTGCCACTCCATTGCCACTTTTTTCTGAGTGACCAAGTAAATATTAAGGAAACAACCAGAACACAGGTATTACACATACACACATACTATAGGAGCAGGGGTGGCTGAGCAGTTACAACGTTTGACTCAGTCACTGTTAATCATTGGATAGCCAGCTGTTAGTTCAAATCCCATCCAAAACCTACCCCAGTGTTTCCTTGAGCAAGAAACTTTATCCTACTAGCTAAGTACTTGGGGACCAGGAAGCAGACTCGAAAGTGATTAATCTAAGTTCAAGTAAGTTGTAAGAACTTGTTTCACAATCGAGCTAAAATGAATTGGTATAATAAAACATTAACAAGCAAGGGTTGATTAATAGTCTTTTTTGCAAAATTTGCATTCCCTGATATGTACTATTAGTAAACTGTTACCAAAAAAGACCAGACAGCAATGTAAGCTATGAGAAGCCAATTATTGGAATGAGAGTCGATTTTTTGTTATATATCCTTATTACATCATTGTAATGTACCTATTTTATTCCATATTTAAGAAGCATAAATCTAATACAATTCTTATCTAGGGCCCTAAGCATCTAAGGTCCGTTTCACAGCATTTTATAAGGACTCTGCAACACCAGTGCTTGACATTAACTTCTGAAGTATGTTGCCAGGTAGGACGACCAGCATTCATTTTTACTCGCTTGTATCTAATTTGTGGGTAGTAGATATATTCTGATAACACATATGAAGGCATGACAGTCATAACATTGTGAATTTTGAGTTAGTAAGTTAGTTAGTACTTTGTTATGGTTCACTTACCAAAATTGAGCAATTGTTGAAGTGAAAGTGCGTGAGGATGAAATGATGCAAATTTGTTGAAACGTTTAATTTCAGCCTCGTTTAAACCTTCCGTACCATATTTTTTCTTACTAGCAAACCTTCTACAAACTTTTGACATTGAAAATACCCTATGGACGCCATTGATACGGATTGACGTTCTAATAAATAACAGCATCTTGTGCAGCTGTCGTCTTCACAAATTTACCAATAACAACGAATAAAACAAAACTTGATATCAGACACGTTTGTAACAACGCACATAAAACAAATGTCAAACGAAACTATTCACTTCAGCACATGACAAAGCAGCAAATCATAAAAGATAACCAAAATTGTATTTGTTTTTCTCGAACGTATATTTATACCGGAAGTAGAATTTCGGCATTCACCTTCACCGATTTTCGGCTCGAGATTTTTAGTGCGACATTGCACGTACGAGGCGAATAAGTTCTAGACAACGCCTAATTAATTTAGAAGGAAGAAAGATAATTGCTTTGATGCAAAGACTCATTATTTTGAATAAAAGTATCAATATACAAAATTGGTTTGACTGCAGAGCAAATTGCAGTCAGCCGTCAGATCAGCTGTTTCAGCGATGGGGTTCATTAAGGGTAAAAGTAACACACAAATAAATCGCAACTTACCGAAATCCACAAGCGTTTTCATCGACAACGGTGATGGATGAAATTGTGAATAGTGGTCCACTAGACGAGCCACTCGTTGACATAAAATCCTGCCAAATTTCATGATGATATTTCTTCTGTTGATTAAAATTCGAATTGTTTTCTTGACAGAGTCCACACGTTAACTCCATTACATTCACTATTCGGATCGCATCTGTGACGTCATGGAAATTTTAGTCTGGTTCCGTATTGATATGGAAAATTATTCGAGTTGAAAGCTTAGGACGGGTACCAATCAATGGGAACTTTACTGGTTAAGACTGGATCTGCTTTGGTTTTCACCGACTATTTAAAGCGTTTCAAATACGAAAATATTTACCAAGCGTCAGTTTTGATCTTACAACCGGTATAAACTGACCTATATCCACTTTATTCAGGTCAGGCCCTTTCTTGACTGACGTGCATATCTGCAATCAGTGAGTTCAAAAACCGATCGATATTAACAAGGAGCTTGAACCTGCTTATAATATTTACGTGATGTAATATTAAATTTGTACAAAGAACAGATGTTGAATTGCATACAATAATTTCAAGGATTTTATTGTTAAATAAATCTAGCCAGTTAGTATTTAGAACGATGATGCAATACTGGTTAGCTCTTATAGATACGTAATTAAGAATACAGGGACGGAACCAGATGTTTTCCAGGGGTGCGAATGGATATAAATACTTTGCTAGATTTATTTTGACGAACACAATGGAACACTTGAATTACCGTATGAATTATAGGGCTAATATTGTTCGATGTTATTCAACAGTTAGTGGTGCATACATTAATCTAAGTCTGCTGCTGTACATAAATACGGCTATCTAATTTTATCGATCGTGAGTAAAGAGTATTTAAATCAGCGAGGTTAATTAATGCTTGCGCTAAGTACTGTGTGCTGAATATAATTCAACAATAGCTACCAATGCTTTTGCAAATTAAAGTTTGTTTATTTTGATATCCAACGAAGTTCAATGCCTGCACCACCCGTCTCTGTCCCTAGCATGACAAATCCTGTTAATTTCTAGTCTTTCATGGTTGGTTGAATCCAAACAATTTCCAGGAATGCAGGTCTTTAAGATTGTGGAGTGACAGATTTTTTAAGATTGTGGAGTGACAGATTTTTTGGTGGGGAAATCATTAGTGATTTTTTTAGGTTTGTTTAGTGTAAATACTTATTTCCAGTGTTATTATACCAATCGATGCTGTAGAGAGTGGCGGCAACCCCTAGACAGAACCATAGGTAACAATGTTTCCGCCACATGTATGTACACTGGACAGCTTTAAGAGGGAGGGAAGTGAACCACCTACTGCTCCGCTAACTCGTGCCAATTTATTTAACTGACATTTTAAATTTCGAGATGGAGCAGTAAATATTGTACCGAAACAAAGTCCTACGTCACTAGCTGCTTTGAATAGAATGAAAATATTTTCAAAATAATGGAATATCTGTACTACAACCTGTAGAAGTAGAAATCACACTATTTCAAAATTACCCCTCTCTGTTCCTACGAGCCTGTATAGGTGTGCAGGTAATACGATCGTAAAAACCTTTTGCGTGTCTATGATGCAGAACGTATATTAGCTTGTGATATAATATAGGCCTACACGTAAACATATGCATGAATACTGTATTATGATATCAACTAACGATGCATGTAGGTTATAGATCTAAATCTTTCTATACATATACTTGTAGTATGTTTTAATACAATGTATTTATTATAATAGGCTATAATGGTCGATTATAAATTTTGAAAATTATTTATAACATACATGAACGGTCGAATATAATATAACAATTTTGAATAGAGCTTAATGAACTCGATTTAAATTCATCCATGCAATGCGCTTTAGATGTTCAAAACGAAAAAAGTATAGAACTTTCAATAAGCTTCACAGTATACCTGTATATAGAAATTATTAATGAATGAGACACTATTCTAAACGTAAACAAAGTAAAATTAGTAATCGTTGAGCATTTGGTTAATCTACGGGAGTTAACCGTAATCTAACACGTTAAAACACAACCCCAGTTATCTCCCGTTATTGCTCTTTAAACATATCTATAGTCGATGTATAACTATCTTCACTGTAAAGTGAATGATGTTTGTTGTTGCTGGTGTTTTGAGCAGTTGTTGCTGTTGTTTTGAGTTGTTGTTGCTGTTGCTGTTGTTTTGAGATGTTTCGCTTTGTTTAGTTGTTTTTGCTGTATTTTTAGTTGTTTTGCTGTTGTTTTGAGTTGTTGTTGTTGCTGTTGTTGTTTTCAGATTTTTTTACTGCTGTTTCAGTTGCTGATGTTGTTTTGATTTGTTGATGATGTTCGTATGAGTTGTTTTAACATTGTTTTAAGTAGTTGTTGCTGTTGTTTTGCGTTGTTGGTAATGTTGTTTTGAGTTAATAATGACGTTGTTTTGAGTTGTTGGTGATGTTGTTTAGAGTTGTTGACGAGTTGTTGGTGATGTTAATTTGAGTTATTTTGCAGTTGTTTTGCGTTGTTGTTGCTGTTGTTTATAGATGTTTATGCTGCTGTTTTAGTTTATGATGTTGTTTTGAGTTGTTGTTGCTGCTTTTTCTGATGTTGTTTTGAGTTGTTGTTCATGTTGTTTTAGTTTCTGATGTTGTTTTGATGTTGATGCTGTTGTTGTTGTTTTGAGATGTTTTTGCTGCTGTTTTAAGTTGCTGGTGATTTTTTTAGTTGTTTTTGCTGCTGGTTTAGTTGCTGATGTTGTTTTGAGTTGTTGTTGCTGTTGTTTTGATTTGTTGTTTTATGTTGATTACGTTGTTATACGTTCGTTTCTTTTATAATAATGAAGATTGGTATTTCAAATTGTTGGTTCTATTATTTATAATTGTGTCGATAGAGTGTTGATTTTTGTCTGTCTTTAAAAAATGGTTGTCTTAAGCTGATAGTGCTGTTATTTTGTGTTGTCGAGCAGTGTTTATAGTGGTTGAGAAATTTGTTTGTTTTTATAATGATGATGATTGTTTTGAGTTGTTGCTGCTGCGGTTTCGTTTTTTAGCACAGACGGTCGGCACGGTCCCTAATCAAAAACACTATTGATGTTGTTGTTTTGACGTGTTGTAGCTTTTGATTATTGTTGTTTGTTGCTGCTTTAAAAAGTTGAACTTTTCAGTTGTTATTGCTGTAAATTTGTGTTGTAGGTCTAATTGATGTTGTTTTTTTTAATTATTGTTGCTTTCGTTTTGAGTTGCTGTTGTTATTTTAGTTGTTGTAGCTGTAGTTTTAAGTCAATGGTGCTGTTTTTTATTTGTTGTTTTGACTTGATGTTTTATTTTTTTTATGTTTTGTAGTTGTTGATGGTGTTCAACGGTTTTGAAATGTTGATATGGTTTATAATTAACCTCAAACGTCGATCTGGTTCGATATTCAACTGTAGTTTTGCAATTATGCATATATCAAACGTCTAACTAGCCAGATTTTCGACTTCAGTTCGATATTGAATATCGAATATCGAGCGTCGAATATTGTGCCGAGTTAATGTAGATGATTTTGAATATAATAACTTCTCACGTACGAATATTTAATTAATAATGTATCATATGTTATAGATATATATAGATACATGTAATTACATTAACCATATAATAAGATGCATGTGCATTTACAACACAAAACAAAAATTCTACAAGCTCGAATTAAATTTCTCACATGTATGATAAACTATTTTAGATAGATAATTAAAATTTGACTAAGAAAATGCAGATAAGAAAACATGTTTTCAGTCTCTGAAAAAAACTGGCACCTCAATTTTAAACCTCAAAATATTACTGAATGCAAAGTTTGGGTTGAAAAAGAGAAAAAATTGCATTTTTGCCCTTTTTGCTCCGCCCAAGCGTTGCCATGGTAACTGGGATCGGGCTCAACTTGGTTTTTCTGGAAGACAGTCACCCAGGAAATAACAAAACCAAGTTTGCATATCTGTCTGTTGAGTAATAAGGGACATTTGTCAGTTACCTTTCCTTGGTAAAATGTAAAGCATTCCAATTGGTAAGTAGGTCCTACCATTGGAATCCTCGGATTTTATCATTGAAGTCCTATGTAAGCGTAATAAAATATTTCATCTAATATCTTACTTGTAAATTAAGATATTAACATGAGTGATAAAATTTAGATAGTTCTTCACCCGAACAATACTTAGTTTGATTTTCAAATAAATTAGATGATTTACAAAAAAAAAGTTATTTAGGATTAATTATGTCGAAATTGACATTGAAAAGTAAGGGTAAAATCCGAGTTATCCAACTAATTGGACCTACATATTTGAAGAGTATACAAGGGGAAATAACTAACTAAGGTCCCTTATTATGAAATTAGAGCATCTTGAAATAGCCCTAGCGCATTAAGGTGAAAAATGGCTACTTTTTACACAGTAAAAGATTAATGAAAATTTTCCAAAATTGATAAAACTGAGGTACAGAACTAAGGACATTCGGAACGTAGCGAATGGCCGAGGATGTCCCGAATGGAACTAAGGAATGTATGACTTAACACAAGAACCATAACTGCATGTTACACTGACATTATATATCAACATGGTTGCTTCCCTTTATTTAGTTATTTTATGGAATATCTTTCATTGCTGTATACTTCTTATTATTTCTTACTTAATACATACTTTTCAATACAATTTCCATTTTAGTGAATAGAGTAGACATCGACTCACATTAAAATGTTTTTTTTTCCATGTGGTTTGAAATGCATAATAATTGAAGATGATCTTTGATAATGGTTCACGCATGTAAATCTTAGATGCTAGTACATGTATACATGTACTATTTTCTTTTAGCAGACTCCTCATGAATGAAAATGCTAATACAGTTGATAATTTCTAACTTACATTAACTTTCATGTTTATTTTATACCTACTTACCTTATATAAAAAAATAGACTTTAATAATTTCACACACGCACACAAACATACATATATAGAACACAGGAGGGACTCTCATGCCAGCAGCCTGTGATATATGATGTTTGGACTAGGCACTCGGGACAAATTGCAGTTCATTATATTATGATAATCGTATCAGAAGTCTGACTATACAACAAAATTAGTGCCCCATTGAAATAATGAAAATTAGATAAATAATGAATTACAATATTCGAAATAAAGTATATACGTATATAAATAATTTATGTTTAGTTTTATTTATGTATTTGTCCTGTGTTCATTTGTTTTTAATAATTATTAGATCATGATCAATATTATTTTCTTTGTTTGTAGGAGCAGTGGTCCAGTGGTTAGAAGAATTGAGATGCCCCAGATTTAAACCCCACTAGGAGCACTGCGACTTTCCTTAAGCAAAAATACCTACGGTTGTTTTACTCCTCTCAGAAATATATGGGTACTGAGAGAGTTGCCTGTCTAAAGGTTGTTTCAGTGATTACGGGTTAAAGAACAATTCGAGTAATGTACTGTCGGCTGAGCGAGTATATGAAAGCAGACTTTAAACCGCACTTTAACTATAGTGAATCCGCAACTAGTTCCGACAATATATCAATAGTTATCAAAGCAGCTGCGTGTTCAGTAACGACTGTTAACGAACGCTACGGATCTGGGACAACTCAACCCGAAGACAACTCAACCCGTGGTTAACTCAACTCAAAGTTGGGATAACTCAAACCGTTAGTAGGGAGTTATCTCGGGTTGAGTTGTCTTTGGGTTGTGTTGTTCCGACCCTAGCGTTACGGAACGTTACGAAACGTTCGGGGTAATTGAACAGGCAGCTGAGCGTCTGCTATAACTGGCGTAATAATATCTGAACTTCGTACAGACACCTGGTAACAAGTTCTTGTTTTATAAATACTTCATACGTTTTTATCGATCAAAATAATCCCCTGAATCCACGAGACAGAGAAAAACACTTTCTGGATACGCCCATATGTAAAAATCTTAGGTAAAACTTTAAAGTAACTTTTGAAATGTTATTGTTTCTTTAAAGTTCAAATCCGGTTGAATTCATGAATTGATATTTAAATGTTCGATCTGCATGATTTATTTAAAGCGTTCCGCGGTAACTATGACGTCACTAATGGATTGTTTTAGCGTTTCTGGCCACAGTTTGTCACGCGATGGATATATTTGTCGCCATTATTCACGTGAAATATACGGATCCTCTTCGGTTTTTACGTGCGAATTTAGCA
This sequence comes from Mactra quadrangularis, assembly GCA_025267735.1. NCBI lineage: Eukaryota > Metazoa > Mollusca > Bivalvia > Venerida > Mactridae > Mactra > Mactra quadrangularis. Next base: position 43,219,434 of record CM046299.1, on the reverse strand, counting down.
AACTCATTTCATATTGACGACCAACAATGAAAAAATGTTGAACAAAAGTAAAAATAACAGAACCACAACTTTGTTGTTGTTTATTCATGTTTCGGTTCTTGAAGGTAAAACGGGAGTAATGTTTTATGTTTTAAAATCTATCAAAGAGGAATTTTTTATGTTTACAAAAAGCATCTCATTTTTTTTCCTTTACATAGCAAAATTTTCGTTCCAACCAGTTGTTTTCTAGACAGCTGACGATAGGATTTATTTAGATTTCATATTTATGTGTTTTCATTAGGACTGTCACGATACTCTAGAAGCGTATCGCGATATTCTTCAATACGCTGTCATCGTATCGCGATACGTACCACGATATATTGTGGGCTTTTAGTTTCGTTGTGTCTCCGCTGTATTTAACAGAAACTTTGCAAATCTTACATGCGGCTATACTGATAGAATCTGGCCTCTTTAAGTATATACGGTCATTTAGGATTGTGAGGCGCCCCAATCGGTTAAATTCTTGTAACTTAAGGTTAGGTGGAATGAACAATGGAAAAAACTAATATTTCGCAACTTTTATTTCGCGAATGAAAGAATTTTCCAATGAAATAAAAAATATCGCCAAACACGTTAAATATTTTAATACGTTAAAATCGTACCGCGGTACGTATTGCCGCAGCTGCGTATTCCGGTATATCGTGACAGCCCTGTTTTTCATGCGGCACATGTACATACGAACACCATTGCAATGGAATGGGGTTTCTCCATCTATTTCAGAATGCCACTTACAGAATGGCAAGCAATCGACGTGAATAAAAATAATTTTGCGACAATGTCAGAGGTAGCAATATTTTCAATCTAGATTGAATGAACTAAATTTTTGATAAACTTGCGTGAAATAGACTATACTTGATTGAAAGTTTATTCATAGATAGTTGATTGTCTGTTTTGTTGATAGTAAGAATGTAAATCTTTTTATATGTTTTCAGGGGCGGATCCAGAATTATTTTCTAGGGGGATCCGAACTTTTCACAGGGGTCCGAACTTTTCTAGGGGGTCCGAACCTCGAACCACAACCACATTATACACATTTTGCAGAACAAAATGCAACATATTGATCATAAAAACTACATAACCATTAAATCTATGTAAGCACAGAGAAAAATTGCTTCATACGACTTAAAAATGAATTACAATCAAGAAATACACTAATAGACATGTACATTTTCCAAATTCTAGGAGGGTCCGGACCCCCTGAAACTTCCCCCCGCCGCTGGATCCGCCCATGGTTTTTGATCTAACTGCTTAACAGTAATGTATTCATATCCTATGTATTTTGTTTGTTTTAGTATCAATATATTGTGAATGAGATATACTCGTACATGTTTTAAGTTATTTTAGTCAGTATATGAGTATTTGTTCCAGTGTTTTAAATGCCAGGTTGCACTGTAGTGCTCGTCCTAGTGTTTTGTTGCCTGGTTTTGTATTACAGATTATAACTTGATTACATGTTCGTTGTGTTTTGTCTTAATTTAATTTCTCTATAAATAAGACATCTTACAAACAGATGCTCTCTCCCTCTCTCGTCTCTCTCTTTCTCTCATAAATTCTTATTCTTTGTAACTCAGAAAATAACTAAATAACATTTTCTACTTGCTTTATGTCGCTATATACTGACTATGATGCCCAGTCATAACGTGGTGGCCACTTGACACACTGTTTCTGACCCAACTATAAAAGATCATAGCTTTGCTAGGATGCCTGAAAGGTGACATTCTTGATAAAACTGTAGAAGCGACATGTGGAAGGCCGTAGAGAGTATTTCTGGAAAAAAATCCTAATTTATCCAATGAGTTTTGATCGTTAGCTCTAGATCCTCGGCACAAAAAAACAATCGAGTGAAAAAAGTTATGACTGCTGCAAGAATTAAACAAAAAATTCAAGTGATTCTTTTTTATTCTTAAAATCAATCGACTATCATCCTTATTCAAACCAATGCATATACTATACCGCGTTCCCAACGCAAAAGGGTTTCGACTGCTTAGCTACCAAACCGGCTTTGCTTCCAGGCTGCAACACGTCACGCACTTCCATGAAAATTCGATAAGTTTTCGACAATTGTTCACTTCACATGGAGAAAGTCTGTGCTGCATGGTATAAGGATTGAAAACAAATGTTTCGTGAAATCTAGTGAAGTGAATTTGTCGCGTTAAATATATATTACGTTTGACCGTAGTCTAAGTTCAGTAGTGTTGTTGGTAAATGTTTAAATGACCAACTGAAAATTAGTGTTGGTAAATGTTTAAATGACCAACTGAAAACTAGTGTTGGTAAATGTTTAAATGACCAACTGAAAATTAGTGTTGGTAAATGTTTAAATGACCAACTGAAAACTAGTGTTGGTAAATGTTTAAATGACCAACTGAAAATTAGTGTTGGTAAATGTTTAAATGACCAACTGAAATTATGCTGATAAACGGTGTAAAATGAAAATAAAAACTATCACAACAATTATGTACATTTACACTATAAACACACATACATGTATGTTGATGTATTTAAAATGTACATATATAATATAGATATACAAATATTTTCATTGTTCCATACTATGTATATTATAACAATGTCTATCACTGATCGGTACTTGACTTTTGGGGACACTAGGCTTTGAACAATACGTAAATGTCAATCAAATATTGTTTAATAACCTTTTATAAATATCATCTGTGAATTGAAGCATGTTACGATATGAAGTAGTCGAAACACACGTCGATAGTAAGAGTATTGAATTGAGAGAAACAATATTGACATAAAGTAATAAATGTCATACTGAAACTAGTTAATAAAAGCTATAATCATGTTAATGTTGGCCTTTCTTTGTCTCCCAAACTCTCCCTTTGTCTCTCCTTAAAATGTGACTTTCAGGTATATCTATTAACTTTTATATTTTTATTAACATTGTATATATCTTGAGGTTTGAGGTTTGATGGTTTGTTCAATGTATTTAGGTGATTTGTCGACTTAAATGGCGAGGGGGTTAAATCGTGACGAAACGTAATTTTGACCATGACTATAGTTGACTAGTTATGTCTTTGCTTATATCCAAATCTACATTGCATCACTCATGATGAAGCACTCGTGGAAAAAGCTTTTTACTATTCGTAGCTCTTAATGTAGGCCATTGCTTACGAAAACGCGAATCTAGACTAAGTACAGTCCCGTGTTCAGTAACTACTGTTAGCTAACGGTACGGTACTGGAGAACTCAACCCGAAGATAACTCAACCCGTGCAATACTCAACTCAAAGTTGGGACGACTCAATCCGTTAGTAGGAGATTGAGTTGTCTCGGGTTGAGTTGTCTATGGGTTGAGTTGTTCCGACACTTCCGTTATGGAACGTTTTGGAACGTTCAAGGTAACTGAACACGCTGCAGGTAGTTAGCAGGAACGGCTTTCAGTCTCACATTACTCATATAAAAGCATAATTGTTTTCTTAATTTCAAGCATTGCAACATCACGAGGGTAAAATAGTCCTAACTTGATGACGATGAACTTAAAAAACATTTTTATATCCAAAACTTACATTGCATCACTCACAAAGAGGACCTTGAGGACAAACCTTTTTACTAACCATAGCCCTATATATAGCCCTTAAAGTAGGTTCGTGTTTTCGTTATTTGTTTGTGACGTCCCTTTCATAACAAATATAATTGAAGTATAAACATTCCTTTTTGCTTTTCGGCTGTATGTTTTTGAGGTTGCTGTTCCTGGTTGTTTACGTCTTTTTATTTGCAATTTGTCGACATTTTCTTACTAAGAACGCGTGTCATGTACAGGTCAGTTGAAGGAATAGTGGTTAGGTCTCATATGACTCAAATAAAAGCATACGATTTATTATATTAGACATTGCAATATCATGAGAGTTAATTAGTCACAAAACAAACTTGATGACGATGGACAGTTGTAAAACATTTAACATTTGTGTTTTCTTGTGTGAACATATCTGAATGATGAATACGGAACTGAATTCATTCTGTGTATACATTTTTGGAACGATGTTATTTAACATCGTTCCAATGGTAACAAGAAAGTATAAGATTACTCTTTTCACGATTCAACAATTTTCAACATAGACAAAGAGGCGTAGTTCAAGCGTGAAACTCATTAACATCTCATTTAAATGTAATACAACGCTGGCTTGTGTTGTCGTTCTTGAAACTCTTCAGGAAAAGGGAGGTTACTTTCAGGACATACAAATTTTGCAATGGAGACGGGACAACTCAACTCGTAGACAACTCAACCCGTGACAACTGTAATGATTACTTGTTGAAGTAAAAAGGGCCTACAATGTTTTTGACAATGCATGTTTTCAATTCTGTTAATTGGTACTTAATACATTATTTTATAGATAATATTTTATAGATAAATAAGTTCAGGACATCGTTCCTCCAGCACTCCAGTGCTTTGATTTAATATTTCGTAGTCTACGTTGTTTTCCCATCTTATAAACTCGTGATTAAAGGATTCTTTCCCGTTTCCAAGACGTACGTGAATGATATTACAAGACACTCTGTTTACTTCTCAAGTAGTCTTTCTGTGACACTAAACTGGATTTGAACCCTTTGAAAATTCGTAAAGATACGGTTTTTTAAATGCGTTACTTTTCTTTATACTTTACAATAGTAATTACGAGTGCATCGTTAAGCATCAATGTTGCGACATCTATCGTTAGAAAAATTACAATTGCGAATTGCGACATTTAGCATCAGTAATGAGAAGTTTAGCGTCGATTGCGACGTTCGATTAAGAAATACATTTATAGACTACTTGATATACACTTTTAACATGACTGGTATTTTCCACGTAAGGTTACTTGACATAAATTCATGTTGATTGAGAGAAAACTCGTCTATATTAAAACATAAGTTCAATATTTGACTTTCCCATCCATGCTATATGACATATAATATTATATAATATTTACAAACTACTTATACTCTATGAATCTATGAGAGGTTAGGTAATATGCTGTAATGATGGTGATAAATTGTCGCATTGACTACCAAATACATACTTCTCTCCATGAACAGCGGCCAGCGTCCGCCTTTTTCCTTCCGGAACGGCTTGGCTCGTTTTTTAAGCGACCATGAGTCGGAATGCATCGGTTATCATGCGTAGAGATAGCATTTAAGATTGTTAGTATGTAATAATGGTAGAGCTGTCATCGATTCTATCGATATCGATGTATCGTCGATATTTTATTTTTTGATCATTAATCGATATGATTTTTGTAATATCGATAATAAAGCCTATGTAGATAAATGTATAACAGTGTCGAACATTTTCAAGACGAACCTTCTATAGTGAGCTGAAACAGGTGCGCTGTTATAATATAAACGGATAACAAACAATCAGTTTGTGATAAATCTTTTATTTATTTATTATCAATACAAATCCTTTTTACCAACTTCTTACCAGTTTGATGCAGGATACTAAGGTATAACATTAATGACAAATATACATCTATTATGAGTTTATGACAACATAAATGGTCTGTTTAGTACTGCAGTGAATGCATCGATATTATATCGGTGTATCGTTGATATTCATTTCTCGATAAATCGATATCGTCGATACGCTTTGAGCCCAATTAATGACAGCTCTAAATCATGGTGAAATGTTATTGCATTGACTACCAACTACTAACTTTTAGCCTATTCTAACATTTTAATACATGTATTATCATTAACTTCATATTCTTGATCCACTAGCCCGAAACCTTGGGCTAGTGAAAGTTGACTCAGGCTTGTAAAATTACTTATTACATCAAGTCGGACAAGTTGATAATGAAGAGTTTGCATTGAAAAATATCTTTCAAGTAGATTATTCCTGATTTTATCTTAAATTAAATGACTGCTTACTAAATGCAATTTATTTATATCAAATCATAAACTGCATTTAGTAGTTATTTTTAATTTTATAATTATATCCATGTATATTATGAAATGGCATATTTTTAAAACTTATTTTGCCTCCTTGGAAAAAAATATATTTAAATTTTACTTGAAAGACTTTTTTTAAAGTTTTGGACATTTCTATGAAAAAGTCAGCTACCTTGTCTTAATATAACGTGAAAAAGGTCGATCAAGATATCTTGGGGCAATACTTATAGGTTATTATACATTTTACTGCACAATACGGAAACATATTTAGACGAGTACACAGCTTGAAAAGTCATATGATCAAGAGGTTCCGGATTTGAACCCCACCAGGGCACTGCTAATTTTTTTGAGCAAGAATTTTATCTGCGATTGCGTTACTTCTTCTAAGTACAAACGGGTATCTGCGAGAGTGGTATAAATCCGTTGCGCCAATGTGTCGGCTGCACTAGGTGGAGAAAAAAGGATCCCCAGGGAGATTGATAGATAGATACCAGTAGCCCGATGACAAGTGGTAATAACTGTAAAGTCGGTGAACGTGCATTAGCATGAAACTTATTCTATAAAATACAATTACTTTAGAATATATTATACATATATATCATTTGATTGATTGGAACAAAACTTTTCTTTATGTGCGAATTATCAAGATTCTCATAAATTATTATCGCGAGGTATCTTTTCATAAAGTAATTAAAATTGTGACATAACGGCGTGAAATGTCGAAAAAAATATTAAAATAGCTTTTTTAAGGTGATTCGTTAAACTTCACCTAAAATATATTTTTATTTCGAGATTTTAATTGAACAAAACTACTTTTTTATTCATAAAAATATAAAAAATGCATGAATAATCCACTTTGTTATAAATTCGTTAAATTTTAAATATGTAAATTATGGATAATTATGAAAAATCACATAACTAATATTGAATCTGTAATTTACTTATTGCACAATAAAATTTATTAGGTGCCAAACACCAAATATGAATAAGCGATTCTTAATAGGTTATGTATACAGTACCCATCAAAAGTTTGGAGACATTTTTACATTGTAGGCTTACTGAATAGCTTTTATCTAAAATTTGACAACTGTTTCATTTGAAACGCTATGTAGTTTTGATTATTGTTTTAGTTATCATTATAACTATAACTGATACTACAAAAATAGCATAAAAGCTAGGTTATGGAAAATAATTACAATAAACATGGTTTAGGGAATTTTTAGGATGTCCGATGCTGAATCTTATAAATGCGTTGCATTCATGAAATGTGTTTTCATTTAATCACAAATTATACTTAAATATATAAAAAATGATGATTCAGAAGAACTTATAAAAAATCAAGAATTGTAATGAATTTCTTTAGTCTCCAAACTTTTGGTGGGTACTGTATAATTGCCTTAACAGTACCGAATTTAGTAAAATATATTTAGATGAAATGTGCAAGCTCAGCTTATTACAGTGTACATTTTACTTTGCTTCTCTTAGCATATAACAGATGTTTGAAATGGGGGTTATACAATCACGACGAGTACAGCATGTCACTAAATATTTTTACGAAAAAAGTTATCGTAAGTCAATTTTATAATTTTGCCATTCAAAGTCAGAAGGATAATAAAATAACTGTGATATGATATTCAAAAGATATAAAATATTCTACATAATTCAATAATATTTAAATAATGGCCGTATTATTAGTGTTTCTTGCTTTTGACTTACGGTGATTTTTATTCTAAGATTTTTAGAGAAAAAGCGCCACTGATCAAAGAATTTTAAGAGATCAAATTATATATGCAATATATACAGTAAAACTATACCAAAAGACCCTCTAAATCTCAATAGTAAACTGGACTTAATAAGGTACATATTCATTCTCAAATTAAACATAGTGGATTTATAAACCATCAAAAATCCTATGATTGTAACAAACAACTTTTTTGCGAAACTATATTGTTCAATGAGCTTACTTATTTTGTCGCCAGGTAAAACTTTTTATTCATTTTCAAGACATCGACGACGAGGTTCAAAATGATAATTTGGGTGTCTTGACCTCCCTGAAAAAAGTCCTTTAAAATTGTCCATCCCACCGACTATCAAACTTGAAGTAACGAACATGTCGACGTGTACATCATGACAAAGGCCTAAATGAAGTAAAAATGAGAACGTTCATATTTTTGTCAGCGATGAATCTATTCTATATAATTTTTCCCACGCGTTCATAGCAAGTTTCCCGTCACAATGTCATTTTTCGTTACAAATGTTCAATGATTACGGTCGGTATGGGTTTTTACCTCTCTCGAAACATTGTCACTCAGACGCTTTCAGCCACACGTAACGTACGTGCTTTTATCCATGCCGGTGTTTTGCTCTAAGCGTTCTTCAGCGGTGACAAAAACTCCCAAAAAGTAAACAGTAAAAACAATTTTTGTAAGAAGTAAAATGACAGTAGAGTGATGAATGTATATTTCTAGATTTGTTGGCATGTTGGTTAGTACAAGTTGTGTGAGGTATGGTGTTATGCTTTTGTACAATTTTACATACTTAATATCACTGCTGCAACGTTGCACTAGATTTACACCGTTTTGATGATTACATTCTTCAAGCGTCCATCCATAAAGAAATTATTGACCATTGTTCTATATTCTAATTTGTTTACACTAAATTATATGAGCTCAATAGCGCAAAGAGTAGTTCGTACAACTTAGATTAATCACTTTCGAGTCTGCTTCCTGATTACCCAGTGCTGAGTTAGTTGGATAACGATTCTTGCTCATGGAAACAATGGAGAAAGTTTTAGATGAGATTCAAACCAACGCATAGTTGATCTTCAAATGATTATCAGTCTGACGCCCGTTGACTCTATGATATTCATATACAATTGGCTGGTCATGTTTGTTTGCGCATGCAAGTACATATTGTATATGTATATTGTTTTTACCAGTTCCAATTTGAAAGTCAAATAACTTGTTGATCCGTCATTGTACTCACTGACAGATTTTTTGTCGTCAATGTATAGAACCATTTATGATCCTTTTGTCTTTTGATTTCCTACATTCAAGTTACAAATAATAAAGACTGTTTTCATTCAGCGTTATGCTATTATGTTTTTATGTTGTTTTTAAATCTGGTATATTTATTATTTATTATCATACAGTATTTACTTGACTATCGTAGATATATACATTTCGTTCACATAGGTTAATCAGGAATTCTTTAAACAATTTGTGTTGAATCTAGGGTTGTCGTTCTTTCCCCACTATCGTCACAGTCAACGTCTAAGAAGATTTTTGGTATTAAAGTAAACATTGGTATACATTCTTGTTTTCCGTCTTATATCTTTAAATATAGTAGATGTTTATTTATTGTGAATCTTGGTGTCCCAGAGGTCGTATCAAAATTACGACAAAAGCCATCTCAAACCTGGGAAGCGTATTATCAAAAACCTTACAATAATTTTGCAATTCAGTATAGTGTGGTTTAAGACTCAGATCAGTCGTAAGACCTTTGATCATACGGCCCCAGATACAGAACCTATTCATAAAATGTTCGATTCTTATTTCTTAACAATTCAAAATCACAAGTAACTAAATGGATATTGAATACTCTCTGTATTTGCTTGCTCCTAGGTCACTTCAGTTTCGTGGACAAAGTTTCAACCAAATTTTTATGTATGAGTATTTCGCTTTCTTCATCCAAATATCATAGTCCAGTACAGTAAAGTTCCACTATTACGAATATCAAAATCATTTGTCTTAATAGAGGAATGGTCTCAATATAAGGACATTCTCATATTAAGGATTTGGTGAAAACAAAAAATCATAAAAAATCGCGCGTTACTACAATAACCAAGGTGGTCTTAGTAGCGGAACTTTACTGTAGTGAAACACGACAATGAAAACCAAAGTGCAGCTATAATGTCAATCACTTATATACTATTTTATTAGCTCGATTGTGAAACATACTTTTAGAACTCGTATTAATCACTTTTTAGTACACTTCCTGGTCCCCTGTTACTAAGCTAGTAGAACTAAGTTTAGTGCTCGAGGAAGCAATGGGGTAGGTTTTGGATGGAATTTGGTCTATCTCGGACCTGGCTTTGTAAAGATTATCAATCCAACGACGTAACCCTTAATGAGCGGGGTTAATTTATGCGCCACTGACAGTTGAGTTAAATTTAACAATAAATACGTTGTAGCTCTATATGGACATTAAACTGTAGGTGCATCAATAGCTCAGCGCCATGAAATCACGGTTTCAACCGGGTTACAAATACTCGATTTTGACAACCTCGGTTTCAAACACACGATTTTGACAAGCACGGTTCCATATACTCGATTTTCACAACCACGGTTCTAAATACTCGCTTTTGTCATAAACGTGTATAGATACATGTACTTACGTTTGTCTGAAATTACGCTTTTCAAAGTTGCTCAAAAACATATTGAAAGGTCTAGAAGTGCTTTCTACTTTCAAATTCAACTTGATGTTATAGCAAGTTATGTCCGCTACTAGTTTCCTTGAAGATCAGTCAATAAGGTGTTAGTATTTTTGTCTATATTTACTTAACATCATCACATTTTTGCTGACTTCTTTTTTTCTCCCTGCCTTTTTTCTTATTTTTAAGTATTTGAGTACACAACGACGAGCCAAGGTAGAAAAATAGTCTCTAAGACACATTGCAGACGACACAGGCGCTTGGTTAACCTTTCGGACGACAAATTTAGCGCTAGGTTTTTTAAACAAGTCATAAGTTAGAGTGTCCGCCAGCTGCTGTGATCGTCGTCACTATCATCGTCTGAAATGAATGGGTTAATTACGTTTCTACACCTTTTTGTCGGCGCCAACAGTCCTACGGTACATTAATGTGTTGTAAACAATTAAAAAACGATCATTCACACTGGTGCGAAGGGATGTGAGTACGAATGATCGTCATAAGCGCTTGAAAAAACAACAACAACAACTATTTAAAAATTAACAATGTATATAATTACGCCTTCATACATAGTGACCAAACTTACACAAATTTTGACTAAACAACATAAAAAAGGGTTAGTATATTCATTAACATTACATAAACAAGAAATATTGTATCAATATTCAATTTTCACCGTATACAATCGTACAGTACCTGTTACCATTCCACTGTGTCTAATCGTTCAGCGTACACGTACATAATGGTTTTATAGCTTTTTTGGCAAATATGGGTTTTCGCATTTGGCTTTTAAAACATATTTTATAGAGAAAATATTTCTTAACTGTTGATTGTTGCAACAATGTTTCTTAATTATTATTGCATTTTGGTTGACTGTCTATTGTCTTGGTTAATACATGTATATAACAGAATATTTTGAACTACGGATATATCAATGCTTTCGAGTATTTGAGTTTTGGAGGTTAGAACCCTGGTTGGTTCGGAAGGAAGTACATTTCAAATTTTAGATTAATATTCTGTAAAGGTAATTACAAATTATTTGAGGTAGAATTTTTCTTTCAGTGGAGAACATTTATTAACATACAGATAGGGTTTAGTAAATATACACACGGACAATCGGTAATACAGAATTATAAAGTTTTATTCAAGTTGATACAAATATGAACTCTTCATTTTGGAAATAATTTACCGTGGATCAGAGACATTGATACTGTTGTCTATGTCTCTTTGTGGACCATTTCAGGTAATTATTTCATGATTATTTCATGATTATTTCATGATTATTTCAAGATTATTTCATGATTATTTCAAATGATATCTTCTAAATGGGGACAATAAAAGTAAGTCTTGTAATTTGTGTCTGTATAATTGTATTTCACGTTCTATAATCGTGTAGGAAAAAGCATTAATTTAAATTTATGCTTAGTAACATTCTGGCTATAATCGGGACTAAGAACTGGACTATTTTTGTATTACTGCGCTATTCATCCTAATGAAAAGTTAGTGAAGCTACATGATAGTATGTAATTATATTACATGTAAATATATTTTAACATTACTGAATTTAAAAGCTTTTAATTTTTTCTTTGAATAAAATTGGAGGTGACTTGACATAGCACGGAACCACTTGATTATTTCTATGGAAAATAATCATTACACCACTAGTGAGTTCAGTAGTTTCGTGTTTGCTAAAGTAACAGTTAAAGTGGAGTTAAAGTTTAGTTTTTAAAGGCATGACTATGTATTGCAAATGCAAAAGAAAAGCTAATGAAGCATTTTGGCTTAAACGTTTTATCCTTGGAAATAAGGAATAAAAGAAAAACTAGAAAAATAGATTTGTAAGTAAATGCATGAGCTAAGAAAGTAATGCCCAGAAAAATAACGAATACAGAAATGAGGATTTTGTTTGTTCAATGATGTTGGTCACGTTCTCGATGATCAATGGTTTTATAAAAATATTTAAGACTTTAAGCGAAAATTGAATATAGCAGAAGTTTAAAAACGGAAGAAAATTATATATTTTTGTTGAATAACAGGTTGATTCTTAACAAAGAGACGACAAATTACAACAAAGGGCGGGATGTATCCAAAGTCTACAAAAAATGCTTCAGTGAAGCAATAGAGTAAGCTGCAATGTGCTACCAAAAATAATTAAAAGTTTTGTTCAATTTAGAAAATATCACAGACTGTCGTCATGAAAGAGTCCCCACCCCCTTAATGTTTATATTATACACATAAATATGATAAATATTTGGGGAGTGGAACTCTTTCATGACGACAGCTTGAGGAAAATATAACTATCTGCATTTTTTGTTATTTTTACATTGTTGATTATGCCAAATATCGGCATGGCTAAAGTCGGCACGAGACAGTTTCCATCAAATCTGTTAAACCATAACCTTGTTTTTTTTCTGACACAAAAATGTTCGTTGAGTTAAAAATCATGCTCTATAATGTCTTAGGCTCTAACAGTTTCTTGATGGGATATTTAATGGCGAAGAAACAATCATGACGCATTCAAAATATATGATAATAAATAAAACTAAATACACATATATTGGGTCAATATTGACATGTAACAAAATGAAGCAAAATGTCTTTGGGGTTTTAATTTCTATGATTTATGATTTTGTTTTCATCGGCATGTACCAACAGTCGCATAAATCTTTCTAACTGTAAACCTTACAACATCAAAACTTGAATTTTAAAATTTTAAAATAGTTTGGCGTCTACGTTTTCAATGTTAATAAACATTATGTCGGTTATATAATATAATTTATGGTTTTAAATAAGTTAAAAACTTATCGCCGTAGAATTCGAAAACAGTCAGATTAAATTATATTCATAAATGTATGGGAAAAAACGACAATGAGTTGTACAGAGTCCAAATAGCTTGGGGAACTAAACAACACTTAATTTTGAGGACAAAGAACATAAGAACACTAGAAATACAAAAATGTATAGTTTTAGCGATATAGTTTAGCAAACTTAGTTTTAACACCGGGAATGGTTCACGTTTTCGTACAAAACTTTCTATGGACAATGATAATGGCATGTGCAGCCGGCATGGTTTGGAGTCTATAACACTATATAATCAATTGCAGTCAACGAAATCATTGGCTTTCCGGCTGTCCGGGACAACTACTTATTAGTTCGGACAACAAATTATTTTATTTTTGCAACCAAAATCTACAAACAAGATATAGTGCTTTCTACTTAAATGACCTGTTAGGGCAATAACTTTAATATCCTAATTTCGTACACTGCAAATATATATTATGTTTTTGATTTGGAACTGTGCCGGCTGCCCATCAATTGTGGTTCGTGATTGTTTAAAAATGTTATTCAGCCTTTTTGGATGGGTAGAGCATTTTCAGAATAAAGTGGATATCGTTTCAAAATCCAAGTTATAACAATTGATAAGTTTTAATTGACAGCAGCTTACCTGGCTATGAACCTATAGAAAACAAAAAAGTCACTATTTCCTATCGAGTAGGTTCAATGCAGCAGTACTCAACGATGTGAAATTCGTACAAAATAAGTATTATTAAGCATTATTTGAATCCCCATTTGTTGTTAAATTATTTGACCGCAGGCAAACAGGGTTCAAGATTTTTCCATATGTAATTTTCATGATCAATTATTAATTGTCTAAATAAACCTGAAAATATGGCTACAGGGTTACCGCCCTTGTATCATAACTCCTGATTGCTTTATGTTTGGATTAACATGGTCAATGATGAGAGATGCGAATAGGGGACAGAGAAAGGGTTAGAATGACACAGTTGTTACAATGACAATTAAGGGTTTTCTACGTATACATATACAAATGTAACAATGATGTGTGAAAAAGAATAAATGATAAAAAACATCGAAAATATATTATGCATATTCATTACTTATACACAAAAATGTCATACTAAAGCAATAGAAAAATGGGAAACGAACGATTTCCCGAATGTAAGCACAATAATATAACAGGTATGACTATTTTATTTCGCAGTATTTGAGCTGTTCGTCAACCGAAGCTGTGTGGCAGACGTTAATAAAGTTCAGTCTGCACGGACTAGTACTAAATACCGGAACACGCATTCGTGAGCACTTTTGACTGTTTATTATTCTACAAGTGACGTCACTAATATCGTCTGATGTATTCCATATTGCACATAATGTTTCCAAACGATAAATGACAAGAAACAACCAAATTTTCCCGGAAATGACGTCATAACCGAAACTGATGACGTAACACAACAGAAAAACATGGAATGATGACTAGACAGCACAATATGGCAGATATTCTGCTCCTGATAGTGTTAGTTGATGTTGTGCACGAGATACACTGATTAACAATGGCATCTAGTCACATACAGGTATCACCCCAGACGAAGAATGGGGTAAGGGAATTCTTTGAAAAGATTATGCTGTTTTCAAGGTATAGATCCGGACTTCTGCTGTATCATGATAGTATACTGTGATGTCAATATAGACTTCAGCCTATCTTGTATCATGACACATAGCTATAGTGTTTACACCAAGTGAGTCCAAACCTATTTGACAGTTTTCACGATTAGAGGAACTAAACTGAGCTTCCTTCATTCGTTTCTTCTGTTTCATTCTTCGATTTTGGAACCAGATTTTTACTTGTGTTTCATTCAGTCCCAGCGAGGCAGCAATTTCTATTCTTCTTGCCCGTGTAAGATATTTATTAAAATGAAATTCTTTTTCCAATTCAGTAAGTTGTTTATTCGTGAAATTTGTACGACCCATGTTTGAACCAGCTCCACCTGTCTGTGTGGTTTGTGCCGCAGGGTAGCCATAGTCAGCTGTCTTCGTTATTGGAGGTGCAGTAGCTGAAATGATAGAAAACAGAATTAAATGTTTTGTTGAATAATACATTTCTTCTACAGTTAAGTTAAGCTAATCATCAAAATTTATGTTTTTTATTGCGGAATGGTTTCAATTTATAAACATGTTATTTGTCAAACAAAGCATTTGGGACTAAGAATCGGCTATACTCGGGGAATAGTTAGAGGAACTTTACTGTATAAATCTGAATAGCCTCAATACAATTGTCTTCATTCAGGATGACTTTATGGTAGCAAATAATTTTCAAAAGCTTAATTTAGTACTGCATGTTATACATTGGCGTGTTCAAAATAAAGCGGTATCAATGCTGAACGCCAGAAAACGTCAATATAAAACGGGTGCTAATATTTGGATGTTTACGGTACAATACGTGTGGAGCCACAAACCGTGTGTACATGTATTACATTTCAACAAGCTAGAAGCATCAGAAGTCAGTGCCATTGTCAGAACTGTTCTATCACACAACATATATTTTATTTTAGTCTACAAGTAATTTAATTTTAAATAATTAGTCTAAAATTTCATCAACTACAAAGTATCCAATTAATGGTCCTCTTACAGTACAAGAACCTTATTAGATAAAAGCAAGAACATCTTGTGTTATTACGGCGTTATCAAATACAATTGTTATATGGTTAAGTTCAGTCAGTGCTTTATATAAACTTGGAAGAACGGATTGGTATCGATGTTTACGAGTTTTAGTCGCTACCTTTCGGGCCGATGTATTCGAGTTTTAGACTCAACCTTTCGGACTGATGTGTACGAGTTTTAAATTGATCCTTTCGGATATTTTCTTGGTTTTGATGAAATAAGCCGAGAAGTGCCAACTGCATTTGGCATGCGATAACCACGCGCGAAATGCAAATTGAATTGTATTCATGTTCAATTACTGTATGTTTAAATAATGGTAAATGTTATTAAGAGAAGCATGCTTAATGGCAGATCTCAAACGTTTGTAAAATTTAAAATGAAAAAAAAAATAAAACCGTGATAAAACGAAAATAAAATCAGGTTTTATCTAATGCATTAATAGCCTGTCGCTATATTTAATAATTATGTAATTCATTTTTTTTCTTGTTTTTGTTGTTATTTTTTACTTCAACATTTTCTATTTTCAATTAACTGCGGTCAACGTTGACGAAAACCTGAATATAGTACATGTACAAGGTATTTTAATAACCAAGTTTAATTATTGTTCGTTCACTTGAAAACGTAGACCATGACTTAACAAAACTGAATATATAACTTGAATACATGTACAAATTGACATTAAGACAAAAAAACGTGTATTGAAACAAACATGTCATGACGCTGACGACACGAATTCAACATGCATGTACATCATGTCCCCAATATAAACACTAGACATTTTGTTTTAAATCAATTTATAAAATGAACATGCTTCGATTTTGAAATAAAAATTGTTTCGGTCAATATAAAGTAATTCATTGTTGAATGTTATATTTTTTAAAGTGATAGGTCACTGGTATAGACAAGCTGAAGGAGTTGTAACGTTGATTACATTAACCTACAGTGGCGTAGCTGAATTTTTTTTTAAAGATATGCCCAGCCATTACTTTTGTAACAACGAGGGGGTTAACTTGTCCATCCCAGAAAGTTTTGAAAATTCAAGTCGAAATTGAACATTTCTTGGCTATTTTTTTACTTAATTCGTTTACAAAAATCACGTAAATTACCATTTCTTCTAATTTCAATTTTCTATCAAAATAACTAACATATTATTACCACTCTAAACTCTTACCAAAAAATGCATAGCTTCATTTTAAATGCGTTCGCTGTCTAAGTTTATTCTTTATATACTTCTTTTCATGATTCTATTTTCGATGTTACGGACGAGAGTATCAAAGTAAGCTACGCTACGCCACTGACCTATGTATATTATATCAATTGGCGACTTTATGACCACGTGTCAAATCAATTGATTGAATTTTGTGGTGAATTATGAAATGATTGGATGTACATATATGGTTTTTGTTTTCAGTATATCTAAACCAACATTTGTATTGACACTCTGTATATCCTAGCCCACCCATACTATACTAATTAACATTTCTTGTAATACATATGTAACGAGTCATATTGTCTATTGTAGTTAAAATGAAGTTTAACTTAAGCGGGACATATTTTTTGTTATTTCATACCGGTGACAGTTATGGCTCTTTCTCATTTTACTCGCCTCTATATTACTTTGGCAATTATGTTTTAAAAAATTATAGTCCCCCCGAAATTTCGAAGTCCCGAATGTCAGATATTGTATGTTGCTGAGGTGACATGTAAACATGTATTAACATTATTGTAGGAGTAGTTTTTTTGTTTTTATTGCTGTGTCTCGTAAAGTACAGAAAGGGGATTTATCCGGATGCGTCTAAGTGAACCAGATTAGTTTAGATCACAAAACGCTTGTTTTAGATTCATTTGGTATTATATGCCACGATGTAGATCACTGAATGAAATCCTAATAAAAAATAGTAACAATTTTTATATTTAAGAAAATCTTTTACAAATTGTGTCAAATAAAGGCTGACACGTCGTTTTGAAGTTTTTATCGAAAAAAATAGTAAAGACAAAAAGTGAAATGGCTTTTTTGACATTCATTTGACCGTTATTAGTTTTGAGTTCGTTTTATAACTGTCTTTGAAATCCAGCAATGTTAAGTTTATTGCCTACGTGAAATTTAATGTTAATGAAAGTCTCGAAGCGTCCGTCTGAGTCCATTTTTAAAACATATCTACGAAAATAAAACGTAAATTACATTTGCCCTTTTAATTGTAACGTAAAAGTGTATACAACGTGGGCCGAGGAAGGTGATGTTTTTCACATGGACTTGTCGAAAACTTCAATTTTGTCACATTGATATAAAATGAGTCACGTTCATTAGTAATTCATAATTAAACAATCATTGTCAATACATTAACATTGAAGTAATTTAACGCTTTGTGATAACAAAACGTTGGGGAGTATTTTATGACATTTTTGTTGAGTACAAAGAGAAGGTCGTTTTCTTTATTGTACTTACATGTCTAAGGTAAAATAAGTTAGGTGAGTTTTGCAAAAATAAACAGTAACAAACGGACAGTCTAGTTCCTTTTATTAAAGATATTTCTAATACGAATGATTTTTAAATTTAATTTCTTCTCCTTGGAGGCTCGGGCCAACAAAGACTTTATAATACTAGGTAATATGCCTTTAAAAAGTTTAAAATTCGACAAGTTACCATTAACACAAAGTGATTGAGTGATATGTTCAATTTTACGCCCATTTTTGAATACTAGTCATATGAGGTGGACATTGGTCCATTGGATACACCATTTTGAGACCGGCACTGTTTCGAGACTAAATTACAAAAGAGACAAAATTACTGTCATGTTGAATTTATATTTATACTAAATTTGTTCTCATGTATTTACTCTGTAAACTGTTACTAAATAAAAGATATGTTCTGTTCTGTTCTGTTCACTAAATATGAAGCACCAATACTAGCTTTCACTCTCTATGAGCAATTGTCCATATTCTCAAATCAGTTCAATATAACTAATGTAATAATTATTATTAATTTTTCATATCTATTTCTACCAACATTATAATCAACCTCATAGTTTTTGAATGACTTAGCTATTTTAAATATTATGCATATTTAAGGTAGAATGACTTGTCATTGTTAATATGAGTTATTATAATTTCTCTATTGATGTCTCAGAGACAATATTATAGCTGGCGACTTAAGCTTTGACAGTTTTACACTATTCATCATTACACTTATATATGTTTCGGCAACATCAAACGATTAAATGCATTAATTAATGCTTGAAGTGTTTAATTTAAATATCTTTGTATTTTTTTTCTGGTTACAAATTTTGAATGTTTCATATCATCCTTATTGTGGTTCACGCTTCGATATTTTACAGTTTGGAGTAGAAAGAATTATTAAGTATAGATAAATAATGTTATAAAACTGCGTTTTATGATTTTCTATTTAAAATATGATTGCATTTTTTTTTGAACATAAAATTTCATTAATTATGATGAAACGGCAATAATATAAAAGATAGTTTAAGTTTCTTTTTATGATGTGGAATGAAAAGAAATGAATTTCATGTATTGAATAATTGAGATATTCAACTTTTGAAATACTTTTTTGTCTGTTTTCTAAACTTCGAGGCTTTATTAAAATTTTGAAATGATCGAACGATGCTAAACTAAAATGATAACTAAAGCTTATTATTGGAAGAATTGGATAATTGTCATGATAAAATGATATATCTTTTGCCGTTTTTTATTTTTTTTATCTTTATTGAAGGTGGTTTGTATATGGTACATTCATATTTAAATGGAAGACTATAACTATTTCAAGATACACTAAATTTTCATCTGTTTCCTTCCTTTAAGTTTTAAGCAGAGAGAAGACTTTTATTGTTCTTACAAAAACTTAATATTAGAAATATGTCTTTCTAATCCATGACGAATTCTACCAGTTTTTGTTGCCTACCGGAGACATGACACACATATGGCAACCATCTTTCTCTCCTTCTCTCTCTCTCTCTCTCACTCTCTTATTTTCCCAACTTTCTCTCCGTAAAGTCAGTTTCACTGTCTATTGCCCCAGGTTTTGATATAATTTACATATAATTATAATATTCCCTCAACAAAAACTATGATATCATATGTCAGTTAGTTTTTAACTACAAATTATTCCATTGTTTTATTGTTTCCGTTTGTTAGATTTGTCACATTAACTTCTGGCAATATCAAATTTTTCCTATGTTTAACAACGATATTTATGACAAAGGCGCACATATTCCGTCATAAGACATCGTACCTACTTTACAGAAAAAGTGAAACTACACATTACAGCAAAAACACATTTATTATTTCGGAGTAAAATATTTTCGGCATACGATTCCTCTCAGAACAGCCGTGTCCGACTTTATCTTGTTAGTAGAATATGCATCAATCAACCCAACACCTTCTCTCGTCTGCGATGGAACTCAAACATGCCAAATTGAGAGAAAGAATTAAATTAGCTGCGAAGATTAATACATTGTCGTCGGCAATTTTGGACTCTTTGTGTTATTTTAGAATAAAGGTCCAATATTATTAAGTAAATGCCTAATCATTCAAAGAGTGTTTTAGTAGACAGAGAAGAGAAAATTGAAACTTTTCGAGCCATCATTGTATTAAACTTTCGTCGTGTCGTGGACTTCTCATTTTTTGTCTAGATTATAAAATTGTTTTGTTGCCTTAGTTTGAATTTTATCATAAACAATATTTTGGAAGAATCGTCTTTTTTATGTAGAGTATAATGGCCGCTTTGCTTCTGAAAATAACAGCCTCTCCAAGCAAATTTCGTTTCAATCACTTATAACACGTAGGTGTTTTGATTAAATTGTTTTTGGTATTAGACGTTTGATGAATGGAATAATAATAATAATAAAAAGAACACTGGTTGTTTTAGTTTTTCAGTGAATAAATTATGCAAATGTTAGTAAAAGGACATAATGAGACACTACAATTATACGTTGTTTCGCGCTCTTTACGTATTATGCCATCAGCCCAGACGCCATTTTTGCTGCCAAGACGCCATTTTTGTCAAGAAATGTATGAAAAACACAACCTTAAGTTGAAACATCGTACATCAATGGTCATGAAGTGTGATTTACTTAGATCTCTCTATTCACCGTATATTTGATAGTTTACATATTAGCATAATAATCTAATTTGTTTAAATTATGGTTAAAATACCATAATAATAACATATATTAGTAGACTAGATATACTCCATGTGCTCCGTTGTCTGGTATCCCTGTCTATCCTAATATTACAGCTGAGGTTTGACTGATTCCAAGTGTTCTACTACGTTTAGAATAAAACCTATATTTCTTATGGAAATAAGTCTAAAAGAATGAAATCTAACCCTTCCATAATTATCAGTTACTGTTTATTTTGTATATATTGGAACCCATGGCCTGAGACAATACCTCGGTGCTTTCTCTGTTGAGCGTATTTTTGTATGTAAACTTATACCTATCATGAAATATTTACCATAATCATTAGAGAGAGCTTGGAGCAGATTATGGAAATATATACAGCCATGGACATTGTAAGTATAGCCCAAGAGCGTTATTACAACACTTGTAAATTCAGAAAGTTTTCATTTGTTCAACTTCCATATTACAATGTTCAGTTGTGCGGGAGTTGTTGGGAGGGAGCCGCAGTAAACAGCAAACGCCAAAACGCCCAACGTCAAACATTTCAAAAGCCAATGTACTTTTTTTCCTAAAAAATAAACTGTGCGCTATATGCACAAAGAATACCAATTGTGCTGCCGCCACAGCAACCAGCAATCAGCAAACAGCAAATGCTTCAAACAAAGGCAATATACTTTTGATGAAGATGAAAAGACTACCAAGTCTACTACGAGTTCTATGTAAAATTCAAGTCTTTTGTCCGACGGGTACAAACTTATTTCCCGTTTTCGACATTGATGAAAGAGAGAGAAACTTGTTACACCAAAGGCGCCTGAACACTTGTGCTTACTCATTGTCAACAATTCTTGTGAAAACCATCTGATGTAGCGACTACATATAACAACTAACACCACTTCTGAAACCGCCATACTGCCGTCTGAGGTATTCTCATTTTTACGCACATGTGTTGTATTTTTTCCCACTATGACAGTAAAATGATGCATTATACGGACTATTGGACAAACAGTTCCGCCTTACTGTTGTTAGTTCATTGTTTACTTTCTATTCGAATCCAATATTGCGTTTAATTATGAGGAATAGAGGATGAATTTGACGTTCTTGTTTTAACTAATGATTGATCGGCCTCTTGCATATTGCTTTTGCCATCGGCTTATAGATTGGTAAAATGGTTTGGCTGGCAGCAATATCATCAGGAGGAAAACTGTCAGAGAGAAAAAAGTTTTCCTACGCATAAATGTTCCCCGGAGAATACCGGGTAATCAGTTTTATATGGTTTGACCTAGAAATAAATCGAGGTCAATTGGTTAATATTTTTAAAACGTTTCTGGGTAAATTTGAAGAAAAAAACTATTGATTTTAATTGGAAAAAAAAATATTACAAATATAGATACATGAATCTCTTAATTGATGGAGTTTTGTTATGAATTATTAGGTGTCTTGGGACTTCCAGAATCTTTGCATTAAGCACATTATTTCAAGAAAATATTTGACCAATTTGGAAAAAGCAAAACAAATGAATTCGTCGATTATTCATACAATCGGATATGAAAAAAATAACAAGGTTGTAATTATGTTTCAATGAAATTAAAAATTAGTTAAGTAAAGTGTTAATACTCCATGTGTCCAATTCATGAAACTAGATCTACATACAAATACACACGAAAGAATCCCATTCTTGTCTATTTTTTATTTATAAAATTACCATTGTTTTGAAAATTCCATATCAAACGGCCAATTAAATAAACTTATTCACACAAAAAGTCTGAATTTTCCTGTCGACGTAACAAAATTAAAGAAACATAAAAAACTCAAAGGGAATATCGTAGAAGAACATCAACAGAAATTGTTGAAAATATTTGAGAAATATCTCGAATTGATTAAGAGATTTTTTGGTCAATTTAGCCATTAAAACCTGACAAGTCGTTTCTGAAACAAAGAGATTTGAGTAAATTGTTTAAATTTCAGAATTATTACACAATTCCTTCGTCTTTTGTATAAGCCGTTTCTTACCACTTTCCGCGTTTTGATTCATTATTTCGCCAATTTTAAACGTTACAGAATGACACCCTATGATGAATCGTGCCTACGATGCTTCTCAGCTTAGGGAATTCTCTTGGAGACGATAAAATTGTGTCCCTTATGTGCAATAAATCAAACGTGATATTTGCTTTAAATTACGTGTCACTGGTGTCACAGTAGAAGAAACGTTTCGTTATTGTATCGTTTAGACACAAGATGCTACTTGTGTTTGACGCGCAGCATAGAAGAAGAGACGCACATTTTTTTTGAAAATAATGTTCAGTTTACGGCTTAAATATTATAATCTGCGGATCACACATATTATTGTTTGGCTCTTAATACTCTTTTATTTCTTTAAATAAACATTTTGATATTTAAATAAATAACATTTGCTAATTAATATAATCTTGTAAACACGAAATTGATTGAAAATGCTGAATGTCTAACGACACAAAGAGGATTATAGTTGACTCCTTGCAATGAACATTTTGTGCTCGAATTTCTATATTGTTTGTTAACCATTGTATTGGTTTAAATGGCAGAATTGACTCAGTCGATTTTGTTAATCCCTTTACTAGTATTACAACAATAGTTGTCCTTTAAAAGTAATATCATAATTTACGCTAAATTTGATGCGAATGTTGTTTTTCGCTCTCTCTCGTCAGTTTCCAAGCTCTCATGTTGAATGGTAAAATACGGAACAGAATGTCGCGGTATAGTGTCCAGTTATATCTCTTTACATTAATTAGAATGTACACGAACCATACTGGTATCAAAATAATTAGTTAGCTGTCTATATCCCTTAGGGCATACCAAAACATGCAATTAGGCTCATGGAAGCTTTCACATGAATTGCGCTATCGAATTGTCAATGTTTAAAATGGCGCCTCGCACGAGGCGGTCACGTGTTAAGATACCACATTGACGAGAATCTTGGCGTAAAATAGTCAGACTTATTGTTACAGGTGTTTCATCAATTGAAATAAATTATAAATAAAATATTGAAATTTTCACTTAACCTTACACTGAACAATGGCGTCTAACTTTAATCAGCTCAAAGTAGTACAACCAAGTCTTAAAAGTTTAGCAAGTACATGATGGTGTACTTTAGTGCAGTGAAGGTCCTTGTTGGTGTAGCATGACTTGACGTGTTACAATAATTATTTTTTATAAAGTTTATAAAACTTGCAGGGTTAATATTCATTTTGATTTTTGTGAATGTTATTGTGTGATTTTAGATTATTTGATCAGCATGTATTAATGTTTTTACATTGACAACAAGAAACATAGGTCAAGCAATAATGGAGTCCCGAACTTAAAATATCAGTCTCTTTTTTCCCGAAACCCAATTTTACTCACTGAAGCCAAAGATCCCAAAATGGCGCTTTGTAAAAGGTGGCTATGAAAAGTTTATATTGATATGTATACCTAAATGTAAAATTTGTATTGTTCAATTGTATTGAAATGTCAGTGTCGCATACATTGACCCTACTGTTTTAAAAACTTGCTACTGTACCTCTGTGCTCACGATCGATTTAAATCAGCGGGGTAAATATATGCGCCACTGACAGTTGAATACACTTTAACAATATTTACAAAAAACTTATATTGCTTAAACCAAAAGTATTCCAGTCGACAGTTCAACAATATATAGGTTAATTGATTGGGTGATTGATTAATTAATATTCAATGCACGCATTCTTTAAGGTAGGCAATGCAGCTGGTCACGTATTGTGAATTCATGTATTGTAAACATGCAACTCATTGCATTGATTCTCATTTGAATAAAAGAAAACACGACTAATTGATAATGGAATAAATAGACATCAATGAACATCAATGGACATCAATGGACAGTTTTGTCTTCCAAGAGTAGACCATGGACAGTCTGTGCACCCTTCTTCTTCAAATACAAACTGAACAAAAAATGTAAATATTAGTAATGGGGTTTCATATTATTATATCGTTGTATTTTATTTACATACTTGATAAAATAATGGTGTTACGGTTTAAGCAAATTTACATGTCGGTTTATTGTAAAGAGATTTTGAGCTAACGAGCAAACATTCTGAAAACCATCCACCTTGGATGGAACTTAATCTTACCAAATATTGATTTCCTGGAAATTTGCTTTCCATATATGAACGCTAAAATACCTGTTTTATTTTTAGCTCATTACCCAAATATACAAAAGCATCAAACTTCAATATGTATTTAAACAATAATTAAAAACTGCACGATATTAAGTGATTTGACTTCAGGGATTGCTGCTTGCTTGATGATATAATGTTGTTTGATGACATAGCGTTCAAGTGGTGACGTCTCCATGTAATACTTTACATAAGACTGAACATGTCCATAGAACTCAGACAGTACAAATATACAAACATGAAATATAATCATTTATTGGTGTATTATACATGTGTATTTATGATAATAATTAAAACTAATTAAAGTCTCTAATTAATTG
Source organism: Mactra quadrangularis (assembly GCA_025267735.1). NCBI lineage: Eukaryota > Metazoa > Mollusca > Bivalvia > Venerida > Mactridae > Mactra > Mactra quadrangularis. Next base: position 43,193,997 of record CM046299.1, on the reverse strand, counting down.
TCCAGACAGCATACAATACGTGTATTTATAAACAAGACGGGTTCCCTATGGTGACAGACTCTGCAAATAGCACAAACCTGGCTTATTTCAGAGTCAAATGAACCCAGATAAAATGGTTCAACATCTACAGAGTTTCAAAGTTCCATTTATTTCAGAGTAGATAACAAGACAGTAAAAGTATGTTGGTCAGAAATGACCCATGAACATACATGTTTACATTATATACTACAAATATGTACAAAGTTGTAAAATTATCTGAACATGTATATGGAAGCAAACTTTAAAGGACATCTGAACTTCTTAACAATTTATAAAGCAACATAATTCAGTGATGGATTCAACTTATGAAACAAAAATGTAATTGATTGAAAGTATTTGTATATAAAGACATGTATAATTATATTTAAAATCGTTGCTCTAGATGTAAGGACAATACTGGAGCTCTTGTTCCAAATTAAGCTGATCAAAGAATAATAAATTTAAAATAAAGTAAGTTATTACTAATAATACTACAAATATTGTCCCTGAACAATACTTATATATGTCAAGGTGACCTGTTAGTGCAATATCTGACAAAATCTGAAATATTTTATGTTTATTATTCAAGATATTTGCCGCGGTGTGCTTATATGTGATTATTTCTTATTGACAGAACATGTTGACAATATAAATATAATAAATATAAGGGTTGGTCATTATTTTATATTATATAGTGACCTTATTTTATATACTGTAATCAATCTATGGTAATTAAGTCTGGTTATCTCCCTTGAATATTCTCTCTATCGCGCGCGCGCTCTCTATAAGCCAACTATTCCTCCATTATTGAAGAGTATCCGTCATGTTGTAGTGTTGTTTTTTGCAAGGTCTGTTTAATCTAATGTCTCAATATACTCAGTTTGGTTTTAATTGAAATGCTTGTTAACGTCGGAATGTTTATTTTCACATTTAATCCCAGATCTATGAACCAAAATGAAGACGTATAAATCAGATCGATTTTTTTTTAATTTCTACGTGCGTGAAACGTAAACTCAAAACTCGACGTATATTAAAACGCATTACGTAAAACTTCAAAGCTTTCAAAACCCATCCTATTGTGACGTTTCCGTTTTTTATTAAAGCAATTCAACATATCTACACATACGTTTTTTTATTTGTATTAAACTAAATCAAAGTAACCATACAATTCTCGCCTATATATTGGAGTAAATTACAAAATTTATAATATATTGCCATAATGAACTTATAAAGAAAACCCTAACAGGTGTTACTGATTAATTTAAGGGAAATAATTTCTTTATCAACGTATGGAAGGTTTCATGGTTGACGCAACGGAGCCGCGTCGTATCTATGGCAACATTGTCATGCAATCAGGTGATCAATTTCTATGAAAAAACAACACGATTTTCACAAAATTGAGAGAAAATCCTGGGAATTAATGTCTAAACGTTGCGTTTTTATAATCTAAGAAACTCAAAACTGAGAATTGCTGTGTTTAAAATATAAAAAATATAAGCTACAACAGAAAATTAAAATGTTGTAATTAAATAACATGTGTAGAGAAAATTCTAACAAGTTATAAGTAAATTTACACTTTAGGAAATGTTGAATTCTGGTTTTGCTTTCTATGAATAAAGATTTAAGATTTATTTTCGTGGTTTTCATTTAAAACGGAGCGGGAAATAAGAGATGTTATTAGCATTTAAAACTAAACAAAAGTCAGCTAAAAACATTACCAGTTCTTTCTTTAGGAAAAGCATTAGAATATATTTTTCTATTAAAACTGTCTATTAAAGCGTCCAGAAAAGCACGAATTGTTATAAGGATCATCTTAGTTTATGCATGTTAACTTTGATATTTTTAAGTCAATCCCAACTGCCTAATATGGGAATATAAAGGTTCTTTCCGTTCAGATTTTTTCTCTTTTAAGATGAAAAATTTTCTTAAACCTGAATTTCACATTTCATTTTTATATTCACCAACGATGATGTTTCCCCCAGATTTTTCATAACCAGGGTGACAGTACAGTATTTTCAAGTTTATAAAAGTGACTGCTTATCGTCACTTGAGTCCCCCCCCCCCAAAAAAAAAAAAATCAAGGAGCAAAGAAAATAAAAACCCACTGGTTTTACATATCAATGTATATTTAATATAAAATCTAACTTTAGCAATAAAAGTCACCAGGTCAACAATTGTTTGATTTCAAACATCACCATAGTAACATCTGGTTACCTAGTGACGTCTCTTAGTTACCTATACCATTCATTATATAGTTTATTTTCGTGAACGAATATATTCAAATAAATTGTCTACCACGAGATCAGTTTTTTACCAAGTCTACTGTTTTTTTCTATCAGTTTTTTTGAAGTTCTGATTCCGTTGAGTATTTTGGAAAAAAGTCGAAACACGATAAATTGTAGCTGTTTAATGCTAACATTTCAATTCTTGGTTCCTGGTTAGCACGAGATCACTCGCAGACTTCCAGGGTTTCTATATTCTGTATGTCTAATACATTTATCTAATTGACTATATCAGTAAGATTTTTTTTATTTTTGTATTATTATTGTAAAATTAACTTTTATTTAAAAAAGTATTTGGAACGCTACGGTATTTTCTGTTAACAATTAAATGAACTAAAACTAAATATATCGAGTAAAAACCATAGGAAATTTCATTTAAAAAGTATCACACAGCGACGTTCTGCAAGCAGAGACGTTCTGCAATAAAAAACCATATTGATTATAACAAAAAGCATGCGTTTTTTTTATTTCCAAAAACTTATATTGATAAGAAAATATTTTAGACCATTCTGCTTTTACTAGTGACACCATCGATTTTGATGGTCCTTATAATAGGACTTTTCTGCACCAACACCTCAAATTCTGGTTTCTTTTCTCCACCTTGTATGTAGAACATTTTAATTCTTGATTACTTATATCAGTGATTCCATATTTCCCTTTTTTGTTTTCTCATTTTCAGTATGTTTTTGTGTGCAATATTTTAAATATTGAAAAATGAAGCGTTAATAACTCATTCATATATCTACGATTATTTATAAGAAATATAAGAAATAGTCTTAACTCAATATTAAAATTAAGTTCAACTACTTATTTTCTGCCTCCAGGGGGTTTTATAGAATGGTCCTTTTAGTACAAAACAGTTTTTAGTTGATGGAGTGTTTTGTTTGTTATAACTAGTCTCAGGGGACATGTGCTTCCAGTTTCAGAAAACTTGTGATACACATTTATAAATGAAATATTTCAACACCGTTGTATATCTTAAAACAAAGGAACTGAGTCGACGTAATGAAAGTTTATAGCCGCGTCTACAAAAAGTGAAACATTTCTTGATTTACATTATTTTATTAATATGTGTGTGCAACAAAATCTCTACGGACACTTTTACTCACAGATGTGCTTTTTTCAGATAAAAATGATATTAAAATGAACAATTAGTAAATAACATTCAGTCTACAGGTAAATATATGAAAACATTCGTGCTATATCTAGTACGACCAAGTCGCCATTGCCTTTTGAATGTTTGCCTGTTTACCAATCAGAGCCTTGCTGCCACGTTTTTGAAAATGACAATAGTGGAAAATGACGAAAATGGTTATATTCAACAACTTGTCTTTCGGTGAAGCTAGGGCAAAGACTTATACCCCTTTTAGATGCGATATCACTATTTGGAACATCAAACCGATGATCTTAATAGCAGATTAGTCTTATCGAAGCAATTTTTCTTCCAATTAAGCATTTGGGACTTCAAAATTCGCATGATTTTTCTGTTAGCAATATAGCCTCTATATCGGAACTTTACCGTTAATGTAGTAAACGTATCTTTATCTGGAATATTTATTCCATCACCTTTGGTTTGATAAATGATTTTTTTCTTTTAATTAAAACTTGAATCAAGTGACCCATGTCCTGTCTCCTATCCTGCTTACATTATTGTCTTCAATTATAAAGGATAGTGACTTGTATTTCTAACTTGTAATCATAAATCAAAACTGAATTATTAAATCTCTAATATCCGCTACAATATAATGCTTACTATGAACATTGACAATTACAAGAATAACTTTTATATTGGGGGTTGTTCAGCTTTTATCACTCCGACGGTTTCCATATTTTTCTTGTTCAAGCAATTTGTAGAATTTTGCAGACCAATCGCAGTGATCACAAATAACTTTGTGTGGAAGAATTTCACAATTTAATATATGAAACGAACATTGTATAATATGATATAATATATAAAAGTATTAATTACGTGTGGGCATGTTTTATATTGCGTTTGTCCTTTTATATTGTATTTTTCTCATTGAACAGGGTATTTGAATATGCTCATGCATTTGATTTGTTGTTGCTTGAGAAGGTAGTCGTTTTTTCATGTAAAACAAATGGGTTTTAAAATGAAATAAATATGTTTACGTCTTGCACAATTTATATTGATTTTATGAACTTTCATATTTTGAAATTTTGGGTATCACTTAAAGAACTTAATGATTTTTAAACAATTACAATTGCTTCAATTAATTAAAACAGTCGGACATACATAAACTGATCTCAAGATGAATTTTCTTCCCTTTATAATGGAGTAAAATGAAGATGACTCATTTGATAAAGAGAGTTTTTTACTTTGTCAACCGTGATGGTTTTGTCATTCATTGATTGGTCAAACATTGATATATGTTCATATTTATATTTTAATTTCTACCGTGTTACTCTTTGATCAGAGATTTTAATTACCGCTAGCAGACGACTAAATGTCATATCTTGATGATTCAAAACTGATAAAAAAACAAACGCCACCAAAATTTTAGTATCTTCTTATGATTGTTTTATTATTTTTATCTGTCAATTCACGTCACTTGTTTAATCGCACTGGTATTTGACAAGCCGATAGTTGACGTATTTTATCCAAGTTTTCCGCAATTTCTTACAATAAAATTATCATGATTTTATCACTTTTTATTATATTATACAATAATTATACAATTTAATAATCAAGTATTGTTTAGCTCAGTATTTGGTCATTGTCTCTACTTTATCTGTTGACCTGGCTTCAACTTTAGATATTTTAACTTACAGCGCTTTAAACTAAAGATGTCTTAGAACATCATGGACTTTGCTTATAACTCTCTTTCATTACATCACGTGGTAATTGTAATTTCAAAAAATGTTTATTTGTCGTATTTTTACATTTATCGATAATTTAATCAGTTATGTATATCCTATTTAATAAAATAAAATTGAATTTTATCATTCTACAGTCAATGAATATAATGTCACTGTCGATAGCTACAAACACTTCATGTACCATCTTAATGCAAAACCTACCCTGTTGTTTCCTTAAGCAAGAAACTTAATCCTACTAGCTCAGTACTTGGAGGACCAGGAAACGGTCTCGAAAGTGATTAATCCAAGTTGTAAGAACTTTCACAATCGAGCTGAAGTAAATTAGTATAAACATAAACAATGCATGCATTAGTCTGAATTCTGTTTTCAATGAATCTATTGTAAATTAACTGAAATAGCCTGTGTTGGGACACATTGAAGAAATGCAATTACTCAATGATGTACTTTTTTACTTTTTTGTTTTAACTTCAATGCATCATTGGCTGGTCGCGGTACATGAATAAATTTGTCAATGTCTTGTAAAGAACTTGTATGTTCATATTCCGCACACGTTTTGATCAAGCCACTAACATTTAGAAGAAATGTTTTGAAATCTACTATAATATCCAAAAACTGAATGGAAGTCAAATTCAGTCATCAAATTTTGAAAAAATGTAAACTACAACACAATACGTTGTTGCGACATTGCTCACGTTTGAATAACACTCAACAAAAATATCTTAACATAGTTTTCTCGGGAAAATACAAATCTTCTTACTCAAAACGTACCACAAAACGCGGTAAATGTGCAGGAAAATTGAAGAAAAAATCAACTACAAAAATTTTATCTCAAATTTTAACTAAATTCTTGGTAGAAAAATCTTGTCATCGGGATTTATTTTTGCCGGAAAAGGAAATGTTGGCAAATGATTGGAATGTTGTCAGCGTTTTAGTCTCAATCTGAATCATATAGAAGCACGATTGAACAATAAAAATACGATAATAATAAAAACAAGCTTCGGTCCGATTCGGATGAACGTTTTAAAATTTAATAAAAACATACAAGATTTAATTGTACAATTTGCCGTTCAGATTGAAACAAAGTCTTCATGTAATTGCGTGTGGACAACGAAGATCACGGTAAAGTGTTAAACTGGCATCAGAACTTGACATTTATATTTTTGTACGCTTACAAAAAAACCACGCAGTTTATAAAACGTACTGCAAAACTAATCTAAATGTCGGATAATCGTCATTTCGGATGAGACAACTTGAAAAAGGATCATAACCGTTATAATAAAATACGTACAACTTAGTTTTTTAACCGAAGGTTTTTTAAAAGTTGGTTAGAGGTTTATGCGATGTCAATTGCTCAGAAGAAACATTGCAATAAAAACTGTTTTAAATGACATTTGTTTGTTTGAAAACAAAATGAATTTCAAAATGAAAGAATATCGGCACCATTTTAGTTGCGGCTGAACGTGAACCTAGGAGATTCAAAATTCAATTTAGGGGCCTACCAGATTTATGATTTTTACCAAAGTATGGTCATATTAAAGAATCGAAACCGTAACCAATTGTCATTATTCTTAATACATAAACGTTTGTACATAAAGTTATTGATAATAATAGGGAAAAAAACAATGTCACAAAGAGTCTACACGTTTAACACTATTGTAATTTACATTATAAATACGAATAATTTCCATAACAGTAAAGTAATGACAATGGTTTTAAAGACGGGTAATTGTTGTTATAATTGTTTATATTATTAATAATGAGGTGTTGTAATTGATGATGGTAATGATGAAAATAATGATGATGGGGTAATGACCCCCAATGGGTACTATCGTTTCTAAGTTTATGGGTTTTCATAATGCAACGATAGTTGATTTCATATGAGTAAAGAAAATGGTCTCATACGATTATCAAGTCACCACACCACAATATAAATCTGCTCTCATGACCTTTACCAATATCTTTACATACAAGTACAATTAAAACACCTGTTTTGAAACAATTTCATAAAAAAACTTAACCGTTTTCTTGAATATCTACACTGTTCAAGTTTTTTGCAGATTTTCTCAAATGTTGGGCTAATTCAAAATGAACTTTGATATTTCACTGCAGTGAAGTTGTACCACCTTTCTAGTGTATTACAGTGAATTAAAAATTCTCGTCGTAGGTAAACACAATACAGCAATTAACATAATATGTATTTTTATGTTTCTGTATATATTGATAAAAAATGACACGTTAGCCTCACACAGACTGTTGGTATTTTCATATTTTATGTTTTTGTTGTTTTTTTTTTGTTTTCTGTCAAACAATAGAATATATACATGTATTTTGACTTAATTATAATTCTTAAATTACCATATAACGCTTTGTTCGTAGTTTAATTTCTTATTTACTCTTTTACTCATTACCAATACACAAACATCAAAGGACGCCGACGACTATAAATAGGACAATGCCGATACAAATATATTGCAACTACATGTCCATTTACAATAAAATGCCAAATCAGTGGATCATTTTTAATAAACAAATTTTTTGTTATCTTTTGTGAACTGATTCAGATTTGCATATATTTATATACATTCACACTTCTAAGATGTTTAGAAAGCCGCAATGTTGTTAACTATCAAAAAGAGCAATAAAAACGCCACAATTTTATAACTGTATGATGTCGCCAGTACTAGTAAACATTGCTTAAATACACACATAGTAATAACCATTGTTATAAATATTATACTAGGTATATTTTTGTATTAGTAATTAAATGGCCAATACCGGGCAATTAATCTATCATCGATTTATTAATACTTTATTTTCAGAAATTCTTGTATATAAATATATGACAGTTATAGTCGTCGATCGACAGACGTACAGACTAGCTTGTAGTATGATAGTATTTATATAAACGAGACAGGTGGGCTAGGATTGAGCCAAATCTTCATTTAGCTGAGCGAACATAAATATCATTATTTGAAACATTGTAGTCGCATATTCTTGACCTAGCATTTATCCATTTGTCTACATAAGGCCACAATTGAGGTTTTTTAGGGAGACGAGCGTACCTAACGTAGCTTTCCTTGACCGTTGTCTATAACCAGCACTCACCTAGACACCCACCCTTCCATAAAGCCGACAACTTTTCCGTAAACCTTATTATTAAAATGGAGAAAAATTGACATTATCGTCAGAATCATTCGGAATTCCTCGGCCATTCCCTTCTATTCATTCATGAAAGGTCGAGGGTGTTCCGAATGTCGTCAGAATGTCATGGACGGGTGTAACCACACCGGATGTGATTCGAACATTTTACTCCTTCGATAAACTAGATTTGAAATCTCAGCACGCTACCAATTTCTCCTACAGACCAAATTTTCTTCAAAATGTTTTGCTGAATAGTCTAATTAGGTCGTTAAACAATGTTATTGTTAAACGAAATAATACACCTAAATACAATATTTCTGTAGCAGTTCAGCCTTGTCTATGAAACATTAATTGTTCTTATTTTGGAAAATCTATTTTTACATTCATCCAAATTAGAAAATAAAAAAGTAAACATAAACAAGCCATCGGGAATAAAAGTAGGTCATCCTCTTGCAAAATCGATATTGAGACGAAGCGCGTGCACTGCATGTTCTCGATACGTGCACCTGTTTAATATCAGTAATTTCACCAGGATTTTTTCACAGTCCAGATGCATGTGTCATCCAAACATGGCTACCCACTTAGTCAGCGGTAAATATCCAAAGATGTGCACTAAGCAAATAATTAGCGTGTTTATGTAGTTATTAAATTAACAAATCTGTCCATAGTGATTGATTAACTCAATATAAAAGAAATGGTCATCTGTTTGATATTTAATTGGAATGACCAGTACAGAAATATATGAGTAAAGTAATCCATCAGTCGACCAACAAGTATGAAAGGCCTATATGTACGTGTCTGTATTAAGCCTTGATAGACCTGGTACTGTTTCATGTTTCTTTGCCATAGAGTCAGTTCTTAAAAATCTAAAATATTTTGAAAAAGAATGTTCAAATAGAAAACATCAATCATCAATTATTTAACCGTAATGATTACTGGCTAAATTGTTTCCCCCATTATTAAAAGTTAAAATCAAAACTAAATTGCGATTTGAAGTCATCTTCAATAAACACGTTCAGCCAATTTTGTACGATAACCCCTGATCAGGCGGGTGGTCCCTCACAGTACCCATTTACACCTTTATTTGTAGTTCAAAAGTTCTAACTTGCGTACAGATAATTCATTGTTATATATGTATTCTAATTTTGAATTCAGACAATGTCATCTTTTCTCTTTAAAAATTGAAAACCGGGACCTTAGTATAAACAGATCTAGTAGATAAAAAACCAAAATGAATTATATAAAATCTTGATGGTCCAGAGCAAGCCTCCAAGTCATTTTAGAACTTTTATATTGGTTAATTAGAATTGAATAAAAACTGAAGTAATTTTCTGCTAATTTTTCTAACAATATTATATTCTGTAACTTTATTACATTCAATTAAGTATGAATATTTTATTGTGGCGTTTTTATTTGAGAATCAACGTAAAGTATGTTTACCGAGTGCACACAGAAAGTCTTCATAATCACACTGTGGCTATTACAGAATCGACGACAAGTTCCAGAATCTAATTTAAAAAGAATTAAAGTCAATATGAACTATAAAACATTTTTATCATGACCACCCCGCGGAAACATCTAATAGCTTTTAGAAATATTTGGCGGGAATTTGTATCCGGCGGCGGACGGATGGGGGCTCCTTGTGAAAACACTTAAAATGTTTTAATATGACTACCTCACTTAATGAGAAAGAATACATCGACAAGTTGCATGATAATCGACAGTTAACATATTTTTATGGTCTTCAAATGGGTTCCCGACAGGTAGAAAAGTTTAGACACAGGTTTCAAGTCACCTCACGAACATTAACAATTCTGCTAATATAAATTACAGTACGCATGCACGCTTTGTAGCTTTTGAGAGCGTATGAGAATTTACTTGGTCATAAATTGAGTAGAAAATCATTTTTATGACATAAGTTCGTGAATTAACTTCCAATTTGATGTAACAATTAATAGTTTGGGGAAGCAGACAATAAGCTGAATGAAAAGAAGTTCAGTCATTCGGATCCGTGACAATTTCAATTATTTAGACTGCTACCAATGTTTTTTGCGGAAAGACGACATAATGGCTCCTATCAAAATTCAGGAACCAGTCTTCGATGCTTTTTGAAAGCTTCCGTTTCGCGAAGATTCTTCAGTATTACATGGAAGCTTGCACACGAAACAATAATTTATTCATCAATACGACCAAGCGCCCGAGCGAGTCAGACTGATTTACATTGAAGTTGTCACATTGGACTGTGTAATTATGGTTTGATTTGGGTTGATGTGAGTAAATGAACGTGGTATATAATACCGTAATATCAGAGACTGTCTTAAAATGTTTATGTTTTTAAAACGTTTCTGATCGTATTTAGATGAAATAAACACCATACTGTCAGATGGCTCGACAACGTTACTTGTACTTGTGTCAGATATTTGCCTTTTCATTTTAGTCTCTCACATGTTCCGTCTCTCAAATCATCTTAACATGGAAAGGAATATGCCATACAAATTGCAGTAATGTCTGGAGAGAGAATGTTTTCTTAAGGAAAAACAAGAACATCATAACATAACATGAATAGAAATTTGTGAGCTTTCTAAAACAATACATGACAAAATAGTTATTGTTGTTTTAATATGATGTAAGAAGTTTGTCTGTGAAATAAATAGCTACGTTTATATTTGAGCAGAACAGAACATCTGCTACATGCAACATAGCTCTAATTTTTTTTTCAAAGAAAAGAATAATTACTTTGCATTTTTTGAAATATATAATCCCATGATTAAAGTACACAAATAAATAAGACTTGAATACTAAGGGACCAATTGGCATTTTTACTCTAATTCAAAAAGATTTATTGTGTTTTCATCCTTTTTTCACCTTCTTAAAAATTTAGAAAAAAGTTAGAACTGTTTTGCATTAATCTGACGATGTATATTTTTTATTTTCTATATTTCTGAAGAAGTCAGATTGAAAAACTGTGAAAATCAAGAAATGACAGATTCCTTGAGTCACATACATTTGTTGAGCTTAGAACAGGTATCAAAGATGGAGGGAGAAGACAATGCTAACTTTACAAGTACCATCAACATGTTTTTTGGTTTATAGAAATAATGGTTATGTATTTTCTTCCTTTTTATTTTAAATTAATAAAATTAAGTGCTACTTACGTACCTAAGTATACAACTTACATAGGTATAATTCATTCAATAAATCAAAATATTTATAGCACATGGATTTTTAAATCAGTAATAACATGAAGTGAAAATAGGCCTACTGCAAGTTTTGTACATTCGTTGTACTAGGACATGTTTTCACCTATTAAGGATAGCAAAAAAATATGACTCATGAATTATAAATTGTTCTGATTCTGAAAAATATGTTACTTTATGAACGCATTATCTTTGTTTATGTTCACATCCGTGTTTAATGCGTTAATCTGTAAGAAGTTCTTATATATGAATACTTATTAAAACAATAATTCAAACAAAATTTAAATGAAAATATTTAATATAAAGAATAAAGTCAGTAAAATATACACACTAATCGTAGTTGTAAAATAGAACTTCAAACAATTCTAAAAGATATGAATTAAGATATAAAAAATACCGAAAATTCTAAATCCATCATTCAAATATTTACAATGTGAAAAAATTCTCTATTTGTAATTAATACACTTAAACTGATTAATATTCATTATTATGAATAGCCAGACGCTACATTTTTAATGTAAAAATGAACTGTGGAGAAGTGTACACATGTTTTCATCATAAATGCTTCTCATCCGCCTTCACACACACTCGGTACTATTCTTCAAGTCTTTGAGTTACTCTCTAAACGAGTCTTAAATTATAGCGATCTATCATAATTTTGTGAACGTAGCCATTAATATCCCAGTATAGGTTGACAACTATGATAAAAAGATACAAGGACTGAGTTTCCAGATCTTAGAATGGAAACCCCAACTCCCTCAAGTGATCATTCAAATCCTTCAGTTTGTGTTTTGCCACGGAATGACATTGGTATAGAACTAATTAAGGGGTCCATTTATCATTTTCGTCTCCGACGTCACCCTTGGCGACCCCTGGCAACCTGAAGGCGGAAATTTGGTGACGATATCTGTTTAGCTTCGTTATGAAATATGTTTGTTTTAAAGAAGGAAGAAATACGAGAAGGTTTAATGTGGCCATAATGAGGTAGCCTCGTAGAATCAGACCTAGTGGCGATCAATTTATGATTTCTGACCAAGAAAATGTGGTGGGAAAATTGACTGGTGAATGCCTTTATTTGACAAGAAAGATGATTGTTAAATTAAATAAAACTTCTGTTCTTGAATATACTGATTGGTTCCAAATATAATCAAATCATACAAGCAATAATCTGTTAAATCTGTTAGAAGGCGTTGAAAATAAGCAGAACATTTCTAAAAAAGCGCTGACTAAATAGCATCGTATCAGAAAAGAAAAAAGAACATATTCTTATTTTGATTAAATTATTGGTACCAAAGATAAACTTAAAATGATTCCAAGTAAGTTTCAAGAAAAAATAATGGATTATTCATATCTGATTGAATAGCAATGCTAGTTTTAAATTAAATATTAATTTAATATGTTTAATAATAACACAATGAAATCTAAAACCAACAGAATTCTAAACAATAATTACCACTTCATACAAACTTGAAAATTTCGAAATTTGTGAAATAATGATGATTCAACAAAACAAAGTGTCAGCTACAATGTCATGCTGAAACATTTTCTCAATTTCAAAATATTTCCATAAATTATTTGCATTTTCTCTATGTTTTGCTGGCTGAGTCATCTGACACTGGACTATTAACGTTGAAGAATACACTGGTTAAAGTAAATAATAAACATAATAAAAGTCAGTATAAATAGTTAAATATATTCTAAATTAGTTTTTTAAGGCGTAAAATTATTCATAACATTTCCTGGTTTAGAAAACTGCATAAAGTCAGAAATTTTGAAATTTACAAAAAAATGAACTCATTCTCTTAAATACAAAATGAAATTGTCTTCTTATACAATACAGTTTCCAAGATGACAGAAGCTTTGCGTTTTCCAGAATTCATATTGGCTCAGAGCAAAGCGAGCAATAAAGCACATAAGATATTCGATTGATTTCAGTAAAATCAAAATTTGTTGAAGATGAAAAACAGAGTTCAGAAATGAATCGTATAAAAACAATGACATTTTTGTGTATATGAATCACTCTAGTTTGAAACAATGAATGTGATTTTATGTACATCTTGACATTTTCAATACTAAGGATATGTTTAACCTATTATTGTTTTGTGTAAGACTGTCATCTACTTGGCAGTGAAGGGAAACATCGTGTAAGCATTAACAAAACATGATTTTGCATTTTTTATCTTAATATTTCAAAATCTCAAGATTTGCAAGATGTGTCGTCTTTGTATTAGATCGATTTTGGAGATGTTAGCTTTCAGATTGAGAGTTGATATAACTTTCAGAGATTTTATTTGTTTCATTTTTGTATTTTGTTTGATATTGTTTTTGTTAAAACACCGTGTGTGGTTTTAAGATTTTTATATTATTTGGTGCTTTTATACATGTAAATATTCAAGTACCTTTAATGAAGAATCAAACTTACTGACTCAAATGGTATCAGTAGTTGTGTTTGTGTACATTGTTTTATACAGAAGTTTATACAGTAAAGCTCCACTATGCTATAAAGACCACATTGGTTATCTCAGAGCTGTGCCTTTTTCCATGTTAAAGACCCAATTGTTTAATTTGAGAAATTTATATTAACACCACCCCACTGTAAAGAAACAACGATTTAAATGGCCCTAATGGTGAAATTTTCTGTATTTACAAAGAATAGCAATTTCCAAATAATTCTTAAAGCAGAAAACGCAAATGAAAGCGACATAGGAACGTTCAGAAAAAAGCGATGCAATGGCAAAAAGGCATACATATAGGGACAACATCCAAAAATTCGTCGCACTCCATTTTTGATAAGTCAACATATTGAAATGATATTTAAAAAAAGCAATGACAACGCGCATTTATAATTGGGTGGCAGTTCTTTCAGTTAATTCAAAAATGTAAAAAGAAATTTTGTTGAAATCACAAAGCTCACTCACTTCGCTGTAGAACGAAAACAAAGAGAAAATAGGATTTACCAATCAAATCTAAAACAAAGCAGGTTCGTCACCTTTTGAATCAACAAGTCACAATAATTCAGACAATATTAGCTATTATCTTAAATGTGTCGTCTGTTTATGGAAAGCATTAAGGGACAATTGGACACACGATATAATTCTAGAAAAATAAGCTCTTAAGATATTAGTACGCACCTTAACATTGAATGAATATTGATTGAAATGATTAGACAGTCATATAAATATCTTTACAACACTGTCACATGAGTTGCTGTTGTTTCTTGATAGACGTATACATGATCGTAGGAAGCATTTTCAGATTTAAGGAGGGGGGAGGATGGGCAAAGCTTTTGGAGGGCAGATTTTTTTCGGTCGCAAACAAATAATAATTTCCTAAATCTGGTTAACTTTAAATGGCATTATTTCAAGGGTTATTGCTTTGTTCTCTTGGACCGAAAACCCATTACTTTCAAAATTATTTTCAATCCCTTCTATGTTCCCTAAGCCCAAAATCGCAATACTTTCAAAATTATTGCCTCACCACCCCACCACCAGTCACTACGGGCCTGCTATATCAAGTACTAATATAATCATGTTTAGTGTTATAGTTTGTTGTTATTGTTGTTGTTAAGACGTTATAATATGTAATGATTTCAAGTATTCTCAGCTGAAGACAATCTAGAGAGAGGGATCATGGTATTTGCTGACTCATAGCAACAATATCTATAACAAAACATTGACTTAGACTTTGATACAAGCATAGTAAAGAAATTGATTGATGCAATAATTTTGCCCTTGAATGTCCCTAGGTGGAAATTCCTTACGTCCTTTTTATATATACAAATAAGTTAATAAGTGTAAAAACATCCCCCTTTGCGTTTTGGCTGAGTGGAAGGTCTGAACTTTTTAATTGTGCTGTATCTGATATGTTTCAGACTACTTTTTAATAACCGTTCAACTTCCAGACATAATTTGTTTTGCAGTATATGACATTTTGCATCTGTTATAACGACACAGGTTTGAATGATTCATACGTAATTGGTCAAGAAACTTCTTGTTCAAACAGAGTAATCTAACATTAAAGCAACTTAAATGTTGTTTTATGTGAAAGGAAACTATTATAATAAAACCCCGAATTGTAATAATTATAACAAAACAGGTTATTACATAAGGGGTTCGAAATGTATAATCACATATGTTTCAAGTCACCGCATAAATGAACAAAAAAGCCATCAAAATGCTTGCAGAAAAGTTTAAGAGTTTCATGTTTAGCAAAACTTATATTTTATATTTCTCTCATGTAAAAAAAAACATTATTCTTGGTAGCAGCTGAACTATTGTAAATATGCTGTCCTAAGTTGTAAACAATTCCATAGTAAACTTCAACAGAACATATTTAAAATCTAATTATAAAGGCATGTTATATCAAATATTAATACTACAGGAGCTGTACTCTTACACAAGAACATTGAAAAACATTCCATGGAAGTATTATTATATTATTATTTTTTTTAACGTCGCATTCAACACATATAGAGGTCATATACACGACGGCCAGCTCTTCCTACAATAGGTTTCCTGGACATTTTTCTATCACCAGTACTAACTTACCCTACCACGAGGCCGACAACTCATGTATAAGGTATGACCTGCCGCGACCGGGTTTCTAACCCGCGATCTTCGGATTCGAAGTCAGACATGCTAACCACTACGCCACGGCCGCGGCTAACATTCCATGGAATGCAAAATTCAGTTTATTTCCCTGTTGTGTGGTATTTCTCCTTTCTTGGATGAGGGACAATAATTGCCATCTTCTACATCCGGGCAATATAAGACGGTGATTAAAAGATTCGGAACAAGTGTAATCACAAAACAACCGGACTGTCCGAAATATCTGAGAAAAAGAAGCTCGGACTATAATAGGATATCAATCCCGTGTAATTAGATGATTATGAACAGTTTGATTTGTTGCTGGGGAAGAAGAATGATGCGTACATTAATGTCCATTCATCGTCAGTGTTGTGAGAAAAGGTCAGCATATGGTGTGAAGAAGGGTGACATTTAGAATGGAGTGAAGTATTTTACATTGTTAATGAAGTGAGCACAATAAACCTACGGGAGAGAGACTCATCTTCATCGTGTTAGATATCACACCATCAACAACAACAAAAACAACGACAACAACGGCAAAACTTGCATTAGCAACAACAGCTTTTACTTATAATGGTTTTAGTGATGTGCTTGCAATAAGTTGCAAGAAGCTTTATTTGAATTCGGGTATATGTAAACAAATATGAAACAGTAGTTATTAAGTTATTTTCCGACTATGCTTAAAACCGTATGGGGAGTTGTGTAGAACTGCAGCGCACTAGGCTTAAGTTATAGAGCCAGAAAATAAAGCTGAATATTATAGTTGTTATATTCTATTGGTAAGAATTTAGAAGCGCATTGTTGAAGGAGTAAAGCTCTTTTGTTTGACGATAAAACCGGTTGAATAGACTTAGCATATTTTCATGTGCACATGATTCAGTGGCCATTAATGTCCCATGATAACCAAAGATTTAACCATTTCTGAAAAAGCTGCAAAAGCCCTAACCGTGTTTAAATTACTAAATGTTGAAATAGCCAAACGTTAAAACATTACTGTCATTTATGCGAAAGTGTTGTTCTTGATTCTTAAAAACACGGAAGTGAAAGCCTAAAAATATAAAAGTTATTCTAAAAAGCACATTGTAATTAATGTTACTACTAATTGGACGAGAGGACACACCAATTTCGCTTTGTCTCCTAATTCCACATTTTTATCAAACGAGACATTTAGCCAAACACAACAACTGTTATTGATTCATGATTAACAACAAAACCAATTAACAAGATTATTCTTTGGCAAATAAACAAAATCAATAAAACGATTTTCAGCTTAAATTCTGATCACAATGAGTATTATGTAACCTCCGTGAGAAAAAGTTACTGCGGGCCGTAGGTTTGGTATCGTGTCGGTAAAATCAGAATGTCGCCAAAATAAACTTTGAAAACTGAAAATTATTCGAATATTTAATTATTTATTTTATTGATTATTTTCTTTTATATCGGATATGATTTACTTATTTTGTACTTGAGTTCAAAAATTATTACAGAGTAGAAGACACTTATTTTTAAATAATTGTCCATGCTAATTGTTCATTAGTATTTTATACCAAAATTTGAAAGGAATGGGAGGATCAATAATATTATTGCTAAAAGAGAGACTAGTCATGGATTCACCTTTAAAGTTGTTCTGCACACTTAATGCAACTTTAATAAATTGAAAATTGTATAAAAGATGAAATTTATTTAGAATAACAAGCATTTGGTATAAAACGTATTTCATTATTTTGCTAGCGGGTCCTTTCGAACCAAAGATGCAGGATAGAATGTTCTTTTCAATTGAATGCAAACCGGCAAACACTCTTAAGCATCGCAAAAAGTATATACTTCAATTTCATATTCCAACCCATAAATAAAACTATAAAAATATCCATTGTTAATTTCACAATCAAATACGATTTATTAAAGTCAACATACATGTTCAAAAGATTTTAGAAATTTTACCGGACGACATTTTTTATCCCGCCAAAAAAAAAACAAGCGTTCGTTGATTATGATGAAACATGACAAGCGTCTGTCATGGAACAAAATAACAATAATCATCTACAACACCCCCACGTACAGTAAATGCATTTTACATGTTAACTATAAACAGAAAAATGTACTAAATTTACGGTTTTTATAATTTTATGCTCCAAAATGTTGTTTTTATACAATTTTTACACAAGATGGGCAATAATTCGACCAGCTAACGTTTTAATACCGTTGACAATTTTAACACTATCGACCTTTTTGTATTTAAAGCAATGTTTACCGAGTTAGAACTAATGTCCCATGACTTTTATGCAGCAATGATATTAATTCTGAGCTATCATTTTTATGGTGAAAAATGTTAAAGTTTGGTTTTTCTGCGAACTCTTTGAAACGTCTGCCGCCAAATAATTATATATTTTTTTAGACACCCCCGAAAAAACTAAGTCAAATTTACGCGACAGAAATTTCAATGTTTCATTAATTCATACGCGGAACTACTTAATGCTTTAAACCAGCAGCTAGCTAGAAGTTGAGTATGTTTTACTTGTTTAACTATTTTTATTTTCAATTCTACAATTCACCATTAGGTGACAAGATTTTTGCGAGCCGCTTCTGGATCATGCATTTAAAATCGACGCCCTGCGTAAATTGCCCTCCAAAAGTTACAGGACAAAATGAAATTTTGAGAAAAACTGATCATACATCCCGCCAGTAATGTTACCATAATTAAAACTTAAACATGTAACATAGTTAGAGTTATATGTTGATACAAAATTAACTCTGATCATTGAATTTGCTCAGAAGGCTCTACGTTCCTTTTTTCCTTGTGATAATGGACATTTTTTTCTTGTGATAATGTAAATGGATTCGTCCTAAAAACGTAAGTGTCTTGATGACACTGTACTGTGTTTTCATGTTTTTCAAATGGTTGAATATTTGGCTATTTTAATACAGTAAATATATCTTTATTGCCTCCATTTTGTGGAGATTCACATAGTAATTATAAACATACATGAAATGAACAAATATAATATAAGAAATAAGTACATGTAAGAAAGTAGAAATATAGTAAGTGAGGCTATGTATATACAATAAATTGAAAATGTATAAAATAATAAGTTAATCCAAGGAGCAAATGGATTGCGCGAAACGAAAACGTTGAAATGTACAATTACTTATTTGCATTATTGTATTCAATATGTTAATGTCCAATATTATGTAATTCACAAAACCTCTATCATTGTTCAATATTTCGGTCACGTGTATTTCATTATAAACAACAGAATATTATGCATAACTGGCGAAGAAAATCAGTTTATTTTTGTGGTATATGTTTCTCTTTTTTCTATTGACAGTATGAACAGTTTTAAGGAGTACGGGGGATTTTAACAATAAAAATAGATTTGAAAAGGACAGAAATTGAATGTATACGGCAATACTAATGTTAAACTCTTAATCAAATGTTGACAAACAATGGTGTCTAATGCGTATGGTAAAATTATCGTTACATTATATATACACGTTCTGTAAATCATTAATGTTAGATTCAGACATAAGTTAAGCAGTAAAGTTCCATTAACAGGACCATCAACATCGATGACCATAATAACGGAATTGTCATAAATAGTTACTATTCTCTTGTCAAATAAAGCTTTAGAATTTAAAAAATCGTCAAAAAACGCATGATTGTACAATAACCAATGTTGTCTTTATAGCAGACTGGGACTGAACAAAATCAAGAGCACAGCCCTTACAAATGGATTTAGTACATGTACTTGTCATATTAAAACGGTCAATATATACATTACATTGTGTGCTTAAAAACGTCTGCATGTATGATTTAAACACCACCTGACCTCAAGAAGGGTCGTGTGCATCATAACTTGAATAAATGTTTAATTTTCAACTTAAAATAATCAACTCAAGTGGTTCGAGTCATGTTGAAGAGCTGGTTAAATATACTGAACGAATTAGCGAATTTGTGTGCACGGATGTCAAACATGGGAGAGAATGTATGTCTCGGCAATGTTTGGTCTATGAAGATAAGTACACAAAAATGAGAAATTCTGTCCGTCTGGCCAACATACAGGGGACACTGCACTCACTGTGCCACATTGATTCAAGTTAAAAATCGAATTATTTGCTTTTTCCGTAATACTAATAATATGAATATTATTTTTGAAAAACATTGATTGAATAATGTTCAGTTTTGAAAATGATATGCATCAAATTACGTCAATGTAAACATTTCATAATGAGGCAGAGACTAAAACACTGGTTTTATTATTTTAAAGATATGAATTTTAAAATTTAGTGCACACTTTTAATTATTATTCCGGCAGCGTTCTCTGTGTGTATTTTGGGCCTTCTCGAATAACAATGATGTTTATTTAAGTAAATATTTAAAAATGAATGCAAACACGATAGTCATATTCTGAGTCATATACAATAAGACAGTTAGGAGCACACAGTTATCGCACAAAATAATGGACAGTCAATTATTATGAATGAACTTCAACAAGAATTTACCTTCTGTATTATAAATTACATATTGTCTTGTCAATGGCGTACCATTATTATTAGAGACTAAGTTGTGATTTACTGTGCTTAACAATATTTTATATTTATTTCACAATATCAGATACTGTATACATTTGTACATGTATTTATTTCTTTTTGACATTTTTAATTGATAGATAGATATAATTAAGAAAGAAATTCATTCAATAAATGAAAAATAATATACATAGCACAAGAATGTTTAAAACAGTAAAAACATAACGTATAAATACTGTTAGAACAGTACTGTCATTATACTAGTATATAACACATTGATTTCCACATATATTATGATTTGTTGGACATTTTTTGACAACTCCATAAGCTATAGCTTGTATCAGAGATTTTATATAAAATATAAAATCCCTGATTGTATACAGTGTGGTAAAAACTACTTGTTCATGATGATGCTCGCCATCAACAATCATGCCTCAATTTGCTTTGAACCTCTTGCTAATATGTTTAAAATATAACTTAAAATAGTGTGATTACAAATCAAAACACAATTTCATTCAACACAAGTATTAAAGCTATAAGATAGTTTGTCTAGTCAAAACAAGATATAAATACATTGTATTTAAAGGACGGAAATAACCATATGAGGTTACCAACAACGTTTTCCCGAACCATTTGTCGATTCTAAATTCGTCAGAAATCCCGCACATTAATAAGCACTTGTCTTAGACGATGTCACGGTATAGAATCCCCCTAACATTTTGACATGAATGGTGTTTGGCGTTAAATAGACAGTATTAGTTGAAGCAAGTTTACAAATATCGGCCAGTCATGATTGCCACACGCTGTCGTCTATTACTAGTGTATTAAGAAGCTGTCTTTCTGGTCTTAGCTTCAATAAGGAGATTGACTTCGACGTACAATCTGACATTGATATGGTTGAGTTTTCACTTTCGTTTAGACGAAAAACACTACAGTTGGTATTTCTATTTAAGTCTAGGGCAAGTAAAGTTGTAGCTTTAGTTGTGAATACAACATAGTGATAATGAAAAATACTTTCACATTTGGTTTTTATTTTTTCTTGCGTTCCTTTGCGTTCAAGGTATTTGCATCATTATGTTATACAAAACGAGTTAAACAAACATGTTTAAAAAGATTAAAGGGTCCACTTTAAAGGATCAAAATGGTTTTATACAAGGGGCCAGCATGTTTTTGTACAGAAAAATATTTTCGTTGTGTGAAGTGTCTGACTGCCAATATGCTCAAATGTTTTTTTTTAATAATTTTACCGCCTTTTTAAAAAAAACACGTGACATAATATTGTACAGTCAGGTCTAGAGACGGTAGAAATGTGTTTTAAAAGAAACTGTAAGAAAAGTCGAACAAGATTTGTGCGGAAATAAGCGCTAATTTTCAAAGTTGTTGAGTTATGAAAAATATGTGTGTCGCACTTCTATTTATCTCACAAATTTGTTTCATATGTTTGAAATGACAGAATCACAATTTTGTTGTCTTATAAAATAGAAATCGCAATATTTTGAAATTGAATTCCAGACAATTTCTTCATTTACCTTTAGACCTTCGTATTTTTTTACTTTCCTCGAATATTTAAAATATAGCTCATTAAGAATAACATAAGACTTAGTTTACGTAGAATATTGTTTAGATTTGTCTCAAGTGTTCCAAAACGACCTATAACAAATTTTAAATATTTATGTTGTTTCATTCAGTATTTATTATTAATTATTATTTTGTTTTATTTAGCATTTAAAATTATTTTTATTTTGTTTTATTTAGTATTTAGACAAATAAAGCAACATGTATACAGCATGTATATCGGACCTATTTTCAATCTAAAAACGACAAAAATAAACTAAATCTAAATTTTAATAAAAACACAAAATGATAGTAACAATATACTACTCATGTCCCATATTTCACAAAAGTCTCATTTTCTTATACTATTAAAAAACTCATTCTTAAATCTGTTGTTCAATCTTTTGATGATATCAGTAACAAAGTGACAAGAGTCGATAATTATTGTACAATATAAAACTGATCAACTTTGATAGGACCATGGGTTGTTAGAGGGCATAAATGTCTTACATTGATTGTTTTCCTGTTATCAGATCAGTAACACAATAAATGTAATTATTACATTGCTGTTGTGAGATTTATATCTCTGATTTCTTTATAAATATCCATGATGGGTCTTACTATATCAAAGAGAAAAGGCCGAACATATTCGTGCTGTACTCGTTATTGTTTTAATATAATATACATGATCTATGTATTGATAATAATTTATAGAAACAATTTTATCAAATTTGTCCACCGTTTGTTTTTTCTTTGATTCTAATAGATGAAATATATGAGTTATTTAATCTAACATAAACTATTTACATTTTGTTGTGATGCTAGAAGGTTGTATATTTAAATCTTATGAAATATTTCTGATATTTTATAAAACTATTTCTTTTAAATGGTCACTAAAATGTTTGTCCTATCATTGTTTGAAGTATTTTTTATATCCAAGCCCTAGGTGAATGAGGCAAAACCGATCAAGAACTGGTCAACTCATTTTCAGCAATTTGTTCTAGGTGTATCCGGATTATATAACAAAATAAAATAAGATAAAATTTTGACAAACCGAAACTAAAACATACGCACATTTAAAGGTCAATTTGCTAACGAATCCTCGCATACATATATTGTCAGGATATTAATCTTTATGCATGCTATAATAATCATGATAATATATTAACTAGTATTAAAATTTTGTGTTCTTTTCTGTAAAATTTATCAGTATTTTCAATGTATATACAAACGTTACACCAAAACCTTCCATTCAGAAACAAAAGAGAGTTTCAAAAAAAAAAATCTTCTTTGCAAACTTCTATAAGCCTAAATACCGATATGTGCCATATTCAATATGTTTAAAACACATGTGATTTTATATTTTAAACAGTTTTTATATAGCACAAAATTTTGGTTATGACTTTTCTAAATCAACTACTTATTAATATTTAAAAAATTCATATGTTTTGACTTGGTACTATGAATGAGTTCAAATAAATATAAACAATGCAAAACCACGTTTTTCTTCAAAAGTACGAGTTCAATGAAAATTTGATTATGCCTTTGAAATTATGCTGTACATCGTTTGTTATACACGAAAGATTGTTATATCGTGGTTATGAACCAACTCAACTTTAAGACAGTATTAAAATTCATGAAGGATAAGTTTTCTATTAATTTGTACAATATAAACATAGATTGTTACATTATATATGAAACTTAATGTTGCTTTAAAAATTATTATTTTCAAGAACATAAATAAAATCATGATCAAAACATTGAAAAGTGAACAAAATACTTTTACTGGGAAATAAAGATTGCAAGAATCTGTTTTTAAATCATGCATACAACCAAAATCAATACAATTAGATTTTTAGTTTGTTAATTACATTAACCTGAATGACCTATTTATCTAGAACGACTTTAATTGGTGTTCAAAATTCGATCAAGTAATTAAATTTACTTGAGATCAAAGTGTTAAATGTACAACTGTCAAACATTCCTAAATTGAACTTTAATTTTGATTAGTATTTCAACAAAAAACTGCTTAAATTGCGCTTTAAACTAATTATAGCTTGTGTTTTAACCTGACTAATAGTTTTTGTTTCTCAGAATGGGTTTTTAAATCGTCCAGTGTTCGATGGTTATTTCAACTTACGCATTGAAACTATTTTTATTGGTTTGTAATAATAAATAGTTAATTTTTATAAACATTCAAATTTTCCATGAATGCATTTCACCACTCATTTTCAAAGAAAACAGTTAATTTTCTTAGTAATTAAAATTTTAAGTCATATCTAATTTTATACTTTTACAGGTGAACTTTGTTAGTAAATGTTTGTATCATGTCAACAAAACGGAAAACTTTAAACATAATAATACAATGTTTATTTAATAGTCTAAAACCTCATGTTATCATACACGTTTTGTTTGTTGTAATATCAACTTAAATTATATTTAACTGACGAATTTCGGCGGGTCTCAAGTTGAACAAAATTGCCTTTCGGAATACATTGTCATAAAATGAGTATGAGATAAAAGATAATTCAAAGCTTACCTTGTTTACCGGGGTTTCTTTTAATCTGCATCCATCTAAATGGTTTAGCTTGCAAATTTTGTGGTGAAGGGGATTCCGATTTTACTGGTGATGGTGGTGTCATTTGAGGGAGGTAGGCGCTATGATTTCCGTTGGGTATTGAGCATTGTGCCAAGGTATCAATGCATGGGCTTCCGTACACCGCCCTGCCCCCTCCCGGCGAATGAGGTGGAATCCCTCCATGTGATGTCTGCGTGTCACAGTTGATTGCAGCAAGTCCTGTATAAGGGTCTAAACATTGCGACATCTGACCATCTATGTCTTGGTACCCTGTGTTTCTAACTCCCCGACCCATCATAGAATTATTTCCATTGATATTATAGTTAATATTTTGATGTTGTGAAACATGTCCATTAACAAGTGACACATCAACTCCAGCATGTGTTAAACCAAGATTAGAATTATCAGTTCCATAGTATCCATGTTGTCCGGTATCTATAGATCTATTGTTCATAGAATAACCGTAAAGTGAGCCCGAACTGTCCTGTGAACTAACATAACCTGTCCCGTAAGAATGCGCATCCAAGTTACACAAAGTATAATCAGCTTCCGAATTCATCATGAAAACAAGGTTTTGATGAACAATAACAACCCTTAGTCCCTGTCAATTCCAAGACTTAAATTGCCTGTCTAGAGCGAGATGTATCTGATATAAATGACGGTGAATTACGATGTGAAAATGACAACATTAGTAAAGCCCATCGAAACCACGTGACTAGCGCGATCCAATCAGATATCTGCTTTCAAGCATGACCGATGAAAGTCAGTATTTGTGATAGATCTAGCGGTGATGTATCGCTTTAAGCATTTCTGTTATGTTTTGAAGACGAAATGTTTCAAACGCCTCGAGATATTCGACTGACGATGGTCTAATACTTGGCAATTTTAACATGTTACCTGTTCAAAATGCCCATATAATATTTACCTACGATGTTGACGGGTTCACAATTTTTCGAGATGACAAAATATTCAAGTATTATGGTTTGAAAACCGCGTATCAACAGTTCATGTTAACATTTTGGTCGGGCAATGACAGTTAGGATTTTCACCATGATTTCACAAAGTAAAACTTGAAGTTTTTATTACTTATATATAAAAACAACAAAACGTATTTTGCATGTTTGAAAAATTAAGGAAAACCCTTAACAACTTTGGTTTGTTTATTTATACGAGTACATCAGCGGTTTTTGTATAGAAAAGTTGCGGTCGACTGTGATATTACGAGCTCATGAATACGATTAAAAATTCATTTTTTCATACAAAATTTTAAAGCATGAAAAATATATTTTCTGGGTTTCATACTGGGGTCGGGCTGGTATGTATAGACCCCCGTTGAAACTATTATACACTTTTATAAACATATTAAAAGAATATTTAATGATAGCTAATCTGTGTAAAATTGATTTTTAAACATTTTTGAATGACATATTATGACTGAATAAATACTTTAAATTATCATAAAACGTCTAAACGTTTTTGGTTACTCAAATACCAAAAAGTCAGTTTAGATTTATACATTCATTCACTTTTTAAAATATCGCTCAAGAAGTTGTATCAAAGATCAAATTACATGAATATATGTTTTTTTATATATTATTATTTTTGAACTCTCCTTTGTTTTGGCTTATGAGTCTTGCAACTTATTATTTTACAACGTTTTGCATTTATAGGAAGCAAACGCATGTACGTACACATGTACATGTATATAGTGAAACTATTAAAAGTACTCATTCACAGATTTCAACCGAAACATCAACTTTTTCTAAAACGATCAAAATTGTTTGGAAAAATTTTTTGAAGCAGAAAACTAGTGTTTTGATAATGAAAATGTTAGCGCAAATTGACGTACAACAACAAATGATGGCGTTTCAAATGATAAAAATCTATCCCGTATGTCACGGTATAGACAATTTTTGTGCATTTTTGTGACTTGTATTGTATATTTCTTGCAGTCTTTAGGTCAGTTTGTCCTAAAATTTTAAGAACTACTTTTTGACACAATTACAGACACTGAATGGTATTTTGAAAATATAGAAAATTTTTAACCAAATATGAGAACTAGTACCTTTAATAGTTAGATCAGTAAAGATCAGATTGAGTATCGAAGTCTTTTCTTGTATATGTGTGTTTTGGATCTACGTAAGAAAGCCCTATCATTTTTGAAACAGAGTACCATAATACTTCAATATTACTATAAATTAATGCATAAGTTATTGATATTAAATAGATAGCTTGCGAACAACGTTTTGAGCATTGAGTCCGTTTTCAAATTCTATAACATAGTTTTCGACTTAAAAAGGACGTGCGTATCATTTTCTACTGATTATCTAAAACTTAATGTGTACAAGGCGAAATAGTTAGGTTCTATTTACTAGAACGACGAGTTTTGTTCTAGTGATAAGAATTTCCGCTACCGAATTTTTCCCCTATTTCAGTGGACCAAAGGACTTCTTAATAAAAAATGCTAATTTGACTTTTTTTGTTCTGACTCTAGATTCTATAAAAAAACCAAACAAGACTTCACCATTAATAAGGCGATATCTTATATTACAACTAATTTTTTAATACGATTAATTTAGTTCCAACTTTACTAATGTTTGGTCATTTTTTGTCCATCATAACAAAATCTGTCATCTAACAAATCAAAAACCACGGGTCATCTTATGCCTCATATACATTTAATACCTCTCATAATTCCCGACCTAAACTTCAGAAATATAAATCTTCTTGGCGCCTCGGGTTTTATAGTTTTGCATGTTCTTCACGATGCATTTTTACAGACATTTATAGGACGTTATCGTGGATAAAAACAAGAATAAAAGCAATGACTGACATAATTTCTTGTAATATCATGTCACAGGTACTGACAATTTTGAGCCAATAGACGGTTTAATTATGCAACTTTACATCTAAAAATGAATTTTCATTTGTTTGTCTAATTAACATCTCCAGTTAATTGCAAATAAAACAAGAATGTACGTAGATTATAAAATTAATGCATATTACAATATGATGATACAATGATCGTACACCGAGATCAACATGACTGGTGAACGTCGTGGTTTTGAAGGATGCGGTCACAATTTAATATACAACAGAACATGGCTTGCTTCATGTTGAACATTTGTCGAGGTTACAGATGTGTCTAATGCGAGACCACCTCTTGGATAGTTTTAAAATAAAAAAGTAAATTATGTACATTCATAATTTTGAGACATTTTTTAAGTTGTTTTTATGTTGTGCTGTAATTAAAAATGAGCACTTGCTTGACCCACTTTATGTTGGCTCTCATGATACCAAAACCGTTGATATTCAATGTTGCGATTATTTTTGCACATGCATGTACTTTATTTGGTATTAATCGAGTAGACCATATAACCAACATAAAATAGTGTGAATGTACTTAGTACAATAATACAGGACATGAAAATGTGACATAAAATTGTCATAATGGTCAGCATGTGGATGAAATAAAGAAACTAATCAAGTGAGACATTGATGTTTGATCTAAACTGATTGGTAGATCATATATAGACGCAGGTTGTATGTCAATAGATTTGTGAACCTATCGATGGATCTGACAGGCTGTTTCAAGTTAGTAATGATTACTCTATAGTTTCTCTTTTACTAAACTTAGATAGCATTACAGTTATTACTAAATTGCAACATTTATTTGCGTGCAACATGACCAAGACAATATGTTTCGATGCGCTATTAAACATGAAACAAATAGGTAGGGTTACATAATGTAGCTTTTAAAGACGACGTGATTGGTGATTTGTAAGGAAGTACAAGAAATATGGGTCACGATTGTTGTTTATACAATTACGTTTGGAAAGGTGAGATGCAACTTAAAAGTCTCATTACAATAAAAGGTTATTTTAAGAATGGGCGGGGCTGCATGAATAGGTGCAAACGTCAAACTGGTAGCCCTGGACATAAAATAAGGCTGTTGGCTAAAACAGAATTTGACCACCATATTTTTGGTAATATAATGTGTTTACTCATTTGTTAATAGGAAGGATGAATATAATTATTTGTTTGTGAATAATAGACATTATTGTAGATTTCACTGTAAAGTCCATGTGATATAACGTGTTTTATTTTTTAAAGGTTTTAAACCCAACAAATAGTTGGGTATAACAAATTATAGTCATTTTAAGGATACTAGAATATCAAACCAATCTATTCTGAACGTTTGTTCAAAGCTAGTTCTCACTTTCCACAAGGCCGACAACTTCTCAATATACATTTTTAATAAAAGAAAATCGACATGATTATCGAAATAGATGAGGCTTAAACCAACAACCCCTTCGTGACATATGATTCAAAATCCTCTGTGTTGCCTTGCCACAAATACGGGTCAGCGAAATGTATATTCCAATGAGGGACTTTAGTCAGTTATCTTTCCCTGATAAAACCTGAAGCAATCCAGTTGGTAAGTAGGTCCTTACAGTTGGAATCCTCGGATTTTATCATCGAATTTCTATGTAAGGATAACAAAATATTTCATCCAATATCTTTCATGTAAATGAAGAAATTAGCAGAAGTGATGAAATTTAAATAGTTCTTTGCCTTAAAAATACTTATTTTGAATTTCAAACTAATTCAATGATTTACAAAAAAGTTATTAAAGATTTATTTTGGCAAACTGACATTAAAAAGTAAGGGTAAAATCAGAGTAATCCAACTAATCCAACTAATTGGACCTACCTATTTGAAGTGTATACGAGGGAAAGATAACTGACTAAAGTCCCTCGGTTTATATAATATGTAGATCAATATTCAAGTTTGCAAACATAAACATATATGTGTGTTTGTATTTCTGTCATTCTTAGTGTCAACTGATTTATTCCATATGTTTAAATCATTTGTCACATTTACACATTTTCTTGTCTTAACTGACTTAATGAATAATGATAATTAGATCAACTTTTAACAAAATATGGAAACTGTCCTTTTTATTAGTTATCCAATTAACACTAGATTATACTAATTATTTATCATTTAATTTTTACTTTCTATTAAAAATGCTTAGTGTCAGTCAAGTTATTAGAGAGCGCTGCACTGAAGCACCTGCACATTGCGACTGAATATGCATACCGAAGAAATGCTCATCCATAGACCAGGGGATTGATGTAAACTCCGTACGCTATTTATCCGAATATATTTCTTAGTAAATACATACAATATCGTCTAGTGTTTTTTCTGTCAGCTCGAAACTGGAGATCAAAAATCAAGCAAACATGCGATAATTAACAGTCTTTAAAATACCTTTCCTTTTTATGTGAGATTTAACGCCGTGTCAACGCATATTGAAGCAAATAGCGAATGTTGGTTAAGGCTGGTATACCGGATTCAATGTTAAAGAGTTCACCGGATCCCGATCCGATGATATAGAATCCGCCGGATACCACTATACTCGAATACCCGTGTGAAAGGGGTTAGACAAATTAGACAATTTTTGTCGATATTTTGTTATATGATTGGTTAAAATTATTTTTACGCTAATACAAAAAGGACTTAAAATAAAGTACTGTTAATTGTCAACTTGTTTAAGTTAAATATTAATGCGGATGTAGAAAAACCAGCGATAAATATGAGAGGTCTGACCAGTGACAACTTAGAAGTCTAGCCAGTACTAACTTAAAAGTCTAACCAGTACCAACATAGAAGTCTTACCAGTAACAATTTAAAGAACTACACCTCACAAATTATGACCAGTTTACAACAACCACCTCACCTAACCTAGTTTTCCTGGACAATTGCTTATAAGCAGTACTCGACTACCCTTCCACAAGGACAACAACTTGTCTATATATCTTATTAATGAAGGAAAATCGAAATTATTGTCATAGGAAGGTAAAACCAGCCGTTTGGTTTTGATTCAGCGACCCTTCGGACCACTAGATTAGAAATACCTACATCGCAACGGACTGGGGTCGCATTATTTTGTTATCTGATCCGCTGGGTTCTGAATTCGATCAACGCCAATGACAAAACAATATCTTTGCATTAATATATAAGGTATTATACCATATATTTGAGTGTATAACAGATAGACAAACACTTTATTCAACTAAATCACCTTTCGATTCAGCGCTCATTGAATTTATAGCATTATTACATTTGAGATATGGTGAGTGTTACATTGTGAAACAAACATTGCGTGAGAAGAATGGCCTATAATGTTGAAATGCATGAAGGAATTTATTATTACATACATCTACGTATTACTACATCAACCTTACGTAAGCAACACTGCTACCAATCCCTGAATGGTTTTTTTTCATTTTCAAATACTTCATCCAACTAGAGTCTTCGACCTGGTACACTCGCAAGCAACAGTATGTAATAAATGTTTTTTCCACTGAAATAAATTATTCGAATCGACGCAACATTCGCAAAAAAATCTAAATATGGGATTTTATACTTCAGTTGCCATGGTAACCATTTTAAGTTCATGAAATAGTCATTCAGGCTAGACTTATGTTTAATTAATTGGTTGAGCAATTATTTAGAGTTTTTTTATATTCCCTTGTTTCGCTGTCTTCAATTGTTTGCGTTGAGAATAGAAGAAGAATAAAACAAATTTAAATCATTTGTCATAAGCTACCGATCACAACACGTGAACCATTTGGAGCCTTTATGATAAAACACAACGATTTATCATCAACAGACTTAAACCCTCTGTTCACTATAGTTTGGTGGGCATATAACAGCAATATTGCTTCTATACTCGTTCTACAATATGGTCTGAATGCTCCCTTTAGATCATAACATGAGTGCCTTTTCTACAACGTGGCTTGAATGTTGATTCTGCAATCATGACTAGTTGAATGTTCATTTCTACTAAGTAAATTGTCCATTAAAGAGTGATAAACTGAGTTGTTCATTTTTGAATAAGAAATAACGCACAGTTGTCTACATTTT
This sequence comes from Mactra quadrangularis, assembly GCA_025267735.1. Taxonomy (NCBI): domain Eukaryota; kingdom Metazoa; phylum Mollusca; class Bivalvia; order Venerida; family Mactridae; genus Mactra; species Mactra quadrangularis. The sequence goes on along the minus strand of CM046299.1, from coordinate 43,162,343 downwards.
GATGTTGAATAAAATATAGACACGAGTTTTGTAGTGTCAAAAATAAATACCGAGTGCTTAAGCACGAGTTATTTAATAATTACACCAAAACAAGTGTCTATAATTTATTCTACGACAAACTATGGAAGAATTATACGTTATTTCGGTTCTAACATTGAAAATAAATAAGTTTCCCATCAAACGAGGGGTTGACTATATCAGCTGTGTATGTGTTCAATATTAAAATATAGATGACGTTACGTTAAATGTAGAGTGGAAACGAACGTGCATTATGTTAGAATATGACATGAATGCTCTTTCTACAATATAGCTTGGATACTCTTTCTTCAATATAGTTTTAATTGTTGTTCGCAATATGGTTTCAATACTCTTTCAACAGACTGATAGTTCAGTTGTACGGTCAAAAAGTGTAATAGTGTAACCTATATAAACTGTACCATGGCTGCTATAGAGATGATATTGTTTCATCTTACAAGACATGACCAGGGATTTCAGCATCTTGAAAAGTCATGTGGAACATTTCATCAGAGAGCAACACAGAGCATACTAAAGGTACTGGTTTCTTAAAACATACAATGAAGACAATATTTACAAATATCATTGACGTTGTCTCTATACGACTGGCCAGTGCCAAACGAGTCTAATTGAGTGTCAATACAGAAGGCTATGGGCAAGTTTGGCGTGAATCCATCTGAACACTTTTTTACTAAAAACAATGGCATTGACTTTGTATTAATACGATTGGCAAGTTCCAAACAGTACAACCAGATCTAAATAAAGAAGGATGTTATCTTGTTTTGCGTTGATCTATCTAAAGACTTTTTTACCAAAAAAAATGTCTAAGTTATGCGTTAACGAGTCATATTTACACCATTTAGGGACACTATCTAACTCCCTTTCATTGTAGTGAGGTTAACTTAAGTAAAAGACATCGCAGAGGTAGGGGAAAGTCTAAGTACCAAATAACTTTTAGATGAACCCACTCAGACACTAATCAGAAAAAGTGAGACATGATTACGTCAGTTGTACACGATTTGGAACATCAATGATAAGTTCTGTCGTTGCTATGACACCATTGGACTTTGTCTGTATGGAAGAAAAAATTGTTATAACACTTAAATGTCTGTTTAAGTGTTCGAATAAAGTGTCAAGACTGGCCATCAGACGATGTTTGTATCGCAATAATGTGTTAGATGTTGAATAATATAGAAAAAAAACTTGATCCAATAACTAGAACAGACAAGAACAGGACAGCCCAGACCAGAATTGAACAGAATGGAAAAGAGCAGAACTGAACTAAACTTAGTTGGACTAAACCGAACTGTCGAAGAAGAACAAAGCTGGAGGAAAAAGTTATCACTTTATAATATACTGTACCATAAAAATGTTTTATGAATGATTGTCAGTGATTTTATATCAATTCTAATAAAAGTATGATACACTTCTTCGATCCACCTTTGAAGTAAGAATTTTACAATACTCTTGATAGCGGACCATATCTTGAAAAGGCTTTCGAAATTCTGGCTAGTCGGAATCAGAAAATATTATCACAAATTGAAGTTTTTTCTATACAATGATTGCATTTATTTTATTATTCTGAATATCACTTTTTATTATGCTGTTCTACCTATAGCCATATAAGAAAAAAATATTTTAAAGAAATATCATGGCCATCTTTATTAAGATTTAATAATATACTTTCGTCATCCAATAAAAAGGTTATATTCAATATTTCTAATTTTATAACTCAAGCATTAAAGCTTAGAAGTGAAAAACTTTCATAACGTTGCTGCTTTGTTCTATTTGAATATTTACAAATACTGTTATATATTGTCACCATGTGTAATATGTCCTTATATTTGCATTATTCTTGTTAAATTTGTTGTTCATGCACAATGTCTATGTTTACCTGGGCCTGACATGTTGTAAATATATGTATAGCCAAATGTATATCTTGTATACAGATTTTGCTAGTAATAAAAGTATAAAAGTATTATTAATTGTCATATATACAAATAAAATCGAATGCATCTTGCTTTTGTTATGATATCATATATATCATTAACAGAAATGACTAACCATCTGTATTTTAAATTAAAGTTTGAAAAAGAACAGATTAAGTAGCGTATTTAATTTTATGTGAAAAAATAATTTGAGAGTCTTATGTTTCTTTTGTTTTTTTGGTTTTATAACAGTATGTCCCATCAATCTTGAGTGTTGAACTAGTTGTATAGTCAATATGGTCTCTTTTGATGTCAAAATCAATACACATCGTTAAAACACCCAAAAGAAATGCATTTGTTAATATAGTGACCTCATTTCTATGAACAGCAACATCTTTGATACATTACGGTGCCATTCATCGTGGTCACTTGAAAATGTCGGAACTACAAAAAGCTAAGTTTTCAGGAGACTGAACTAGGAAACTCCGGCATTTTTAATAGTTAAAAAATTATACTTCTAATTGGATAATGAGGATGAAAGTTTAACAGAACGACGCGGGAAGACATGTTGTTTTGGAAATTACAAAAACAGAAAAATCGAAATTTTGTAGATCCGGCGTTTTTAAGTGACCACGACGCATTGTATTTCGTGTTGTACAATATTAAAAAAAAGTTGAAGACAAAAGAACTATGTTGTATCCATTTGTACAAAAATCTTATTTTTTCATCAAAGTATGACAAAGTCAAATGCATTCGGCACAGTCCTGGCGACACTTAATACATGTACGCATATGTATGTTTAATGTGATTTGTAGTTCAGAGCCGAGCTTACCACCTTTTGTAAAAGGTACTAGTTTGCGGCAGTAGTTTTTATCATCTATTCAGATATTTTAGAATGTTTGATCCTTTTAAGTTTAATTTATTCTAATTTGATTGAGCCCAATAGTGAAACAAGTTCTTTTAGCTTAGCTTAACCACTCTAGAGTTCACTTCCTGGTTTCTCAATACTAAGCTAGTAGGACAAAGTTTTTCACTCAAGGAAATAACAAGGAAGGGGTTTGGGTGTGATTTGGACCAACACGAAGCTGACTAACCAATGATATGATGAAGTGTTCGTTCTGTTCTGTTCTAAACAACATATAACAGTTTATACCAATTGGCATTTAAGTGTCACAGTTTACTTGACATTTTAGCTAATGTGTCAGACACAAATATCTAACACATACTTATACGGACGTTTTTTTTCAGTTTAACACAGCAATGAGTAAAAGTACTGACCATATGTCCGCTTTAGGTATGATTGTCGTGGAGTGATTCAGTTGAACGCAGCAAGAAGTAAAAGTACTGACCATATGTCCGCTTTAGGTATGATTGTCGTAACTTAAAGCTAAAGTCACACGGAGACTTACATGCAAGAGATTCAGCTCAACACAGCAAGAACAGCTTTGACCTCATGTTCTTATGTTTTAGTATAGTTGTCAAAACTTTCAAATGATAAAACCACTCTGAGTTTCTCTATGTCATCATCAGTTTGTATTAAAATTGTGAAAATATTTTATGTTTCTTACACTTGAAGTGAGAACTTCACCAATCCATCACTGGTGTGTTGGTATTGATGAGTACTATGTTAGTAATTTATTATATAAGAGGTACTAACCAACCAACGAACCATCCATCATTTACTGTCTTACCAAACACTGACTAACAAAATATCTCAATTTGTATGATCAAATACTAGTGCAATATTTAAAACGTCAATGGAAGTACACCATTCATCAAACGCTTTGCCCTAAAGCATTTGTGGTATAAGGATTAAAGTCTTTTCGCTTATAATCATGCTTGCCGCTTAAATCTAATTTGCCAGCCCATATTTGGCTATGTCGCGATCTCATTTTACTCAACGCGCAGCTTTTTCACGCATTTTATTATCTTTTGAATATGTTAAATGGGATTAATTTAAAATCAAACTGTTCGCCCAACGCCATATGATAATTTGGTATTTTATATAATAATTTAACGCGCGTTCTTAAGCAACCGAATGTAAAATGCTTAAGTGAGCACATTAAAATATTGCAACAAAACTAGCATATCATTTTTTTCACCTTAAGACTCCATGGAGGCTGGTTACTGTGTACCATATGTCTCCGAAAATTTTTTTATCGTGTGTTACAGATATTGAATAGGAAAAAGCTTAATGAAATGTTCGCGGGAAATATTAAATGTGTTCTTTTGTTCTAGCTAATTGTTGAATTGTTAAAAATTTTAGTCAGTCATACTCTTGTCTCTTTTCTTAATTATTATTGGTTATTATTATTAAAATGTCTTCAAGTAAAATTATATATTATTAGTTAGGATGAGATTGCTGCCTTGTATTCCAAAAGAAGTCAAATCCAAACGCACACTTATGCACGTGCGGTGTACAAAAGTTGATGCAAACCGTTACAATACAGTAAATATCCACTATTAGGACCAGCAAATTGGATGGCCTTAACAGCTGAACGGTCTTAACATTGAAACCTTTTTTTTTCAAATTAAGCATTTTGAAATTTTAAAATGTGTCAAAAACGCATGATTTTTTAAAATCTAAGATGGACTTAATAGCGGAATTTTTCTTTATTCCTTATTCAAGTAAACGAGTAAATTCAAATGTATTTTCTGTACTCATTATTATAATTAATAAATTAAACATAATTTGTTAAGATATTTTTGATAATGTAAGTAACATTCGTAAAATAAATGCCGAGGGGCATAACTTCCGTGACACCAACAAAAAAGTTTAACCAAACTTAGCGAAAAGTCAATTTTATGACTCGAGGGTTTTTAAATTTTGAGCTTACATGTCAAAATTTGATAAGTGCATAAAAATTAGTAAATCAATGTACTATTAAACTACAATAAACTGTCCATGTCACATGTATGACACATGACTCGTGGTCATTCTGACCAAAATATGACTTGGCTTAACTAAGCTAGTGGTCATCTTCTGACCAGACGTGACATGTCTACGTAGAAATGATTTATTGTTTGTTGACAATATGAAAACACATGTTGAGTAATATTTATTATATATTTATTATCACAATTATATATATAAATAAATATTTATTTTTACAATTGAATCAGTTTTGTTTTCGGCTAATTGTTAGTTTATGAACATTGTACAAGTGGTCTAGAGGGTTACACTTGAGACTGCCATGCTTCTGTAGTCATCAAGGGAGGACTGTTCACTGCTCACAAACCTCTTCCACCCAATTGAAATATAATGGTGCTTTGTTCAAATTCATTTTTTTCCTTTTACTGATTGAGGATCTCTGTTTCAATCAAGATGACTTTCTTGCCTCTACATGCGAGACATTAGGCAATTGTTTGCAGAAGGTCGCAGTCAATAGATGATGCATTCATATATCAATAGTTAATAGGAATTGGCCTATGCATGTGACTTTGTTAGAACTTGAAGGAAACCGCTTTCGCCGATATATTAAAATCAAGATGCTCATCAATTATTTTATCTAGATACTTTTACTTATTAACAGCAGACAAGTTTTTATTTCCACACGTAGAAGGTCTGTAGAAAATGACAGAATAGAATATACATTTTATTAAGATTTGTATAACAAAGGGACTACTTACAAAACATACAAATACAAAAAAATACATGTCTACGATTAGACAAAATTAAAGCTTGCAAAATCAATAAGTAAAATGCAAACAGAAAAGACTTAAATGCAGAAATAAGTGCATGTTGTAAACTATGCTACTCTGTATATGAGAGTGGCATTCAAGTTATGGGACAATTTCATTTTAACACATAATGGAAACTAGAGCTTAAGCTTTTAGCAAGAGTAAATACATATTAAACTTTGATAGATGCTTAACATCCTGAACGGAAGCAACAGGAAAGTTCGTAGAAAACACATTGCCAATATTTTTACCAACAGTTTGTTTTTAGTAAACAATATTTATGATATTATTGTACTAAAAACCATTTGCGCCTTTTTCTGATCTGTTTTGGAGCAAAAAGTATTAACAGTAATAATCAAAATATGAGAATATAAATAATATGTAATATAATTAAATATAACACATTTGATATTCAATAATAATGGTATCTTCGTAATTTGAGAATTTTTGAGGAAAATCACAACAAAATCTGATTTGCATATCATTTTCTAAAACTAGAAAAAGGAGAAAAATACGACACATGTGTTTGAAAAGATTGAAATAACGCTTCCAATATAATCTATCTCACATTTAGGTCAATTATAAAACTACAAACACGTTAATTATATTATTATAAGAAATTCAAGTTACACGTTCATTTCTGATCACAGACTTTTCGTCGCGTTGCATCAAGATATCGCGGGTTTCTGAGCTCTACAATGTGTCGTATGCCTGCTAAATCAGATGCATGTTTGCTCAAATCGCAGATATAATGTGTATCACGCGTTGACATATAACACATACCATTTGTTTATTCAATCCTAAATGCAGAATTTTCGCTTCGCGTATGTTATAATCACAAAAGTTGACGCATTAGTAGTAAAAAAGGAGTTGAAAATATCCCAACTGTGCGTGAAGAATTGAAATCTTCAAATCACGCCATTTTGATTTCATCAACAGTTTCGTAGCTGCGTGTCTTCGTTTTGATATATGATAATGTTTTCTCTCTGTTTGACAACCACATACTGGGCACATTTAGAGTAATTTACTTGCAGTTTATGGTAATATTGTAATAATTTTTGAGTATGTACAGAGAAAATTATTAATGAAAATTCACACCTCTTAAACATTTCGCCATACATTCAAACCATGTTGTGATGTTTTCACGGAAAGCTTCGGATGTTTTCATACCGTCACTTCAGCCGTAAAACTCAGTTTGAGAGAACCATTTACGACTCAAAAGGTTAATGCATTCAGCAATGACATTTCACATCAATATTAGTGAATGTGGTAGAAGGATAGATTATTAAACTTTACTACACGTATTGGGACTCTGTAATATTAGACGTCAAAGATTCACCAGCTCTCTATACACCGTCCCTCTCAATCGGCCAATTTAATTTCAGACGATTCAAGTTGCTCAGCGGGATTCGCTGCATGAGGCAATGCAAACGCTATAATTATTGAATACCATCGATTATTAAGTTAATCGTATAATGGTTTGTAGTAAAATAAGCATATGGTTTCTAAGAAGAATAGATTTATTTGATCAAAAGAGTACCGCCGTATTTTCTATAGGTTAAATCATAACGTGTTTGATAAGGTAAGTGATGTGTTATAAAAGTGTGCTGATAATTCTTTAAGGAAATCACAATTTTCTATATCAATAGTAAAATGGTGTTAAGTAAAAGTTGGCATAGGCCATACAAACTTTGCGACCATAGATGTTAATGCGGACATATTGAATTTAAAGATGGGGTGATGAACTTTCTTAACATGTCCGAGCTGGTTCACTGATTATCTTATGCTACAGTCCCATAAACATTAAAATAGCTGTGAGGGCACCGGACGGGCGCCGTGCGATCAAGCTCCGCAAGGACCCGTACGAAGTCTTGCGTACCCATACGGACTGTTACGTTTTTACCAGGGCCCGAGAGAAGAGCCCAGGATACATGTATCAGTTTCAAAGTTAAATCGTGAACACAATCGTGGCCAAGTATGGATTAAACTTACATATCTTCCAGCTACGGCTCCGTACGGATGTTTTGTTCTGTGCCATGTGCGTACCGTCACCTTAATACATAAGGCTCCCCTCGGCCTACGGTCTGCACGTACGGGTCCGCAACAAGTCCCGATTTTATGGGACTGGAGCATTAGTTACTTAATACGTTTGTGTACATTCTATTGGGACAGAACTTTATTAGAAAAACTCACTTGTATTGTCTGTTATGCCAGTTTAGACATTTCGGACATTCGCATATATATTTAATTTTTGATAATTCAAAAATACCTGGCAATGCCTTTAATTTTGCAAAGAAATTGAATTCTTAGCATTTAAAAGTACGTAAAATGTTAAAAACGCTTATGGTACTTAAATATTTTTATATCTTTGAAATTGCCCACATTGGTCAATGACTTGAAGAAGTTAACTGGCAATTGTTAGCCCGTTTTTAAAAATCTAACTCTAAATTTTAATGCTAATTTTCCAGAGTAAACGATCGAACTCCACATGTTAGGTAGTAATTGTCAAAAATCCACTAAAACAATTATTTGCCTTGCTAGTTATTTATTGTAGATTACGTACCCTACCTTTACACTTGAAAAGTTCAGTCTTGTTTCAAAGCCAATTATGCTTAGGCAATTCGACACTAGGACATATTTCATAGCAATAAACAATGTTGAAGCCATAATTCATGTGTATCTTTTTCAAAACAATAAAATCATTACGTATCTAATTAATATTCCATAATTATATTTATATTGGGTCAATTTTCCCGGATTCTTATAGCCATCTCACAACGTGCAATATGTAAATGTGTGAAATAATAAATGTAACATACTTATTACATATAATTATTGTGATTATATTTTTATGCAAATAAGAATCATTGATTTATTTCACGTACAGATGGAATAATATTAATAACTAGGTCAATAATAATGATCATGCGCATACGCATGCGCACTGGAAACATTCAAGTTTCAATTTCGCTATCATCATATTTTACGCATTAGATTTTATCTAGGGTGTTGCCTTGAACTCTTAAAATGTTGTGTTTTGTTCATTATGCATCAAGTACAGTGCTCTTTGAAGAAAAAAGGCAGTCAGTACGAATCCATTCCACTTTTGACACTACACTACTATATTCATAGATATTTAAACGGAAGATAGCAGTGCGTTGTACCCGTCTGCTTTTATTCCCTCCCTTCTGCCTTTTTTGCTCACCCCTACGCTGAAATATTTACATTGAATACATTAATTTTCTGATGCGCCTGGTCTTTTACTTTTGTTTCTTACCGCATTATTTGTTCTTAATTGTCTACAACTGTACATGTATGTACAGTACCCCTCCCCCAAAAGTTAAGAGGCTTTAGGATGTCAGATGCTGAATCTTATAAATGTGTTGCATTCATGAAATTTGTTTTCATTTTATCATAAACCATACTTAAATGTAATAAAAATAATGATTCTACAATAATATTCATAAAAATTCAACAATTGTCGCTAATTTCTTTTGTCTCCGAACTTTATGTGGGTACTGTATAATGTAAATATTGTATCTTTGATGGATTGGAACCGTGCTTTAAGGGTTTGGCTGACTTGGTTCGATAATTATAATTACAATTGGTCATTTTCACAAAAAAATCTTACGATAAAAATCACAGTAAAGTAAAACAGGAAATATTCATTTTACTTTCATTCTTTGTTCAATCAATTTATAATATTCTTTAATTATGTAGAATAATAAATACCATTAGAAATTCATATCATATGATATCATTACTTTTAAGTTTTGAACTTCATATTTTAATTTGACTTACGATAATTTTTTTCGTAAGACTTTTTGTGAAAATGGCCACTGAGCTGACATTGATATTGGTCAATAGTATTAGTATTCTTTTTTGCTATTTTAACCTTTGTTTCGTGTGTTGTCTTGAAGTCCTAATTTATTGTTTTATCTAAATGTCTAGTTTTATGCGACCTGAAAGCTGTGGTATCATTATAAACATCTTTAGTATCAGTAATACATTGTATATCAACCAGTGCACCTTTTTCACAAAAATTCTTACGAAACAAGTTATCGTAAGTCAATTTCATAATTTTACAGTTCAAAGTCAGGAGGATGATAAAAAATATAGTATGATATTTAAAAGGTATACAATATTCTACATTATTCAATAATATTTAAAATGAATTGGCAAAACAATTGACCATAATTTCAATGTTTCTTGCTTTTGACTTACGATGATTTTTATCGTAAGAATTTTTTGTGAAAAGCGCCACTTTTTTAAATGTTCATTGAGGATACCTCATAGTCATACCATTTAAAATTTCAATACCTAATTTTAGAAATCTAGAAGTCTCTAAATATCGCGATTTTATATCTCCTTTGATGTTGGAACCGACGTCCAGGAGTGAACGTTATCAAATTAATACTGATTTTAATATTTTGATAATTAAATACTCATAGTAATTCATATGATATCTTTCAATATTTAAGTGTTTCAAAACTTTCAATTTCCACCCATGAAAGTCATATATATATTCCCCTGGCGGTGGATATGGACATACAAATATAAACGAACCACATACCTAAAGTTTAAACTTTGTGAAGGAATTTAATTTGCTCTAGCTCCAAGGACTAGGCAATACTAACAATTAGAGATTTTAGTCAGTTGTCTTCCCTTGATAAAATCTGAAGCAATCCAATTGGTAAGTAGGTCCTTACAGTTGGAATCCTCGGATTTTATCGCTGAAATCCTATGTAAGGATAAACAATATTACATCTAATATCTTTCTTGTTAATAAAAATATTAACAGAAGTGATAAAATTATGATAGTTCTTTACCCTAAAAATACTAAGCTTCAATTTTAAACAAATTAAATGATTTACAAAAAAGTTATTTAATATTAATTTTGGCAAATTGACATTGAAAAGTAAGGGTAAAATCCGAGTACTCCAACTAATAGGACCTACCTATTTGAAGAGTATACAAGGGAAATAACTGACTTAAGTCCCTCATTTATATGTAATGTAATTTTAACAATTTGACACCAATCTAAGACACACAAAATGTATGTGTAAGCATAATGTTGTCCATTAATAAGAACAATATTATTACAAATGCATTGTTAAAGCTATTCGCTCACATTTTATTTTATTTTAAGATTACCTGCTTGTTTATGTCTGTACTTGTGTGAAGAATACTAATTTTGACATTTCAATTTAAACTGATTATTAGTTTATTTATTTTATTTTGTTATTTATTGGAGTTAACGCCGTATCAACACAATTTAGGTCATTTCACGGCGTCCAGCGCACCTAACCTAGCTTTCCTGGACCATTGTCTATAACCAGTACTCACCTACCCTTCCACAAGGCCGGAAACTTCTCCATATTATCTAATCAATGGAGGAAAATCGACATTATTGTCAAATTTTCATGGAAGGTACTGATTATTAGAAATATAAAATATAAGTAACAGAAGCGGACAAAAACTTATATATACCCTATGTTCTTATACATATAATCATCTTTTAGGATTGTATGCCAATTTATTCTAAACTTGTCATCACATGTATAAGAACTACATAACATAGTGTACAACACTACTTAGCTGCTTCCAAAATGTTTTATCCACAATTTATGAGAGTTTTATACAATAAAAATTATGTTCTGTTCTGTTCTGAGCGTTTAAGAAAAGTTGATATTTAAGGGGGAACCTTTTAACTACCAGATTTAAAACATAATACGTTTTGCTAATTTAAGATTACAATTTTACTAGTCTAGTAAGAGTTTAGTTCTTATGACAAATAAGTTCACACCTATTTTCATGGAAAAGGTTCACATTAGTGATCGATACTTAAAGTTGAGTACTTGATCACTACTTAAAATACACGTGTACATGTAACAGTTAAAGGCCAAATGTAAAAATACATGATTTATCAGTGAAAGCTTTTTTATTCTCGAAAAAAATATCCTGACTATGGTGACATATTCTTGACTATGATGACATATTCTTGACTATGGTGACATATTCTTGACTATGATGACCTATTCTTGACTATGGTGGCCTATTCTTGACTATGGTGGCCTATTCTTGACTATGGTGGCCTATTCTTGACTATGGTGGCCTATTCTTGACTATGGTGACATGGTCTTGACTATGGTGGCCTATTCTTGACTATGGTGGCCTATTCTTGACTATGGTGGCCTATTCTTGACTATGGTGGCCTATTCTTGACTATGGTGACATATTCTTGACTATGGTGGCCTATTCTTGACTATGGTGACCTATTCTTGACTATGGTGGCCTATTCTTGACTATGGTGGCCTATTCTTGACTATGGTGGCCTATTCTTGACTATGGTGGCCTATTCTTGACTATGGTGGCCTATTCTTGACTATGGTGACATATATTTGACTATGGTGGCCTATTCTTGACTATGATGGCCTATTCTTGACTATGATGACCTATTCTTGACTATGATGACATATTCTTGACTATGGTGGCCTATTCTTGACTATGGTGGCCTATTCTTGACTATGGTGACATATTCTTGACTATGGTGACATATTCTTGACTATGGTGACATGTTCTTGACTATGTATGGTGGCCTATTCTTGACTATGGTGGCCTATTCTTGACTATGGTGGCCTATTCTTGACTATGGTGGCCTATTCTTGACTATGGTGACATATTCTTGACTATGGTGGCCTATTCTTGACTATGGTGACCTATTCTTGACTATGGTGGCCTATTCTTGACTATGGTGACCTATTCTTGACTATGGTGGCCTATTCTTGACTATGGTGGCCTATTCTTGACTATGGTGGCCTATTCTTGACTATGGTGGCCTATTCTTGACTATGGTGACATGGTCTTGACTATGGTGGCCTATTCTTGACTATGGTGGCCTATTCTTGACTATGGTGGCCTATTCTTGACTATGGTGGCCTATTCTTGACTATGGTGACATATTCTTGACTATGGTGGCCTATTCTTGACTATGGTGACCTATTCTTGACTATGGTGGCCTATTCTTGACTATGGTGGCCTATTCTTGACTATGGTGGCCTATTCTTGACTATGGTGGCCTATTCTTGACTATGGTGGCCTATTCTTGACTATGGTGACATGTTCTTGACTATGGTGGCCTATTCTTGACTATGGTGGCCTATTCTTGACTATGATGACCTATTCTTGACTATGATGACATATTCTTGACTATGGTGGCCTATTCTTGACTATGGTGGCCTATTCTTGACTATGGTGACATATTCTTGACTATGGTGACATATTCTTGACTATGGTGACATGTTCTTGACTATGTATGGTGGCCTATTCTTGACTATGGTGGCCTATTCTTGACTATGATGACCTATTCTTGACTATGATGACATATTCTTGACTATGGTGGCCTATTCTTGACTATGGTGACATATATTTGACTATGGTTGCATTTTTTGCCACCAGATAAATAACTAACAAGTTAATTAAGCGGTTAACTAGTTACATAACTAGATAAACACTAATTATATAGCGATATTTTTGATAATTGATAAGTGGTTAGCTAGTAATGTAACTTGTTAACTAATTACTTTACTAGTTAGTTATGTAGTAATCGGGTGGCAGAACTACCCCGACATACCTGGCCCCAGTTTCACAAACAAACTTAAGTATGAACTCAATAACAGACTCAAGTGAATTTGGTCTCTAAAAAGCATGTAAATGTAGTTATAATGGTTGTTATTAGATGATCATAATAATGAAAATATATAAAATGTATCAGCATAAAATATCCTGGGATCGATTATAAACCTAAACCTACAAACTCAATTTCACTTGAGACTAAACTCAACAGTTCATTAACAGACTCAAATCAACACAATCAAATTAAACGCTATCAAAACATGATATAGTCAGTTTTATTTTATATTATATGGCTTTCAAATCACTATTGGGGTTTCTAATGATGCTACATTTGTTGTAACATTGATTGCATAAGTACTATTAATGATCAAAACATAAGATTGAGTTTAAGTACAAAGTTGAGTTGAAACTGGGGCCTGACATTCATATGGTAACTGTGTTAAGTTTTGCCATCTACATAATGTATGCAAATCTAATAGTATGTATGATTACAATCTATCTTGCAGCAAATTGCTAAAAACTGCATGTACTATAAACGTACTTTTCTTCTAATTGCATGTTTTCTGGTTTTTTTCACAGTTTTTCACTTGAAGTATTGGTGCACTTTTAAAAATTGCATTATAGGTAGGTTTTTTTAAAAAATAAAACGAGTTTAAACATTCGTCGTGTTTGGAGATTTTTTCATATTATATTATAGGTAGGTTGAAAGAGTTTTCGTTTCTATTTTTATCTACATGCTCATTTCAATAATATATTTATCTATATGTTTTAAATGTCATGTCTCGAATTTCATTTATTTCATATTATTATGGATAAATAACAATGTAATGCTGTAAAAACACATTGGTTTTTGGAATATCTTATTTTTTTGGCGATTTTAACTTTCAATTGCTTAAAAAATATGCCCCTATATTAGGACCATCGATTTAGAGGTCCTAAAAGAGAAACCTTTACTTTAAATAGTTGATTAGTTGTAAATTTGTCGTTAAGAAACCTTCGCAATTGATAGTATGGTACATATCTTTATTTTGGAATTGTTTTGCTCATTGGAAAAACAAAGATGAAGCGTCAGCTGGAAAATTGCATTAACAACTGACAGATTATACAAGCCGTTGCCCGTCAACTTATGCAAGTTAACATTTTGGCTCTGACAATATGGAACAAAAAACACCGAATAATTTCAATAAATTCAATTCATTTATCGAACTCGTTCAAGTACAATGGCGTTTTGTTTTTAATAAAAATTGTGTCGATTAAACCAGCTAGAAATGACTATCGTAATACAACTATTGTTTCTTCTAAATGACATAACTTTAGATATAGATTTATACAGTTTTAGTAAGTATCTAACAAAACAATTGTTTTATATTTGTTAATTAATGACATATTGTAAACAAAGCCCAGTTATTTAGGTTAGTGACCTCATAAGTAATTGTCTACATGTATATATACATGTACACTAATAGAAAGTCAATCACAAAATATACTTATTGTCAATACAAACCTTATAAATATATAACTAGTAATAAACGTCCATTGTTTCAGGTCTTTAATTTGTACGTGATCGGCGTATCAAATACGTTTTGTACGACGAACTGTACGTTAGCGTTTTTAAACTAAACCACAAAACGAGCGAGTGGGTGAAATAAATTTACGAATGACAAAGCTTTAATATTTATAAATTATAATTATTATCGTTTGAAGATCTCATAAAGAAGTGTTGATATAATATATAAGGTGCCGCTTATGTCAACTTGTTTAGTTTGAAATGACAGACTGTTATCACTGTGATGGTAACTTCAAAGAGAAATAAAAATCAAGCCGCAAATATATGTACCGTAAGAAGTATTCATTTTAAGTTCGACCGTTTGTAGTACGAATCATGATATGTTAAAATGAAAATTGGAATTAATATGCATGAGATCAATGTAATTTGACAATCAATTGGTTCATGATGGTCACTGTTACTTTTTAAACGCAGTTTAAAGGGAGACAAATACCGTTGATATTGATGACACACGTTGCATGTATAACGGGGTTACCTGCCTTGGTATATTTAGGAGACGCATAGTTGGAAACCAAAACAAAACGTGAGAAAAGAAATACTTCTTTTACTTACTTTGAAATTAGTTTCCACTAAACATTTGAAACAATGATTTCTTTTCCTGATTATTTGCGTGTTGTTTGTGTTCTATTATTATTAATCAGTCATTCGGTTGATACATTTCTGTTTTGTTCCGTTGTGACAACAGATTTGTGCGCAGAGACAAGCTATATAAATGCATTGATTGCTTTCGCCATATGTTTCCTATCATGTTTAATGAATGTGCTATGACTGCATTCAGTTGTGTGGTACATGTTATGTCAGGCATCGATCAACTAAAAAATACTCATGTTTGAAAAAAGGTAACCATGTTTTTCAAGTAATGTATTGAAGAATTATCGCGGAGCATATTTTCGTGGAGCTAAGTCATGAAATGATTTCTACGGTTATTTTATCTCCTACCACTGATTCTAAACCATGTTATAACTAACTAGTTGTCAGTCACTGACGAAAGTATGCATACAATGTGTTGCTGCGGTGTTAAACTAAGCACAAAAGGATAACCAGTTTTACCAATTCATTGGTTTCTATTTCAGTAAAATTAATACTTACATTTTCTAACTTTTAAAGTTTTAAATGAACCATTGTCAAAATCTCAAACAGTGTTAGAGTATATGTCTATATATTTTGTATTGTTTAAGTGACAAAGTAACTATTACATCTTATGAGTATATTGTTAGGAATCAATCATGTATACCTAAGTCGCAATCACTGATCTCCCATAGGCACTGGCACCAGAGTCAATATCTTATGATTATAAAATAATGCGTACGTCCCTTAGTATAGTTCCCTGTGCATATATACATGTACACTACCCTATATAATGAAAGTATAGTTATAACTCGTACACGGTAATGTATACGGGACCGATTTTTAATTGTGTTTGTTGACAAGATATTATATGTATGCGTATTTACGAGAGTGAGGACTCTGGTGCCAGTGTCCATAGGTCATGCTTGGTGTTTACTATTGTTTTTTACCCCGACAGGAGCATTAAAAATACATTTTTGAAAGTGTTTGCCATTAAAAATGGTAGGCAAATGATGCCAATCCAGGAGTCAGTAAAGTGTAGCTGTTGTTGTATTTCTGTGTCTTTCCAAAAAACCCTCACCATTTACCATCAGTTAGTGCCGCACTATTAAACATCTTCAGCTGCAAAATTATATACTTGACAAAACCTTTGACCCGTATTTAAAAGTTACAAAATCTTGATAATACATGTATATGCATAAAAATGGTCACAATATTATGGTTACATGTTTTTCTTTTTTTCCATAATTCAATATTTTGGATGTATTGTAAAAAGATTAGTGAGAACAATCTTTGTTTTAAGAATATATTTTCAGCTTTTTACAATATCAAAATGTGAACAGAAGAATATTTATGTACATTGTATCTATATGTTTTCTTTTTCAAAAGAGGAGTCAGTATTAACACTTGTAGTACAATCTTGCAGTACAATAATTGATTCAGAGTTTTATGTTGTGTATAAGTAAGTATCAATAACCATTTCACACAAAATATTTTCAGTTAGAATTTATGCCCTATATCAAAAACCGATTAAATATGATTATGTACGGCGAACTCACTAAACACAACTTTCTCTGGACTCTCGTCTTTTCCAGCAGGGTGTTCAGTTACCTTGAACGATCCAAAACGTTCCGTAACGGAATTGTCGGAACAACTCAACCCATAGACAACTCAACCCGTGACAACTCAATCTCCTACTAACGGATTGAATTGTCCTAACTTTGAGTTAAGTATTGCACGGGTTGAGTTGTCTTCGAGTTGAGTTCTCCCGTATCCGTAACGTTAGCTAACAGTAGTTACTGAACACAGGGCAGTACTCATCCTTTCACAATTTTTTACACAATCTTTACGTTAAAACGCGGTAGCAACATGTTGTATATATGTATTACGATGGTCAGACAACCAGCTAACCGTTTCTGGAAATGCTAAATCTCTAGATTTAGTTGTTAACCAGTTACTAGGCGCATTTTCCCACCTGTGACTGACAACTGTCCTCCATGATTTAAAATCAATGGTAGGAGAGAGAATGGCCGTAGAGAATAGTTCATGACAAAACTTCACGAAATTATGCCTTTGTGCGTTACCGACACATTTTTGCTTCAGTACATAAAGTATTAGTATCACATTAAACGATATAGTAATAGATGGATGTTACATTGTAAAATATACATTAAATATACAAGTGATATATCACCTATATAAACTGTGATTTATAGTACTGCTTGGCGCCTATATTATACATTTTGTACATTGCAGTATTAAATACTTTAACTTACATTACAATACTTACAACAGATGCTTTGTAGTCACGTTTTATATTGTTTTAAATACTGATCATTCCCATGATTATTTTATAGTTCCTATGTATTTTATGTAATTTATTCCTATTTTTGGACAACTTATTCCCTTTTTCATTAATAACAAAATTGTCTCAAGTACAGACGAAAAAGCAAAGAAAATATGCTAACGGAAGAGCAATGGAAATATTGGCATATTGAGGAAAATTCGTAATGTTGCTTTTATGTAACGTTTCACAATTCTTTCTCACAACTAAGTAAAAATATGTTTTATTGCATTGACTTGGAACATAATCTTCATTTTACGTATGTGATGGTTCTTAATTACATGTATGTTTGATTTTAGTGATCCCTTATGTACGCAAGACAATATACATACGGCATATTGTGCTTAAGTGTTAATCCAAACACAATTATTACCGGTGCTCGATACTAACAGCTATGTGGTTCAGAATTTCACATTTGGATTCAAATGAAGATTAGAATTAAAAATTTGTAAAAATGTATATACTATCAAGCTTTGAAATACATAGGTTTTGAAACCAGAACGAACGGGATTGTCAATCTTAATCAAACCATTGGACCAGCAATAGGAGCATGCAAGATGTTCATGGCAACATCTCCTATGTGACGCACTATAACTTTGATAACCATATGAATATAGCATTTCAAAGTGTCTGAATAAAGACAACAAATACATATGATAGGTCTATTGTCTAAATTATTGAGTTTGCTTCATTCAATATGGTTTGTTTCTTCATATTTCACTTCACTCTATGAGCGTCTAACATTTAGGTTTGTAGTCTCATTCATAGCTGACTCTCTTATCAAATCAATGCGTTTTCACAATCATATAAAACAAACTACAAACTATTTAGAAAATATGGTCTTAGTACCTCATCTGTCATGGTATCGACATTATAAATATGCTTTGGTGAATTGACGCGTATTTTCAAAGCTCGAGATATCATGCTCCGTCGATGATGGAGTGCCGTGAACACCGCGTCTCGGATTTGTTGTTGCTCGGGGCAAAATGCTCCCGATTAATCGTTGACAACAAAGAGCGTATACGCTCATCAAAGATAAATTATTGTCTCATTTTATTTGCCTCTGTTGTGAATTTGCATATTTAAACTATAAATGATATAATGAAATATCTAAATAAATAAGACCGAGTAATAACTTCCATATTTTATACTATTTGGTACGCAGTAAAGTTTCTGTTTTATGTTTGTACATGTACAGTTGATACGTTGACTCCACTTTGGAGTGAAGTTTAAAAGGCGGAGACTTCCAATTTCAATTAACAATATCATTATAAGGCTTTGTCTGCTTACAGTCTTCTGAACTATATAAAGACAAGTAACATTTTTTAAGAAAAATAATTTCCCATTTAAATGAAAACGTAGAGTTTTCTTCATGTGTTTTGCAGTTTGCTTTCAAATGTTCAAAATATTCTGGGTTTCTTGGAATGATAGTTAAGTGTAAACTGTCATGCTGTTCGTTGTACTTTCAATTCATTAGAAAACAGTTGCACTTTATGTTTATTCTAAAACAGCGTGTGTTTACGATTACCTTCTAATTCATGGTTGTCAAAATTTCAACATTTAGGACTAACTTGACTCGAGGATAGCGCTAGAAATAACAAATACTGGTTTCTTATTTGTGCCGATGCCAATTTTACATACTTTATCTACAACTTTATCTACACCTTGTCATGATCCGCCATAACATTGCCACCATAACAGAAATACTATTATTAACTTTTTAACTTATTACAATTTTGTTGTATTGAAATTTACGCATAATTCTTCATGTCTATAAGGTAGATTGGCATGGCATTCCACTGCATTTACGTATTCTAAGTTTGCCATTATATGCAATACAGTCACCTCTTGTACAGCAATATTGCAAGGAGCAGTGTTGACTTTTATGTTAGGTACATTTATTTGTGTAATTGTTTCGCTATTCTAAGAGAACAACTTCAAAGAAGACAACATTGTTGATTACCCTTGACTCTGTATTCAGCCATATATGAACAGGAAACCTCTAAATATGGTGTGTCACATTTCATAGCATTGCCAAACATGTAATTGATATGGCTTATCTTAGCAGCTTTTGACATAAGTCATTTATTAAAACTTGTTTGTTAGCAATTATTTTTACGCTACAATAGCAATGCCCAATCAGAGAAGCCAAGGAGAGAAATTAAGCCCTTGTCCCATTCATACAATCAGCAATAACTTTTGGAGGGAAAATATTGAAGACTAATTTCTTGTCATTTTTCTTGTTTAGTTTAATTGTTGTCAAAGTTTACAGCAAACTTTATAGTTGTTCCACCTACCAGTTTTTAAAACGTGTTAGAACATTCTTTGTCACCCTGGAGTCACTTAGATGCCTTCTTATATTACCAAGATATTATCTGTTTAGTTTTGACATGGATAATTAGTCCTTGTATCCCTTTTGTAACCAAGCCACGTCCTGGCACCATTATATATCTTGTTCTCATTTAATACAACAGGCTATCTATATCCTTAGAGTATACTATAACCTGTAATGTCCGTGATTTATGTCATATAGGTTAAATAAATGGTCTAAAATGGCCATAAACTATTCTAGCACGCGACCCTGACAGACTTTTACCTCGGCAAGGGAACCTCTTAGCTCATTTTAGGTTTTTAAATTGATACATTCCAGCCAATTTATGCTATAAATTATACGTTAAATGCTTCAGTTAGTATATAAAATATATATTATAATGTATTATGTCCATTTTTGTTATATATAATTTTGATTATATCACTAGGATGATGTATGTTCCTAGGTCTATTAACTAACTAAATATATATAATTTCACATATATAATTTATATAATTTGTTCGGCGCGTGGCAGTACTTACATACTTACTGATAATTGAAACCAAAATTGTCATTAATCGTCTGGACATAGTGCCGTACAATAACCTATTTTTACAAAAAATATCAATGTCTCTTAGGCCATTTTAATACAGTCAAATAAGGGTTTGGCCACTCAAACCGAGGATTATTAGAGATATTAAATACTACGTAAAAGTTTCACTACAAGAACAAAACAAAAATTCAAATGTCTTAATAAATGGTATGAGCTTAATATATAGACCTTTTTTGTCTCAAATAATTAATCATTTTGGATTAAAAAATCGTCAAAAGTCGCGAACTCTAGCAAATATCAAGGTGTTTGTTATTAGTAGCACTTAACTGCATATACATTTCTGTAATAGTATTAAAAAGGCAGAGTCATAATTTAAAATCATAAAAACCTTTAAATAACATATTCTGGATATTTACTCACAAAACCTTTTGGTATATGGCCAAACAATGACTCAAGTTATTGTAACAGGTATGGGTTCAACAAATGGCCAAAGGTCTTTGCTCCAATATTATATGAATACATTCCAAATTTCATTAAAATCTCATTAGTATGAAATATTTGTTTTGACAAATAATGTTCATATAGATTATCGTCCATATTGTTTTTATTTTAAATATTTTAAATAAAACAGCATTATCGCGAAGAATCTTTGAAGAATAATGTTTTTGCACCAAATGTTTAGAATGTCCACAAATGGTCATCAATCAAAGAAGAATGTTTTTAAGAGATATATTTTCATGAGGGAACAATATACATCATGTACATGTTTCTTAATTACCTTAATCACTGAAACGAAAACATGGCGTACGTTCGTGAACAAACGCTTGACCATTTCTTTAATCGTTTTTTAATGATTTTGCGGGGTTTCTGGAAACACTATCCAAATCTAAAATCAGATATAAGGCTCCCTTTTATAGAGATTAAAATACATAAAAATCTTCTCTAAAATGTGTGTAGACCTCAATTGGTAGATCATTAAGGATTCAGTTATTTTGCATGTTGGTGACTTAATTAAAGTATTAATAATTTAACTTTTTTTTTCAATATTTGCTGAAACAAACTAAAACAATGACTTTGGATGGTAAATTAAGTTTTCTATCTCCATATGGTAAGGCTATATTTATAGTTTTATTGTTAATTAAGACTAATCATTGTAATTAGTCGTTTCTACATGTATTATTATTGTAATGTATTACTTTAATGATCATCCTTTTCTATTAATTTAATCAGAACATTTCTGAGAAATATAAAAATCAGTTAGTTTGTATAAATAAAACGACGTGAATTGTTGAGTCGCTGCAAAATATACTAGTAAACGTTTCTGATGCAAAATCAACTAAAATAATTGACAATATAATGTTTGGATATATTTATTAAATTCTGAAATTTTCTTGATGCCAAACAAATATTATGCTAATATGGATTTTGTACTTTTTGTGAAATGATTTAAAATAATAGCCATGCCGCAGATGGATTTATTAAATATGAATTATAAAATATCTAAATGATTTTAGTAAACTTCTACGGCAGTGAAACTAGTTATCACATTGTGCATGACATATATAGATAATTGAAATTTATAGCAATAAATATTCATTACAAATATTTCTGTGTAAAATTTTGATATTAAATTTATTAGTGCGATAAATAAAAAAATATGAAAAGGTCCATTATTATGTTAATTTTTTCATACATTAATTTCCTTTTAAAAACAGAAGAACAAATTCGGAAGTAAAAATACTAAGCATATTGGAATGAACGGACATTATTTCAGAGTTCTTAACCAACAAGTTCTAAATATATCTCCATTGCTTCAAAAATATCAAAAAAAAAATTTATTTTATTTATTCTGTGTTTTTTATTCGATATAAGCTCGTATGGTGTTTTTTTGGTTTTAACGACAGTGTTGACATTTTTTATATATTTTACTGCAGTCGGTCCACATTTTAAGGATTAATTGACAGTTTTTACATGTTTTCGCTGATCATTCTATAAGAATTTAACAACTTCTTCATATACGCAGATAATTAGAGATTATTGTTGGCACTGATAAGAGCTAACGCGGTATAGTATCGCTGGAATCGAAATTTAGCGTGAATTCCACTGCAAAATGCCGGCGACTTTGACAAAACTGTAAGCCTATATAAATTATATGATAATACATTGAAAGTATGGAATGTTTGTTTGCCTAGATTTATTTTCATTGCTAGAATATCCGTATGTATAAAAAAGATCGTGGATGGATACAAATTAATGGCATTTTATCAAGTACCGAAAGCTTAATTTATATTTACAAGAAACAATGTTTTGATGCCATTGCGATCGGTTTTATTAAAATAAACGCGTGTTTTAATGAGTTGATATGTTGTTATTTCTAGAGTAATGCAAATATATAATTTGACGCTCATGAACCCATTTAAAAGCAATTTTTTGATACTACCAATCAAACCAGCATTGAGAACCCTTTTTCTTGTAAATACAAATGATGTTTTGGCACTCAATGATATGTCTTCTTTAATTCTCATCCAAGATTTATTATGGATCAACTCTTGCTTACAACAAGTTTACTTGACAACGTCTGTTTCTATATATTTTTGTTATTTTGAATATGGCCTGACTACCGCCATGTCGTCCGCAACTGCATCGTAATTTCTACGGAATGAAAATTGCACAAAATCAACAACAACAAAAACATTTAGCAGTTATAACTAAAAAATAGTCACAATCGCATGATTTTGCAATAACTAAGGTAGTCCTAACAGCAGAACTTCCAATCTACAAAGTATATTTTTCTTAATTTCCTCCAAGGTGGAGAGTTATGAATGTGAATAACATACGAAGTACATGAAATATAAATGCAAAAATTAAATTTAATACAATGAATATTAGAAATATTAGAACATAATAGAAAACAGAAAAAAACGTTATTATTTGTATTAATGGAATGAAAACAACAATACGTGCTTGCAAACATGTGTATAATGTATCTATGCAACAAGTCACACAAATTCATCTTGTCTATGATTGACAACAAGTAAAGTCACACAAGTTAGAGACAGAGAGAGGAACAGCTGTTTGAAAATGTTGCTTTATATTGATGATCGCAGAATGTCTGTCAACACAATTATATAAAAAATTCCATCATTTGTTGCTTTTTGTTAATTTTATTTACAACTTGATATATCATTGCATGGCATAAATTTATTATACTTTTTCGAGATACATGCATATATGTTCAATCATGTTTGTTACAAAAATACTTAGTAACCTTAGCAATTTTTAACATTTTAAAACCGCCTATAACAACGGTTGAAAAAAAACATTACTATTATCGGACTCTCAAAAATAATTATTGACATCATTATGTTAAATTTATTTTTTCATTTCCATTCGACCATTGTTACACTAATTTAATGATAAAAACAATATTGTTTAAACCATCATAGGAGCAATATTGTTTCTACAAAAATAGTTTCTTTTTAGAATCACTTTACGGCCCAAACATTTTATTTTTTTACGTGCGCAGTTGGTAGCGCGCAGGGATTTCAAATCTAATTTCCCGAGGGGGGTACAGACTCGACTATCCAAGGCGATTATATTCTTCTATAAGAATTGGTAAAACATTGATAATAATGTCAATTTCCCTCCATTAATAAGGTACTATGTATATGGTATAAGGTAGATTGTTGGCCTTGTGAAAGAATGAGTGTTGTTCATAGACAAGGGTCCAGGAAAGCAAGTTTAGATACACTGACCGCCGTAAATAGACCTAACTTCATGTTGACACGGAGTTATGCACATAAAAAATAAATTACCAGTACCTAAATACCTTTCCTTAAAGGAACCGACAATTTCTCCCAATACGGTAAAATTGGCTTCATGGCTAAATTTCAAAGAAGGGTATAATCATTAGCGGCAAGGATCTTACGGAATATTTAACGATGTCATTTTTCACATTTCCAAATCATTTAACCAATATAGAATTATGATAAAACCTTTGAAAATACGCAAACATTATACAAAAATACGTACAATCCCACGCGGCCTATCTGTTGCATGATACATTAATATTCAATGTAATATTGACATAAAAATAAATATAATGAATTAATCTACTCATTCATTCAATTTTATATTTTTATTTACTATAATTTCACAACCTGTTGCCAAAAGTGATAAAAATATTATTAATTGTAAAATATTAATTGAAGTAACAAAAAATGATGGATTCAATGTCAGTTCAATTTTATTCCTGAAATGTTTGATTACACATTTTAATACTGACGCTGAAAAGAGAGTTCGATCTCCTCTCGAACAGTTTCACCATTGACATCTCTGAAGGTAAGCCGCTTCATGCCAGATTTAACATTGTTCGGTTGCATTAGCTTTTACACAAATTTATTTTCCACAAGTAGAAATAAATGTTGACAGCAGAGCAATTTCTGTAAATATGCTGGGTATTAGTTTAAACAATGATAAATGAAATTAATTGAGCATACCAACAGTTTTGTTTCAATTTCATTTTCTATATACAAAGGTTTGTTCCAGTATTTAAAAAGTGGTGTTAGATTGTTTCTTATTTCATTTGAATCTTTGGATATATTTTAAAAGTTATGGAAGTTAAAGATAAATTGTGTCCCCGTAAAACAAAATATACATAAAATGTTCAATTATATCCAAGCTCTGTGAATTATATTTTACTTATGATTTTAATTGTTGGTATGTTTTTAGATGTTGGTTTTCTGGAGCAAACCATTTGTTTCAAGCTATTGCTTAAAGACAATGTCATCAACACCTCGAGTTATCCGTCTATTAAAATTGACAAAAATGTCGATTTACTTCCGTATCTGGAGAAGTTGTCTGATCTTTGTAAAAGATTTACTCGAGTAATTGCTACAAAAATGCTCAGGAATGCTGTAAATGTAAGGACCGAGCATAACCAAATTATTGAATATTGTTGGAAAAAAAACAGCGTAAAATCCAAAAAATAAAAATACATGTTTTATCATACAGAAAACTCAAAACTTAAGCGTATTAGGTTTCTCCATCAGACGGGTGAATATGACATTTTCTAACAGTTTTGAAGATACATAAGTACTCTTGGTCGTTGATCGAAAGATTATTTAAATACAAACATGTAACTTCCTTGTACATGTAGAAACCTGCGAAATAGCTTTCAATTATAATGTCTCTGTCCGTTCCAAGGCGGAAATCCCTTAGATTTCCTTTTTGTTTGTAGCGTCTCTTATATAACAAAAAATAGAAAAATCTAAAAAAGATCCGTCTTTGCTTTATGGTTGTGTGATAAAGTATGTGTTTTTCTTTGCTTTTCCATATGTTTGCTTTCACCATTTTATATTGCGTGTACATTTATAATATGGAAACATCTCGATGGCGTGAATAATGTATGCCAAACATTGCATGTAACAACTTTCTAGCACGCAACAGACAGAGTCGTTATGTATGAAAGTCATGCAGCCTAACCATAAGAAAACATAATAAATTTATACATTTTAATAAGATCAAAAGAAAATGTAATTTGATACATTGACTATAGTAATACATGTAGTTATATGATGTCGTAAATGCGACAAAACATGCATATATCTATAGCCTAAAAACTTGCACATTTTTACAATAGAACTTTCTCAATATAAAACAGATATTTGTTGATCCTCGTAAATGCAATGTTCTTCCAATACTCGACCTGAGTCATTGAGAATTGCATTGTATTTGTAATATGTTCTGTTCCGTTCTACAGTACATTTCAAATTATAATGGGGATAACTTTTTTAGTTTAGGTTATTTACTTCCAAAAGTCATGGCTCCTTTGGAGCATCTGACAACATGAAATAAAACAATGATAAAAAAACGTGTGGCATAAACAAAAAACCAAACATACAAGCAATATACAATATATGTTGTGTAACCCTGACAGTTTTACTATTAATCTATTTTTTTCTAGAAAAAAATCATATGGAATTTGTCACGAATTTAGAACGAAAATATTTATGAGTCAATTTCATGTTAGTCTGAAATAAACAATTGATAATTGTGATATAAGGCAGGTGCATTTAACTCAACTTAGCAACAACAATATTTCTTATATAATACTAGTATTTCAATGTACAAAATAAATTACAACATTATTAACGTTAACATGTGGTCAAAAATAGAAACGATAGTACTTTTGTAGATATTAAATGATGATATACGATTGTTAGACTTCATATATGTTTGGTTTTACAATTTTTAATGAAAAGAAAAATATGTTGGCTATCCAAATTTCACTATTGACCCAGGAAATACCTTCAAATATTTTTTGTCGTCAACTTCTTTTATTAAGTTAATTTTCAGTAAGTTTTGATGTTATCTCTCATACTACTTTTCTGTTTCTTAGAAGCTAATTTTTCTCTCTCTCTTAAATGGAAATAAACTTACACTCTATTGACATTGACATTAGTTTTACCTTCTTAACTTAATGTATACATGTACATTGTATTCATGACTTAGTATATTCTTTTACTAATGCAATGGTCTAAAAAGGCCATCATTTATGGAACTGTCTTTATTTTACGCAAAATGTCAGTTGGTATCCAAGTCCATGTTTGTTTTTGTACTATAAAAAGGTGTAAGCAATGAGCAATGAATATATATAAACATATCAGGAACAGGAAAAGTTAAAAAGACCTACCAACATCAAAAAAGCATAGCGAAAGATGTTTAATATTTTTTTTCCTTGTATCCTGTAGCCATCCCTGCAACACACAAAAGCTGTCACGTGATTGTATTGATGCTTTCTTGTCGACATCGACATCGAGATGCGATAAACTGTAAAAATGTCGGGATTGTACCATCCGAATGTCCCCGCAATGCGGTTATTTAAGAAGGGTTTTGCTTTACTCAAAGTCATAATCCCGTATTTTTGTCGGAGTTGAGGGTATGTGGGGTAACAAATAACTGACGAGTAATGTACTAATTTAATGAGACTAATTATATATCATATATAAGACGAGGTACCAATACACTGTAAAATTGTCAACCATAAGCATGGTTGCTAAGCCAAGAGATGCTAAGGTTTTATTGCACTTCACTTTGTCAGTGCATTTGACACAACCATAATAAAGTTTAATACTTTCTGTAGTATGTGGAGATGGCACGTAGTCGTGATTTTAGTATGAAGACACACCAAGTATGTCTCGTTTGAAGATGTCTGCTTTTGGAGATGTCTAGGATCGTGGTGTGCTCAGATAACATTGTCTGTATGTATCAGGACAAGATGTTCTTTATACAGATGAGATTTCCAAACATGATACAGTGTATTTTATATATGATATTTAATTTCTTAGTTTTGTAATTTGCCTTCGACGACATAAACGATCATGTGCGTTTTTTGTTTCATATACATGTAGTTTCGCTTTAGCAATTCTACGCCTTTCTTAATTACATATTTTTATCACTTTCAAGTTTTCAAAAAGCCTCTGATTGGTTATTCGTTTGTAGAGAAAAACGTTTATTCACAAAAGAATTTACAAAACGCTTTGAAAACTCATTTTTTCTGAAAACGTCATCGTAATAAATCACTTCGTCGTCACGTGACCGCTCCATCATCCTAAAGTCTTAAATCTTTGTTGTTTGTCATGACAGTTTAAGATTTTGTATATTGAGACAACAAAGTCAACAAAACCAACATAAAACAACAATATATTAGAAATAACTTTCTTATGTCACCTAGTTTTTGGGTTTGACCATAAAACTAAAATCAATCACTTCTTAGTCATTAAAATCATTTCTTAGTGTTGGTTTTTTTTTGTTAAGGCGGTCATGAAAAATATAAATGATGTACTGATCGTATAATTGCGGAAATCGAACTACTTTTGTGAACAAAACCGTGTCAAGACCTTTCCTTAGTCACCGTTATCAATTAGTGAATTATCAATATCCTTGTGTTTGATAATTAATAAATCTTAATTTTATTACTTCATTCTGGGTGTTATAAAGTAAAGCGACAAATGAATAAGTACTAAAGCTACAGTCCCATAAACATAAAAATAGCCGTGAGGGCACCTTACGGGCGCCGTGCGATCAAGCTCCGCAAGGACCCGTACGAACTCTTGCATACCCGTACGGACTGTTACGTTTTTACCAGGGTCCGTGAGATGAGCCCAGGATACACGCATCAGTTTCAAAGTCAAATCGTGAACAAAATCGAGGCCGCGTATGGATTAAATTTGCATATCTTCCAGCTACGGCTCCGTACGGGTGTGTTGTTTCGTGCCATGTGCGTACCGTCACCTTAATACGCAAGGCTTCCCACGACCTACGGCTGTCTGCACGTACGGGTCCGCAACAAGCCACGATTTTATGGGACTGAGGCATAAGATTTACAACCTAGCATAATTTACTATACTACATTATTGTTTTTTTCTATACATTGCATAATTTAGTCTGATATCACATTCAACATCAAAGTGATTATGGCTGCGAGGCTGACTGTTCATAATAGAAAAATATATCAAATTAGTATTTACATGTAAATATATTTTGTAATATTATTATTTTATTGTTACTATAATTATTATTAATTTATTATTACATGTGTATTATTATTATTATCATTATTATTATAATTCTTATTCTTCTTATTCTTTTTCTTCTGTTTATAATTATTATTATCATTATTATTATTCTTCTTATTATCATTATTCTTATTAATTTTATTCTTCTTATTATCATTTTTATTATTATTATTCTCATTATTAATTTTATTATCATTATTATTGTTATTAATTTTATTATTATTATGTTGTTGTTGGTTTTATTATTTTTTAAATTCTTGTACAGTTATATTTAAGTTTTACAAATAAATAATATGTTATACGTATGACACACCTGAAAAAATAAATCGTATAGTAATTACAAAATTTATTTACTGAAAAAATCCAATAGAGAAAATTCATTAAAATGTTTAATTCACACATTTTTATACATTGTATTTGGTAAGTTAATAATGAAGTAAATATTTAATAGTTTTATAAAAAAAACTTTCTACAGTTATTTATATGATATAATTATACTTTATCTTATAAATGATTGATATGAAGATAAGGTTTTATTTTACATATTTTCAACATACTTATTTTTAAGTAGAATATTAAAACGCAATCTTTGTCAAATTGCTAATCCACTGGACTTCGAACTCGAACAACTTGGTTTGATTCCTTTGGCATTTTCACATTTTACGAAAACATATCGTAATTCAATTTCCAAAGGATATTTAAATGATTATGATATGATGTTCAGAAGGTATACATTTTTCTACATAATTATAAAGATATTTGGAGTTGATAGGCCATAGAAATAGCCGTTTTATGAGTGTTACCTGCTTTCGACCTAAGATATTTTAAGAAGTTTTATAAAAAGCGCCACTGGCTTGGCCAGTCATTCATTTCTTACGAATTTGAAAATGCTGGTAAAATGTTCTCCTTCAAGCGAACAATGGTCGGCTACTTGCGGGAGAATAAATAAGAACTGATGAATTATAGCTCGTTTTAGATTGCTATGTGATTTGGTCCCACTAATAGAAAAAAATGAAACTAACAGCTTCAAAGGTTACGACGAAGCAATGATTCCGCACATAAGTTAGGATTAGGATAACCTTAACAAACTTTGATAAGGAAAGCTGAAATCACCAACAAGGATAAATAATGACAATAACATTGACAATGACATAATTTTATTGATATAAAGGCTACCGGTCCATAACAAGTTATTAGCATCCAAGACTAAAAACCTTGGTAAGGAACTGCGAGCATTGGTGTGTAAAATCATATTTCAAAATTCAGTTAACTATCTATTAAGTTGTTTTAAATAAGTTAGGTCATGAGAAGATGTAAACAGATAACCGAGTTTTAAACGATCTAGTTTCTGTCTTTCTGGCGTTCTTTGTACGATTTTAGCAAGACGACTGACAGAACGAAATGATCAGGCAACGACCTGACAGAAACATGAATAAAACACATGTATTGGCAAGTCTTTTGTAGAGAATTCGACCAAAGAAGCGTTTAATCTTTACACATTTTTGGCATGCACATTGTTTTGTTGTTTCCAAAATAATTTGTACATGTACAATACCCTGTGACAGTTTTTTAAGTGATTACCTTATATGAACATATTAGCGTAATATGGTGTTGATAAAAGAAACTATTACGTCAAAGTTTTCTTTTTTTATTTAGTTTATGACGGAACCTTAAGTTTTGTCACACTGTGGCGAAATGGAGCCACAAGTTGTGACGATGTACCTACTCCCGATTTTGTGACACGACCATTAATTTGAACCGTCGGATACTATAGTATCTGATATTATTTATCAATTATTATTAATCTGGTATGTAAATGCAAGCTGTTTAATATTTCCACTTAACCAAGGGTTTGTTGGGCTCAATGTCATAGTCACTGCCATTTCTCGTACAGGGTGTGTGCGTGTGGTTACAAATAACTAGTTCTGGTTTTCAAATCTTAATAAGCCGATTTTTTAACATTTTGATTTGCATCTGACGCGGCAGTAAACCCATTATACACACGGGTTCGCTGAAGACCTTAATTTAACAAATAACTATTTTGTAATTAAAATGTGGCGGTTGTCTCCCACTTTTGCTTTTGTTTTAAAGTTTGATGAGATATATGTATATGTATATCTTTTTAAGTATTTGGTTGTAATTTTAGACTAAAATGCAATATTTTATTGTATGCATATATGACAATGCCGATGGTCTCTTTATGCTGGTTGGACTGCATATTACATTGTAAGCTACACTATATTTGATTGTCATTGGAAAAAATTGTTTAAATATATGCATACTATATGTTGTATTGCCTATGGACAAATGTCTTTTTTTGCAATACAATTATGGCTATGTCTTTATATTTGAATCTCAAATACGTCATTAAATTAAATGACATATACACATAATTTGGGGTTTGTTAGTTATTTTGCAAATGTAACCAGGATCTTTATCTGAGAGTATTAATGTTGTATATGTATGGATGTAACCGTAAATTGTGTGGTGAAGCAAATAACCATTTTGTAATGTATTGTACATGCAATTAAGACTTACTCTTATATTATACACTGTAACAGTTTTATACTTTAAACACAGTTTAGAACAAATAATCTGATGATTCAAACTTTACACCTATTTTGTTATTACCTTATGCATATTATTTCGATCAACACGTTTTATTGCACGTGCTTAACTTTGAAGTCACGCGTCTCAGACTTAAAACTAATGACGCTACGTCATTGTGCACGTGTTTTCAAGAGTGCAGTGTAGCCATTTGCTCTATGACGCTTTTCTCACGTGCTTCGCGCGTGTATAGCAAATAGTTTTTGCTGAATTACGCATTGACTTTGAAAATGTGTTTCGTTTAGTATTGATACGTGTGCATGTATTTAATCAAATATATTTTTGTGAAAATTATTACGAACCTGGGGCTGATCAACACCGGAAATCAATTCCAGTGACTTCGCTGTGACTTATATATTTGATACATGGAACTGCAGGACAAAGCATGTAAGAACAGTTAAATATCGAATAATTGACTTGTCCATTTCCTCTCATTTGAGCTAAAGATACTCATTTGTGATTGGGAAAACTGAATCGACGTTTTTTATAAATAAGATAATTCGCTTTTACTTATTGTAAATAAATAATGGTTGTTATTGAATTATTATGTGCGAAAATGTGCGATTCAGTTTTCTCAATCACAATGGTGACGAACTTATCTGTAGCCCGGAGGGGAAACTGGTTAATTCAATACTGCAATATTTAACTGTTCTTAAAAGCTATGTCCGTCAGGACCCAAGATAGCGCAGACGGGTAGGTGGAAGGAAATGAAGTAGTTGAAATGTGTAAACAGAAATTTCCCTGGTTCAAACCCCAACCTGGTCATATTTAAAAATATATAATATACATATACTAGGCGTCATTGAAACTTACCATTTACCATAAACATAAAGCTAATTTTTCTAAAAATGAAAACACTTAAAAATATGAAAATTTTAAATGATATTAAATATTATATTTGAAAACCGGGTTTTCTTTGCAAGTACAGAACTTAAGCATAAACGGATCAATTTCTCAAACAAGACGACCACGTCGAAAATGAAAATCACGGACCTCAGTAGCGGGTATGTCCTCCCTCTGTATCGAGCACAGCTTGACATCTACGTCTTATACTCCGTATCAAACGCTGGATTTTGCACTGGGGCATTGCATCCCACTCCTCAGTCAGTGCTTGTGATAGTTGTTGCAGATTATTGACGTAACGTCTGCCGTCATAAACCCTTCGGCCAAGTTGGTCCCAAAGATGCTCTATAGGGTTTAAGTCGGGAGTGAATGCTGGCCAAGGAAATGTGTGGACATTATTTTCCAGCAGGAAATCTTGTGTAACGCGAGCATAGTGGGGTCGTGCGTTGTTATGCTGGAGAATGTTGACGTCGGCGTGGGTCTGAATGAGAGGAAGATCATCTGGCCTCAGCACATTATCAATGTAACGCTTATCTAAATTTTAAGAACTTGTTTCACAATCGCGCTTAAACGAATTAGTATATTACGCATTATTTTCTTTTCGCTAAGGTTGTGGTGAAAACTCAAACGGTTATGACGCAAAAGTTACAGACGCATGAATTAATCTGTCTTTAAGCTTAATGCAATCGCAACGACCATTCGAGAGTTTTATTGCTAGAATATTGCGTAAAACACCGTAGAGTTCCCCGTTTCGAAAAACTTGAAAGATTCATCGTTTCAAAAATATAAATAAATACCATTTATCTATATATTATAGTATTTACATGTACTATGTTCATGGGTCAGTTTTGACATACTACATAACCACTATCTTGTAATCTATTCTGAAATGCTTTAACTGTAAAAGTATCTTTTAAACGTTTTGATTTTCAAATAATAATTAAATATGAAAACCTGGAACATTTCTTGAGTTGGACAAATTAGAAACTTTACATGTAAAAATAAAAACATTTCTATGTGACGTACAGAAGTGTGGTCACTATCTGCCCAGCACATCCCGTCGTCCGTCAAAACTTGTTTGTGAACACTCTTGTGGTCACATTGTTGCCTCAATTATCATCAAGCTTTGTGAGGACGTTGTCTAGGTAATTGGTCAAATGGGCTAGGTGTGTATCTTGGATGAAAAACTAAATTACAGGAGATAATAATGGAAAAATCTTGTTTTGCTACTTTTTTATCCAAATATCCTGGACATTGGTCTACTCAGGTGAGCGAAAAAGTGCCATCTTGGCCCTCTTGTTAGATTTACTTTCACTAGTACGGTTAGTCATTTAAATATACAACGTATAATTGTGATTAACAAAATAGATATTTCGACTTTGCAACGTAATGATGTAACCTAGGCAACTCATTGTAAACATAATATGTAGTCAAACTCTAGTTGTCTCCCTTTCCTCATTGTTTTATTGTAATGAAGAGTGAATTTGTTAATACATGTACAAGTATTGTGTCATTTTTTACCATTGAGCGTTAATAGAATCATATTTTCATGTCTTGTAATTATTGACACTTTTAAGATCCATTTACATAGTGACCTTTGACCTTATTAAGTGAAACATGCTATTTATGTTTCAAATACTGAAACAAGTGTGAGTGACGTATATTGTGATTAGTATGTACGTACATTTACAATGGACACTGTCCATTTTTAAAAAAGGACATTGCACTGATTCCTAGTTAAAATATGAACAACTGTGATTTTTACCCATAATTTTCAATATGTTTGATGATCTTTTAACATAAATCAATTTCTCTTTGGTTCCTATACTATTCAATCACGTTCAATCTAAAATTGACCAAGTTAAGTAGAGCAGAAATATCACCTATAGTTACAAGAAGACGGCGTATGAAGGCGACCAAACACAGCAAAAGGGTAGATTACTAGTGTGTGCCTTAAAACTTGTGGGGAATTGTGTCGAAGCTTTTTAAAGAAAAACATTTTGTTACATCTTTTTCAACTCGGTGTCTCTATATTCTCACGTAGTCAAAGATATGTGCTTACTCTTCATGAAAACATGAGTTTGGTTAACATACGATTGACAAAAAACTGGTTCCACATAAAACATTGTATGTAATAAAGTTTATTCAAACAGACAAGCACGTAAAACTACATAGTAAATTTATCATGGAACGTGTCTTCAAGGCGCCCATTTATTGTATTGTCAAACAAGAAATACAATTATACATTTGTGAGACACATTCCAAGAGTGTCTTGAGGAATATTTTTGTATTTATGTGGGTTGTTCGCTTTGATCTTCATGATTAGAAAATTGTCTTCAACAATTTAGTTAATGAATCATAAATAGCTGACCAATATTTCACAAAACAGTTTTCCGATTTCAGAATTCTATTTGCACAAATGTCGTTATTGTCCTTTTTACAAGAACATTGTCGCCGGGTATAAATTTGCTAGTATTTTTCTAGTATTTACTAGTTTGTTCAAAATATACGAAAATCAGGACAAACAACAAAAAGTCGGACATTTTGTAATTATGATAAATGACTTAGCAAAAAGTAGTAATACTATTCTGATAGTTTAAGCAGTTTGTTTTGTAGAGGTTTAATGAATTCAGTAACACGTAAACAAGCTGCCTGGAGATGTTTATTGTTAGAGTGTTACATGATGTTGTTAACATATATCAGAATAAGTCCTCTTCTAAAGACGCTCGTTCACAGATTTCAACTTCAATATAAACTTTTGTAAAACTCTCAAAATACATTGTATCTTTTTATTTAGAATATTCCTGAAGCAGCCAAGAAGTGTTCTGATAATGACAATTAAGTGATTTTATGTGTAAACACCAAACCCGATAGTAACGGTATGAATGAATTAGTGCTTATTGACTGCTATTTTACATGAACATTGCTCACAATCTGTATGTAAGCTTGCCCTAAGGAACTTTTGTAACATTAAAAAATCATAGTGGTTTACTAGGTTTTATTTATATATTGCATAGGCGGATCCAGCGGGGGATTCAGGGGGGGGGGGGGTTCGGACCCCTCCCTGGAATTTCCAAAATGTACCTGTCCATATGTGTATTTCTTGGCTGTAGGTCATTTTTAAGAAGCATGAAGCAAAATTTATCGGTGCTATACACAGTTTTAATGATTATGTAGGTTTATTATTAATATGTTACATTATTCTGCAAAAAGTGTATGATGTGGTTGTGGTCCGAAAGTTTGGATCCCCCCTAGAAAAAGTTCGGACCCCCCTAGAAAAAGTCCGGACCCCCCCAAAAAAAATTCTGGATCCGCCCCTGTATTGTGTCTTGAATAACTGCTCCTTACCGTTTTCATCGTTTTCGTTTTCATCTTCTTTATCATCACCATTTTCATCATTATCCTTGACATCATCATTTCGCTGATAACAATGACAGTTTTTGTAAAGAATTCTATTTTGCAGATTTGGTTTCAACTAAAAATTGATCAGTCAAACTGTCGTAGATTTTTTACTGACTAATTAAAAGACCAGACCAGTTTGGGTGTACAAACTCTTAACGTGTTGAGTTTTGAAATTTCTCACATGACAAAGTATTTTTGCTTATTCATAAACAAAATTTAATATCTACATTGTTACAATAAGCGGTGCTTTTCTTGATTTTTACTTGTGAAGTCGAATCTTGTAGGAATTGATAATAATACCCAGATTATGTTTGTTAGTTGTATACAATCTTATATTCTTATTCTGATTATTCTTAAGTTGTCGTATGACAAGTTTACCTTTTACATGATTGTTTGTCATGGCTTTATAAATAAAGCCAATATTTCAATTATATAACTATGTCTGTCATTTCTTACCAAAAACACTAGCTTTACCAGTGCACATAGATTTATGTTTCTAATCCATCAATAAACATCAAAAACAAGTTTCATTGTGCCAATTAACTATGTTAATATATTCAGGAATTAAGAAAAGTCCGTGAATAAAAACTAAAGGTTTTCAATATAAACAATTTACTTAATCATTGGTAAAGATTCACCAAGTTGTACGTTAATTTAATGTTTTGTACGTAATAGAGAATTGAATTTATTTGCAATTTAGTGTAGATTTATTTGTTGTTTGTTCAATTTATGTTTTTGTTCTGCTGTTTTATGTAACTGTCGTCATTTGTACCTGTTTCATCACTGTTATATAGTCAATTTTGTAACAATATCAATACAGGAATAGTTTTGTTAGTTAGATTTTTTGGTTGTATTTTTCTGATTTGTTTTGTTCTGTTTTGTTATGTATACAATGTATTATTGATACTAAAATTTATGGACGGGGGGGGGGGGGGGGATGAATCTGATAATATATTTTTATGAAGAAGAAGAAGATTTTATTTTCAGATCAATAGGTCAATAGACCCGCGTGAACATACAATGAATTTCATAAAATATACAATCACGTGACAATGACATTACATGTAATCAATAACATACAGTTGAAAAATGTGTCAAAACATAGGCGTTTTGTAAAATAAACTTATTTTGCTTATGTTTTGGAGAAAAAACATTCAAATCAGTACAATGTGGCTTTAAAACGAAAATATGCAGGGTAACTGGGAGTATTTCAAATTGGCAAAATTTCACTTCACTTAGTATGCATTTGCTGTAGTAATTAGGTTATATCGGATTTCATCAGATATTTAAAATAGTTCAATATGAATGCAGTTCTGTTCTGTTCTGCATATTAATTCTACTGAAATTAAAGGGAAAGAATTGGAGTTGATAAAAAACTATTTTTTAATTATCAGAAAAACCATAAAATATGTAAAAACACTGAGATAAAAGTTTTTAATAAAAAATATTTTCTTGCAAACGTTTTTGGATAAAAAGTCCATTTAAATCAAAGGGCTGAAGATTTTTGACGAAAAAATGAGGGGGAAATATGTTTTTCAAGCATACGAACCTGTAAAACACAGCCTGTGTATTGGACATGAAAATGTTTTCTGTATAGCTGAAAGCTTAAAGTAAATCATAGGCAATAGTTTGCTTTTAGAATCGGTTAATTTTTCAAATTAGTTATTAAAAAATCAACCGGTTTTAAAAGCAAACGATTGAAAGGCATTTGTTGTAAATACACGCATATGTCATTTCTGATTTTACAAGAAATTCAAAATCCGTTCAGTATAAATAGATTTTTATACATATTTATATTTGAAAGTTTATGTAGCATCAGCATGTCTGGCACAACAGTTTTAAGTTCTTTAAGTTGTTTATTATAAATCATTCAACTAGAAAGTGAGTTTTTGTTATGGGAAATGACGTTCATAAACGAATGTTTACTAAGGCTAAAATTCAATATTTTCACATTAAAATTACATTTGCAATCAACTTAACTGACAAATACTTTACACAATAATTTCCTTAAGCTTTCAGTTCCCAAATCTGTGGTCATATGTTTACTCAGTTGCTCGAAACTATTTTTGCACCTTATCAAACATAAGGTCACTCCTGACAACTGTATACATAGATGTGACCTGCAGGATCTTTTCATTACGTGATAGGAAAGTGGATAATAGTTGTGGATCCTAGATTTCGTGATCTTAACGACAGAAGTGCTACAGGTCACATCTTTGTATACAGTTGTCCGGAGTGACCTTAAGTTTGATAAGGTACAAAAATAGTTTCGCGCAAATTGAACAATATACAATATACTTGTAAAACATGGTTCGAAAAAGTACTTCTTGAAGGTAATTGTGATAACCAACACAATAACCGACAACGAAAGTAACTTCAAGGTACTTTGGCACTATTTGTACCATTCGAAAAAGGGTTTAGTGCTTTTTATGATATTGTAATGACATTTCTGATTGGTTTTAATTAAAAAAAAAAGACCAATTAAAGAAAATCATAAAATATCGTTCGTGTATTGCGCGGAATTCACACGTTGCTTGTGGCGTAAATTTGTAAGAAAAATGTGTTGCATAAGTAAGACCGTTGTTCTAAAATACTTCATAGTATGTTCTCAAAGATTAGTTCTCAAACCCTGAATTATTTCCAGGAACAAAAAAGGGAAGACGCTAAGTGTGGTTTAAATCTGCCCTGCGTTCAGTTACCGCGAACGTTACAAAACGTTCCGTAACGATACATTCAGAACTCCTCGGCCATTCGCTGCGAATAATCTTGGACATATTTAGACGCTATTTTGAAACTACCGGTGTTAAAGTAAACAAATATATGATCGTTTAGGCATTGAGTGATGTTTCGTTTTTAGTCCGTAAATATTGAAACTTCACTCATTGCCTTAACGATCTCATATTTGTGTATTAGTTTAGGTTATTCGCAGCGAATGGCCGAGGAGTCCGAATGTATCGTTATGTAACGTTATTTAACGCTCGCGGTAACTGAACACGCTACAGATATCCCGATGTTATGACAACCCTTTCTAAAAGGGAGGTAACTTTCATTTATCTGTCATCTACGTTGGTAAGAGTTACCAAACGTTGCCCGCATAATTGCATCTGGTTGAATCAACTTCTAATAAAGAATAAATCAAGTCAAATCACGTTTTGTTTCTTTATTTTTCATCAACATATTATCTTCAATGTGATACATTTATAATGTGTCAATGTTTCTGTCATGTTTGAATCAATTGTCAATCAGAGATAATTCATCTTATGAAATAAATGACAGGTTTACATCAAAGTATTAGAATATACGAATAAAGGACACCATCATGTATAAGAAAAAACTCATATATTAAAAATACATCAGTTCGGCAACTTAGGCAGCCATAGTGACACGTGCGACAACAACTTCAAACGGTCTGAGGTTAAATTTAAACTGATAATGGCGCCAAAAGACTGTATTTGTTGCTAAAATAGTTTGTACCATTTAAACGGTACATAGTAACACATTATTACATAATTTGAGGTTTCGAAATCATTGTAGGCACTTTTTATGTAACCTTTTATGTGTCTCAATTTTTCTATAGACATAACCATTAAATATATTGCGTGTTGGAAGATATTCGAATAGAAAGTCAGACATATTTTAAATTTGACATAATCAATAAATATGACATCCGACCTCTACACTGCTCTTGAATATATTTATTTTGTATAAAATTACAGCCAACGAGAGGAAATACAACACCTACATTTTCCAAATTTTAAGCTTTAAAAATTTGGTAAGGAGCGAGCATGGTCGAGTGGTTACGTCGTTGGACGTTAATCATTGGATAGCCAGCTCCGCGGTGGTTCGAATCCCATCCAAAAACCTATCCCGTTGTTTCCTTGTGCAAAAATCTTTATCCCACTAGCTCAGTACTGGGGGACCAAGAAGCTAACTCGAACGTGATAAAACTAAGTTGTAAGAACTTGTTTCACAATCGAGCTAAAATAAATTAGTATAAATAATAATTTGGTTTTTACAAATTTATTTAAGCTCCCCTAGTGAAACAAGTTCATACAATTGTCTTGCACAAAGAGGTATGTTTTGCGTGTGATTGAACATACACAGTGTTGATTATTTTCAAAGATTACATGTACTAGTCCAACGTCGTAACTACATGTACGGACAAGTCCGTTCCACAGTTTTGATAATACATACTTAATTAGAAATAAACTTAGCTTATTAATTATTAATATACTGTTGTCTTTAAATAAAACATTGGTCACTATATAACATTTATGCACTTTTATGACAACGAAGATAAATTTGTAAATAATTTGTAATTGAACATTTATAAATTTGAAATTAAAATAAATCATTTACAGCAGATGTGTTACATTGAAGAATGCATGTCCAAGTGTATGCCATGAGGCATGTACAATTAATTAAATATTCAAAATAAATTTCCCTGCTTCCAGCTGCAATAAAATTTGTATATCTGTTATAATATGGCTTAATAAATTATACAAATGATAAATACCCTGTTTTGGTAATAAAACATTTTATTCGTGGTATTACAATAAATGCCACTTCAAATAATAGCGCGGTTTGTTTCAAAAGCTAATAAAATTACCGTTAATATAAATATTTTGTTGAAAGTTCTAAATAATTTTAAAATTCTGAAATTCTTGTTTTTTATGATTTCAGCACTTTTAATGCAGAAAAACATTCATTAGTTTCTGGACCAGTTCCGATAATTATTTACTATACTTTTTGAATTTACATGTATATTTTTATTAAGTGTTTCGATATCATTTGAGATTCACTGCTAGCATTCAACTGTTTTTAACAGACAAAGTGTTACCCTAAAATAAGTACATTTCATTTGAATTACATTAATTTGAAAACAATACATGAATTTTTGTTGTTAAACATTCAAATACAATTAACAATAATAATTAAATAGCAAAATTTCTAAAAGTCAAATTTCCTTAACAATTAGTAAAAAAATAACAACTTTGTCAGAAAAATGCCGAAACTAACAATTAAAAAACATTCCAAGAAACGCAAATATTTCGTGCTTATTGTTCACCAGATTTCAAATACAAAATTAATTGATACATGTTATGATTTATTTAAATAGCATATCAGTATTTAGTACTTAAGTACTAATTAAACGAAAATATAATTTATCCATTTATTTATTTTTAGGATGACATTGCCATCGGCTATATTCACTTCCTAAAAATAAGCCAAGGTTTGCGGAAATGGTCGGTAAAAATAATTCTATTATCATAAATGATATTCTAAAGTAATACAAAAATAGAAAAACTTCCAAATATAACAGTTTGGTGTAATAATTTAAAATAAAATAATAAATATTTTTTATCAAAAAGTGTCAATGAATGTATATGAAACGAAAACAATGCAATAAAAATTATCCGCGCTCGAAAGTTGCGGTTGCTCATAAAATTTACTCTTCATTAGATCTAATTAAAAATTTTAATTTATTAATTTTTGTGGGTCAAAGAAGTAAACAATATGTATTTTTAATTAACATGTAAGAATTATTGTTGTAAGTTCTTATGTATAAACGAAGAAAAACTCGTTCTTTCAGTAGATTCTGACAATCAATATATGTAAGAAATCGTTATTAAAAGTGTAAAATAATTTTGAATTGTTTAATATTATCCTAAATGCATTTTTATATTTTGTATAAATTATGTCATTGTTAATATGTATAATTGTATGTTTTGTAAACATGTTACTACTCTCCAGATTAGAAGGAAATAAGGAACCTATCTAACAAGTACCATTCCGGCATTCCAGTTTATCATATATTATTAATGTATGCAAATTAAAAATAATATTTTTTCAATAAAATATGGCTTCCTGAATAATATAAAAAAAGTAGAACGAATGTGTTTACAAGAAGCAAAAATAGTTCTGTAACAATTTGAAAGTTCGGTCGACAGTTTAAACCACATCAATACGGACTCATGACACATTTGTTTTCCAACTGACACTTAAGTTTTTACAGCATAAAATATTTTCTAAACATCAATTTTATAACATTAGAAATATCAAAAATAATCAATTATATAATAATTAAATATAAATTAAAACATTATAAAAACAATATTAAGTGGTGGGAAAACCTTGAGGGTTAAAGTTATAAAATTCAGCAAACATAGAACCAAAGTCACTCCCCGTACCTGTGTTATATTGTCCTTCCGTACCATTAAATTGTTCAAAATTTCCGTTATTTTCCACCATATTGGACCCGTGCTGACTTTGCACAGTGTTTAAATAGTTTTGTTGGGATAATACTGACGAGGGCATAGAACGGCTGACACTGGTATTATACCCAACCCCATAATTACTTTCATAGTAACCGCCATTTTGATAGACGTTTAACTGTCCGGGTGTGATAGTACCAGGTTTTAATTGCCGGTTATTACCACAGAATTCGTCCATTGACACAGGTCCTTGTAAATCTATATTTTCTGTCTGTATCCTATTATTAAAACCACCAAAGCCTCTGGCTGATTGGTATGTGTTTGAATTCATGTCAAAATTCGACGCGTAATGATACGGGGAGCTAAAGTTTCCACATTTATACCCGTTGTCACTGCGGGGACTATTTTCTGTTGCGTATGGATAACGCTTTTGAGGCAGTTGTAAGGTGTTTATCTTTTCCATAGAAGATAAATGATTTGATTTGTGACCAGAAATTTGTGACTGTCCGAAATTTTCGGACAAATTATCTTTTGAAGTTAACGAAACTCGTGTTCCGTCGGGAAAACTTTGACTAAAATTGTCCATAAGATTATATCCTCCGTTGACCATTCCACGGCTTGAAAACTGATTGGCACCAACTGGGAAATTTGTTTCACAACCTGGTGTTTGATAAAAGCTGTCAGTTACCGACAGCGCGTTCTCACGGGGCGAAATGCGTGGTTTGGCAATCGAAGTTTCTTGATTAGAACCACTTTGGCAGAAGTCAGCATTTGCAGACGATAGATATTTGTTTTCAAAATGTTGCAGAATTTGTGAAGCTGTGCATGATGTTGGCGAACTGCCGGCACTGCTGTGACCCGAATCAACACTACCTCTCAGAGATTGAGAAGTTTGAACATCAAAGTTTTCATTTGTTTGTCCGTCTGGTTTCCTGTGTGGTGAGTTATTTGGAGATTTGTCTTTTGAATGATTTAAACTTGGTGTAAATACAGGTGAATGTTGGGTTATGGGACCTTGAGTATTCATTGATCTTACAGAACTTGGTGAACCACTTTCCTCTACAGAATTAGTGGTATCAGTTTTACTAGGATCTTGTAGTTCAACGCTTGCTTGTAGGTTATACAAGTCATCAATGCCCTTTTTGTCACAAAAGTCGCCTTCAACCCTATCTTCACGTTTTATTGTTTGCCCTATTTCTAGCAGCCCGCCGTCGGATTTTCCATCGTCGGCGGACATGTCATGTAAAGTGTTAGATCTATCATAGTCACATTTCATGGGACCTTCCAAGTCGTCAACGCCATCACCATCAAAAGAACTAGGACTTTCAGGAAAGGATCCACTGGAACCAAGCCTGGCTTCGGATTTTTGTCTCTGTAACTAAACAAAATAGAGAGAATCAATGAAAACAAGTTTTATGAGTATAAAGACATTCTAATGTAATAAGTATTCGTATTTTTTTTTGGGGGGGGGGGGGGGGGGGGTTAACGCCATTTATTAACACTTTTTATTAGGTTATAAACGACGGCTGTTCATCGAATTAGCTTTTCATGATAACTTTATTTACCAGTACTAGTTCTACTACTCTTCCACAAAGTGCTGACTATTTCTCCTTCTATGTAGGAAAATCAATTTTGAATATAATAAAATACACAATAACATAAAATTAATTTGAGAATTATAATCATTTATAATAACATTTTGGAAGAAAATATAATGCCAGGCTGGATTGATTTTAATACATGAATATTCATAACATAAAAAGAATTGTTTTAACAAAACCAGTTTTATAGATTTTGACATGGTAAACAATTTTGTATGATACAAACAAAATATATTTAGTATTTAAATTTATCAAAGTTGATAAAAATATCACATGTCTAAAACTTCGCGACCAACATGAATGATGCATAAAATTGATTTTCATTGTAGTCATTTAGAGTGCAAGCCACAACAAAATATCAAATATACAACGTAGTCAAATTTCATTAGAGCATCTTTTTAAATACATGTATATTGTTTGTGAACATTCAATAATTACAACCTAAACGAAATAATACAATTTGATTGGTCAAAAGTGAACACGTGACTTGAAAAAATGTGTTTTCATTTCCGTACAAACGCAGTTGCCAACAAGAAATCATTAATATTCATGACTTTAAATTACGTCATGCCGGTACTAATTTCACGAATAAAAAATCTATCTTAGCGCTGTCACACGCAAAACAAAAGCTATGCATGTCAATAAAAGAAGTAAATCATCGAAAACATGAAAAATAGTCCGATAATATCTTATTGAAAATAAAATAAGAAATAAATGTTAA
Organism: Mactra quadrangularis; assembly: GCA_025267735.1. Lineage (NCBI taxonomy): Eukaryota > Metazoa > Mollusca > Bivalvia > Venerida > Mactridae > Mactra > Mactra quadrangularis. The sequence goes on along the minus strand of CM046299.1, from coordinate 43,117,774 downwards.
CCGAAATAAACATTTCAGTTTCACTTTTATCTTTACTATAAATAGCTAGTTGACCTCGACCTTGATAAACGCACGGGAAAAGCGTAAAACTTTTAACTAGTTTACACGTTTTTTTTAAAGCTACACAATCTTGGTTTTCCCTTTAGTGCTCTTTTTATACAAATTTAAATCCAATTACTTACATTTCTTTGTATAATTGGTTCTGTTATGACATTAAACCCTTGAAAAATTGCATCGAAGCGGAGAACAACATGGCCGACGGCTGGCATGAAAGACCTGTGTACGACCTAGATTATTCCGCACTACAATGCATTCGGCTATTACGCACTAAAATATAGTTCTTGATATCAACGCAATTAATAATGGTTCAGTCGACAAATTTCGCCCAGAAAGGTTGTAATTATAAGGAATGAATTCATAGAAACTGAATTTCATCGAAAAATAAATGTCACTTTTGGTGATAGCTAATTTGCATAAAGGCCGAAGGCCTTTATGTTGAAAATAGCTATCACCAAAATGACATTAATTTTTCGATGAAAGTCAGTTTCTATGAATTCATTCCTTAAATAAATGTTGCCTATACTTTGTAAAAATATTTTCTAATTTTATGTCGATGCTTAAATTATTTTTAATATAAAGATAATATTCGTTTTTTAAATGTTTATTTCACAAGAATATTTTTTTCCAGACCAGTACTACCAATACATGTATCATGTAATCAAAAATAGGTTTTTCGATTAATTTGTTCAGATGAACATATTTTTTATTGATTAGCTTTTCACGTGACAACCAACACCAGACAGCCTATCCTAAATATATGAACAATTTCAAACTGTATGTAAAAAACTGTCATTAAAAGTCATTAGTAGAATTTTCCTAATATAAAACTATGTTTACGAACACAAAAATCAGTAAAAATAGTATCTAATCGTACATAATATTTCTAATGTTTTCTGTTATTTTTTTGGATAAATGTAATGTATTGATTGTAATTTTAATGTAATGTTTTTTTCTTTTTAGTTTAGTTTGTTTGTTTGATTTTTATTGGTTAGCCTTGTTTTGTCGGACAATAGCTTTTAGCTAGTGTTATATGTGGTTGATTATAACCGACTCTAAATAAAGATTATCTTATCTTATCATGTCAGATTTTAGTTATATTAACAAAATTAGGTTTTATCGACAAATGAAAACACAATTTCCATATCAAAGGGAGATAACAAATCACTCTCACACTAAAAGATTCCATTAATTATTTTGAAATGAAATCTTATTTTATAAATACAATCCATACAAAGTAATTATCATAATATAATGAATAAAATACAGTATTTTGTATTAATTCGCTACAGATTTAAATAAATTTATGACCGTTAATTGGCATTTACGGGCATTTCCTTAACATGCTATTTCATGTTGCGTCTTAGATATAGTTTTTGGGAGTTCAGACTTTTATTTATTATAAAAACGAACAATGTGAACTATTTACCTGTGTTTGTCGTTTGTATTTCATTCTACGATTTTGAAACCAGACTTTTACTTGTCGTTCAGTGAGATCTAACGAAGCAGCTATCTCAATTCTACGTGGTCTGCAGAGATATTTATTAAAGTGGAACTCTTTCTCTAATTCCAGGAGCTGTGTGTTTGTGTAAGCTGTTCTAAGACGTCGTGAACCACCGTTGCTGTTATTCCCATTAGTGTTGATGGTTTGGTTATTATTATTGGAGGGTGGGGTAACAGCAAAATCTGAAAAACAGAGAAAGTAAATATTGATAATAATGTGAAAAATGTTAGGACCTTTTTCAAGTGTAGATATTTGTTTGTAGAAGTATGGCCTCTCGTGTATGTTTGAGATGTTAAAAATGATGTATGTGGAACATATCAACGTCAATTACCTTTCCAGGGCTTGTACTATAAGGTATCGCTGATAGATGAGAGATTTTGTTTGAGGAAAATAGAATTCTTGTTTTTCATCAATGACATGCAGACATTATTGTTCTAACTTTGCAGTTATTTAGTAACTTTGAAACCGTGCATGCATGATGATGCGCACAGGCACCTACACAATGTTTGGATGTCAAATTTTAATAAACAAAATCTTGCCCTTATCTTAATGATAATGTAAGAGTATGAATGCCTATTATCCAAATGGCTCATGACTCTAACGTCAAATGTAAATAAAATGCGAATTACAAGTGAGGAACAATACAAGCATCCTTAAAACTAATATTTAAGTAATAGCTATAAATAGAAAGTCGTGGTTAAATATTATCAGTGTTCAATTAACTCATTGAAAAAGTACATAGTTACGTAGTTTGTATTTATTCATACATAATTAGATGCATCTTAAAATAATTCTGATAAATTAAAAAATATATTTTTGCGCTCATCTCTATCGCAATTAAAGTAATTCATTGCCCTTCTCCTCCCAAAAATAGCCACTTCTATCATTGTCACAGTGGCTATATTAATTGGGAAACTGCTATCGATGACACTAAAATAATATTACTTATAATGTTATAATATTATTATAAATAGATTAATTTGATTAGTTTTATATAGATTTAATGAATTTACATTCATCGAGCCAAAAACACTTATTCACAATTCTACATTTTTTCCGCATTAACTGATAAGCATTGCACCTATATATATTACGAACGCGGGTCACTTTCCTTGAAAAGTTGAATAAAATATCAAAACTTAACGTTTTGTAAGCCAGTTAGTTTATTGGATGCTAAAAAGCTTTGTGTTACATATTCTATTACATATGTTATATTCTAAAGACAAATCACTATGAGATAATACTAACTATGATCTGTCACAATGTAACTAATATCTCTTTACCCTGGTGATATAATATTGTATACACATCGGTCGCCATGACAACGGAAAACATTATATAAAACAACTAGGGGTTAGGTAACATGAAACGGTACAAAAATGGGACATTTCAGAGTTGCCGTTTTTTTCAGTTGTTTGTTTCATTTGACAGACTTTGTAATTTTATTGTATTTCACAGGGTGTGATTTTGTGTTATGACTCAGGCTTGTCACAAAATTGTTAGGTGGCATAGGCACCGTGTTATGAAGAACATGTAAAGTCTATTATTTTTATCGTATCTCGACTGTTATGTATATTTACATAGCAGTAATAATGGCAATATAAAATCTTTCAAGAAGAAAACATATTTTTTTTGTAAAAAATGCGACAATGGGGTTGCACGTTTCAGAATCAGTAAAGCTAATTGCCAGTGTATTTGAAAAAAAATTGATGTACTCTAAAGGTGTTTCAAAATATCACGCAACTCAATAACGTATCACATAGATATCTTTTGTTTTTCTGAAATACTACGCTTAAACATGGTAACACATGTTTTATAAATACATTATGTCATTAAGGTCACACATGTCACAGCAACACAGAACTTCATAAACTCCATGATACAATTTCACTCATCCTCACTATCTCTAGTATTTCATTGACATGCTAGCATAATGATATATTGTCTCACAGCTTATAAGCTTAAACGTATATACTATTATATCAATAAAGTTTTTTTTGTAATTTATTGCATGCATTCTACTTGACAAAATTCCAAGAGGTTTATCACTTTTCTCCAACAGTTTACAACATAGTAAACGAAAACACGAAAACTTCTAGAAAAAAAGCAACAATAAAAAACAAAAAGCCAATAATAGATTGCAAGAATGTTCAGGTTGTCTTACTCAAAGGGAACAATCTATCGTGCATCGTATGATGCATTATTTACAAGATTGCAAGCATGCACTCAACATGACGTGTTTCTGCCTTCTCATCTGAACGAACTCAAGTTGTTTTTTTTTGTTTAAAGAAAAGAATCAGAGTAATCGGTATAAAACTACAAAGAAAATGGTAACATGCAATGTTTAATTAAAACCAAGAATTTAGAAGCTCAAAAATTACCACTGCATCACATAGTTCTACGCGAGAATCTTGAAACTGAAAGCAAAATAGATATGACTGAATGCATTGCTGCATTGTTAGTTGAATAAAACGTAAAATCAGTTTTGCAAAGGAGGAAATGAAGACTTGGGGCAAATGGATAATATATTATTAACTACAAATATATATAACAAAGACATTCCATGAATATAGTACATGAACAAATGTTTCCTACTGTGCAGTTCTGATATTGTTGTATTCATTTGTTCTCATGTACCATGTATCTTGGTGTGAGCAAATAAAGTGTATGTTCTGTTCTGTTCTGATAATAAAACTATCAACATCGATGGCTTCAAAAGCGAAATCATCTTAAAAAATGGTTGTTTTCTCAAATTAAGAATTTTGGGATTTAAAGACATCAAAAAGCGTGTGGATTTGCAATAAATAAGGTGGTATTTGTATTTGAACATTACAGTATACAACCTATTCATTTTGTGCTATAGGAATGTAAGTGTACTAAATGTAGCTGTAACTAAAACATGTACATTGTAACACCAAGAAGACAACAAAATTCACACGAGCACCTTGTGGTATGGTACATACATACAACAATAAATTGTTCATCAAGCAACATAAACTATAAAGACGCATGTTTATACACCTAGAAAATGTAATCTTTGTGTTATTTATGATGTTTTTACATAAAAGAAAAATAGTTAAGTCTGCTACATAACTTATACTTGCTATTACAATGTAGTATCTTGTCGCAAACACGGAGGTGTTAATGGTTTCCCCAGAAGGTATACAAAACTAATATGTTTACTTCAATATGGGTTAACAAGTTCTCACACATCCGGAATTCATCGGACTTTTTTCCTACCAAATGCTTTAAGCTGGCGGCGGAAAGAACCGGAAACGTCCGGAAATTTCCGAACTGTATTCGTATATCAAATTTATCTTTTTATACGAAGAAAGCCGAAGATTCCCGAATGGTTCACAATGATAGATTTATGTTCCTGTACTCATTATAAGCTATATTTTTATGACACATACTAAACTTTGTATTACAAAGAACACTTAGTACACTAAAACAAAGACTTGCACCAATAAGAATGTTTAGAAAAGACGTTTTACTTCTTTGTTCCATTGAAACACTTTTGGCATTTTATCATACACGAGTACAATCAATTAAAGAAGTAGTATTTCGACAATAAACAACAAAATCCACCAAGACAACAGTGATCAACAACAAAGTCTACTTCTGCAGAAGTAAACAAAGTTTTGAAATGTTGTTTCACAAAGGGTATGTATAATGTTACATGTGTATAAACGTAATTAATAAGCAACCATTGTATTAATTTGACACTAAACAAATAACATGCCATTACAAAGGTACATGTATTGAACAATATTGCAATCTTTATTCAAGAAAACAATGTATGTAATGAACGTATGAGCACTTTTATTCTTCATTTGACAAGGTAGGATAATAGATTATGTTCCGGTGCTACAGTAAGCTTCAAATAATATTGATAACTATGAATGATAACATAAAGCAACTAGCTTTAACACCAACATCACAAGCGTCTTAGCATGCTTACATCACCAATAACTATTGCTTTGATGTCATCTAATGAATTTTTAGTATACGTGTAAAATAACATTTCTCTAAAGGTTTTCAGAAAACTGCGTCTATACTGTAAATGAACGTGTCCGCATCAGATGAATCATAAAATGTTTAAAAAGCGGCTTATTTAGTTTTGGAGATCAGAAATAACATTTTCCTGGAGACAAATTTACCCAGTTTAAGTGAAATCCAATTTTAGATTTGGCTTATTTCTTATTTTACTCAAGAGTTTTCACTTCTAAGCGGAACAAAAACATCTTTTATAGCATTAAAATAGCATTTTTGTTGTATCGTGAATGTTTTGACAGAAAAAAGCATATCTATAGTATATTTTAGTATATTGCACCAAATGTTGTCAGACATGATGTTAAGAGTTCAATCAGATAGGGTGTACCTATCAAGATAATGTTTAAATGATGTAGACGGTATTGTTTGATACAAACAAGAGTTAGAGAGAAAGCTATCCACAATCAACTGTCTCATCTAAGTCTACAATATGTATGTTGTACGGCTCTAACACAATGAATAAAACGCACTAGAGAGACGAGGAATATGTGCTGCTTTTCTGAAACAACAAGGTATGGGAAGGTTTCGTTCTCATCTGTCTTAATTTAAACATGTTCTAAATTCATAAAATGAAATTGCTTTAACAATGCATGCTATCATATACAATACCCACCAAAAGTAAGGAAACATTAGAAATTTACTACAATTCTTTAAATTTGGTGATTATTTTTGTAGAATTATTGTTTTTGATATATCTAAGTATGGTCTGTGATAAAATGAAAACAAATTTCATGAATGATACACAATTTTGAGATTCAGCATCTGATATCCTAAAACCTCAAAATTTATGTTAATTGTAATTATTTTCCATAACAAAGATTTTAAGCTATTTTTGTATTCTCGGTTATAAATATAATAGTAACCAAAAAAATAAAGCAAAACTAAAAAGCATATAAAAATAAACAGTGATCAAATTTTGGATAAAAGCTATTCAGAAAGCCTACAAAGTGAAAATGTCTCCAAACTTTTGGCGAGTACTGTATGTATAAACAGTGCCATTCATAATAACATTACACTTTAAATTTGTAAATGTGTGGTGTGTTTTTAAAAGCATTTATCATTGTTTGAGAAGAAAACATGTCTTTTTATACACTTACATTTATAACAACAACAATTGTATTACGTTCCATTATCACTTTTTCAAAAGTAACAATCTATTTAAACAATTCCATTGCATAGATGCATCAGAAATAAAATATAAGTGTAAAGGTAATTGTGGATTGCACATATGAAAGAAAAAATCTAGCAGCAATGAGCGAGTTTTGGCCTTCATTAGAAGTCAAATAAGAACATAAATTGCACAATCACATTACAGATACAAATTGTAGGACTGTTCAGTATAAAGGTGTCTATTTGTATTGACCAGTACCTCAATATATCTTCTTGCAGACAAAGGTTTCTACCAATACCTCATGTATGAACACAACTATCTCATATTTCCCAAAGGATTCCGAGGCGTCGATTGAAGCCCAGCTATCAAAACAGAGAATACCTCTCATATCTGTTCCAAACAAACTGTAGTCTGGGATTCTCGTAGTTGATGTGCGTACAGTTTACTTTCTGATTGTCAGACTTGAATGTTGAGATAAACTATAGTACATTGTTTTAGAGGAAAAATTTGCCAGAGAAAGTGAGAAGTTATCAACAAATATGCCAATCACCATGTAGTGAGCCCTGACATTCTTGAGGCATCATATGAAAGGAACTGACATGAACATATGTGAAAATCGTGTCGAGCCATCAGTTGATATACTGTCTATCAATACAATTCTGTAAAACATAACATTATTGTTTTGATATTAGTATATGTGTAAAAAGAAGAAAACAAATGTTGTTATGGTTTGTTGAAGTTAAGGTGTTCAGGTTTTTTGTTTCTACTTGTTTTAAGCAAATTTGTTATAGTTGTATTATTGTAACGTAATCGTAAAAATGATTTATTTCGTATTTTAAATGCTTTACGTTGTTAATTTTGATTCTAGGGCAAGACTTACACAGTTTTGTGCAAATGTACCAATAAAGGTCAAAATTCAAATTGAATTATGACATTTGGCAATAACTTTGAAATACAATTATTTCAAAATCGTTCTATAGAACAAGTGCAATTGTACCACTCAATTCCATAACTAACAACTATGAAATATCAAAACAAAGCTATGTTTTGGTTTAAACCACTTGACTTATTCAACCAAATAGGACAGTCAGAGAGCCAAATAAAAATAGAAAAAAAAACAATATGTAAATACACCGGCAATGCATTTTTGTTAGTTTTGAACATGTTCTGATAGGATTACTTTCAAATATTGAGCTAGAAAAACGTTCATAACGAAAACTCAACTTTTCCAAATCCATTGTATATAACTCAATGCTATACGTACTATGTTCAAAAGACGTTCAATTCAATTGGCCTATGTTTTAAAAACATTTTTGGAATTAACTACACTGTGACAATGAGTTCGTGCTAACAGTTTAGAAATTTCATCCAAGTCTTTACTGGACCACTGGTTCACTTCATCTCATCTTAGATTTATATATAAGCTACTTTGAACATCTGATTGACAGAGTTGCGAAGATAGACCAATATCTTATACAGATATTGTAAAGATTGTCAGTATTGATTGCTGTGATGGTACTCTTTACAATTTATAGCCATCGGTATATATAAGACTTTCATTCCTTTTCCAGGTTGATAGTAGAGCTTGTGTTTGATTGTCTTTGTTAATGGATTTGTCGATATTTTTGTATTGTTATCGACTACAACCGACTCTTTTGTTTGGTTGGATGAAACGCCGTAGCAACACATTGTATATGTCATACCATGGCTTTCAGTCAACGCACTCATCGCTCCTGGAAAGGCTATATATTTTGATTTACCTGTTGACCTGTTACTAGGCGCACACCTTCGGCAGTGACTGACAACTGCCCAACACAATTTAGAATCAGCTGCAGGAGGAAGACTGGTCGTAGAAATCATTTCACAACTGACTTTCATTACCAGATTTTCTAAGCATTTGCCTATAACAAGTGCACAACAATCTTTCCATTCAGAGTCGGCAACTTTTAAATGCATGAAGAAGAAATGACATGTTTTTCAAATTCTATTATAAAAGGAATGAAAACATTCCATGTGACATCAGAAAGGTGTATATACCAATTCTAGATCACGCCACATTTCATAAAACATATTGTTTTTTCATAAAGTATGGTAACGTTCAATTGTCAACAGAATTTTTATGTTTAAGATTTTATTATAAAAAGAACTAACTAAAATATCAGTAATCAATCCTAACTCTGGTCTAAAGAAGCCAGTATGACCTCGAACGTGAACAAATGTTCCAAATCATCTGTAGGCTTTTAGAGATGGTGATTTCACGTGTCAAATTCGGTTTTTGTATGGTTTATCAATCGTCAGTACGGCTTACTATGCTTAGGTTAAATGTAACTGTAAAGAAGGTCGTAAATATAAATTTACTTTATCAGTGTGTGTTTTTTACTTAGTCGGCACAGTAAAAACTGCCACTTGGATGGCTTGATCTTGTTTATGTCTGCCAATGGGGAAGTCCAATCCAGTTAATTTGTAAACATTAGAATTATGAGGTTTTACCTCTATAGATTTTACAACAGGGATGTTCCCGATTGAGTTCAGAGTAATGTATCATGATAGAAAACACGGAATTCTGGGATATCAGATGAAAACTTCATACTAATTAAATCTGTATTTAATATCTAGACCAATGATGTCATAAATAGATGCATGGAGATGTATCATTATATCAGAGATGGTGATGTACGAGCAATCAATGACATTAAGAGATATATTAAGGATTTTTTTATTTGTTTTTGTTGGGTTTAACGCCGTATCAACACATTGAATATGTCATATAACGGCGGTCAGTCAACCTACTCACTCCTCCTGGAAAGGCTAAATCTCTGGATTTAGCTGTTAACCAAATACTAAGCGCATACTTTCGTCAGTGACTGACAACTGTCCTACATCATTTTAAAAATCATTGGTAGGAGGGAGAACGGCCGTAAAATTAATTTCATGACCAAGCTCCACGAAAGTATGCCCCGCCCGGGAATCGAACCAACGACCCCTCGATCAGTAGACTTTCGTGCTACTGACTAAGCTAGCCGGGCGGCTAGACTCCCTAAAGTAAGGAAATAAAGGTGTAAGCAAACATATCTGTAACAGCAACAGTCAAAGAAACACAGACCTTTTACACAGTCAAAAAGCAACGAGTGAGATGATTTTAGATTCTCAAACTTTGTTTTAAAAAGGGCGTCAACAACAAATAACAAAAACAAGAACATAAGGGGTTTCCGCTTTGGTACGAACAGTGTCAATATAACTGCCACTGGGGGTTTAAACCAGATTCTAGGGGTTCTAAGGCTTATTGTACCGATACCTTTGCTTCAAAGTTTTTCTGTTATACAAACATTACGTTCGTTAAAATTTTGAATATTTTTATTTGAATTATAAGTTTTTGGCAAGCTGACAAAGCGAGAAATGTAAAACCTCATCGGGTGTTACACGTTGGACATCGATTATGATGTTACTTTAATTCAATATTTAAACATCAAGACGCATTGACGTTTATAGTACAATTAATGGTTATAGCGTTTTATTACAAGGTTTATGCGTTTTTTAAAAACCTTTTAAATAATAACAACACGTGTAATGTGGTCACATGTTTCCTGATCTAGATTGTCGACAGCATATCCTGCTTCGTAAACACTCTTTGATTTGTCGAAGGTGTATTTATATTTAAATAATAAGAACTTAAGTGTATTACTGACATAGTACAAAATGAGTTCTAAATATTCTAAGTTATAGTGATCGTTATTAATATTAAGTTACATTAATAAACAATACATTAAAAACATGTATACCGTTACTAACGAGGTGAGCTTTTAAACATTAAATTACTTTTAGTTACAGTGTTGTAGTGCTCATTTGAATTACGACTGTTACTATCAGAAATTCAGAATACTGTTTTAACGCTTCAAATATGGTTTTAGACAATTTTGAAGGTTTTAGAAAAGTTTATATTTAAGCTAAAAACTACATGTATGAGCGGACAACTGTTACAGTCCCTTATATAAATAACACTGGGTTTATATAAAATACAAACGTATGTGACATTCAATAGAAAGGTGCAAACTTAAGGATGAAAAATGTTGAGGGCATTATATTATCAAAAATCTTACGATAATTTAACTATACAATATAGAAGGATTTACGACTAAATCAATCGTAAGATGCTTGATAATATGGGCCCAGGGTTCGAACCTCACAAGAAACTCTTAACGATTTTATAGAGAATGAATGTGCATACGATAGATTCACCTCAATCAAGTTCATTGACACACTTTATGCAAATGTCAGTGGAACGTACATTAGTCTCGCCGATTAAAATATTCTAATTTGTTCGATAATTTCCGTAAATAAATACTGGTAGCACGTTTATCGACTGCTGGTATAGAAAGACTTTAGTTAATATTTGAAAGAGAGGGGTTAATGTTTTTGCCACTAACAGCAAGGTAAACTTCAACAATGAATAAGTACCAATTAGGCCACATAGGCCAAAATATTGATCACAAATAAGCAATAAACGGAATAAAAGATTGACTAGAGACATTAACACGTACCAGTGGTAAGCATTCGGATCTCCTCGGCCATTCGCTACGTATAACCTCAGACATTTTCAGGTGCCATTTTGAAACTACCGATGTTGAAGTGAACAAATACACGACCGTTTAGGCGATGAGTGGTGTTTCATTTTTAGTCCGTAAATTTGAAATTACACAGTTCAATGATATCGCTGAACAATATTTGGTTCAATATATAACATAGCAATATGTTTTGACAAAGATCTGTAAGTATACTACAAGAACTATTTTGCATAACCGGTACGTGCTTCGTCTCGCGTAGGTAGTAAAATCCCAAGCCGCCAGGGTAGACCCCCTCACGAATCCTTCCGAGATTATTCATTCATGAAAGGTCGAGGTGTTCCGAATACAGTAGTAAGATGTGTTGATAGCATGAGATAGTGAAATTTTGTGTGTAATATAAATATCCATGACTGTAGAATGTCCTATTATACTTGTTACAAGTTTGTTCTTGACAATCTAATACATTGTGCTGGTATAGTACACTTTGGCAATATTTTAGTTTACTTTTTATATGATTAGCACTCGCAATATTTCAGGTATGTATACCCTCTTCCCGACAGACACACGTGCATCACAAAAACAATCTTAATATAATTTGTCAACATATTTTATTTTTTCCTATTTCATTTCAATATTCATTTATATCATAATTATGTAAACTTAACCGAACCACAATGCAGTCAAAGACAGGTTTATTTTTGTTAATATGTGTCTGAGAATAGCCGTAACTAAGTTGTGAGAACTTGTGGCCAGACCTCATTGTCATTTTTGTAGATATGTTTCTGTCATTGTTGTATTTTATCTATGTTCACTTTTTGACAATAAAATATGTTTAAAGTAAGTATGTTCGCAAGTTTTTTTCGATCAATTTGAATTATTGAAGACATTGAAACTACAATGTACCTTAGTAGAAAAACCTATTAATTAAAAACAAAATATTCAGCCAACAGTACGTTAACAGCAAGTCGTACATATCTACAGTACCCACCAAAAGTTTGGAGACATTTTCGCTGTGTAGGCCTATTGAATAGCTTTTATGTAAAATTTGATAAGTGATAATTTCTAACTGCTTTTTAGTTTTTGATTTAGTTTTTGATAATCATTATAATTATAACTGAGACTACAAAATTTGCATAAAAGCTATGTTATGGAAAATAATGACAACTAACACAGTTTGGGAGGGTTTAGGATGTCAGATGCTGAATCTTATAAATGTGTTGCATTCATGAAGTTTGGTTTCTTTTTATAACAAACCATACTGAAATATATTAAAAATGATGATTCTACAAAAATAATTATCAAAATTCAAGAATTGTAGTAAATTTCTTTTGTCTCCAAACTTTTGGTGGGTACTGTATATGTTCATACATTGTATGAATTATGTATTTAACTCTGACACTTCTTGCAATAAAACATAATGAACATCTATATGTATCCACTTTAATTTAAATAACAATTAAAATTTTAATATATCGGCCACTGGAATAACTTCACAGGGTTAATGTGCCTTTTATGCATCCGGAAAAAAAACTTTCATTATACAATGCACATTAACTATGACGGTTTTATTGCTCAATCTATTCTTTAACCATTATAATTATTATTACAGAATATAAATTCAAACTATCGCATATGGAATGAATTTCTATGGGGGGGGTCACGTGGTTGTGACGTCATCATAATTATCAATAGTTGAAATTATTACAATACATAAAATTAAAGCTTGCCAAGTATTTCTCCACACGTACCAGTCAGTGATGGTACCATTGTTTTATAGACTAATGATAGGAATATAAGATTTTGTCTGTGTTTTTGTCTGTTATTATTGTTTTACTATGGAATCTAGACGAGATAATATACATGTACTTGTACAAGAGGGTCATGATGATCACGTATCGCTCACCTGAGTAGAAACAATCAAGATAATATTTTTTTGAGTTGAGTGACTAATTTCTTTCAAAATGACTGTCCCTGTTTTATAATATGTTGCGTTAGTAAAGATATGACATGTACGTTTTATGTTACGATGCCCTTTAATTGCGTTTTTTCTAGTATGGCCCTATTTTAAATTCATTTTAAAGACCTAAGCTGTTGCCGGATTTTGGTTACAATTGTGTAAAGTGTATATTTGAGATTAACACAGAGTATCATAGCACTCTTAGCCATATATTTGAGCGTAAATGTTGCTCCAAGAGTGTTGACATTATTTTCCATGATTTAACTTAGTGACCTAGTTTTGGACCCTAAATGACTTTTCATCAAATTTAGTTAAGATTTATTGATTTGAAGTTTTTGACCTGGTTTGGTGTAAAATTGGTGCACAAATTTGGCATCTAAAGTGTTAAAAATGAACGGTTAGACACAACGCACAACAACGGACGGTGGACAAACCACCCACCACATCAGTTCACTAAGAGCACCTAACGCTCAGGTAAGCTAATAAAGTACAGCCTGTAATGTATGTCCTTGAAAAAATGTAAGGATATAGAACATTGAATCTAATATTATACACTTCTTATCTTATATATAAATGTATCGCGGTCACGTGACATTCTAGAAGTACATTCATAACTTTACTATACAAGGTAAGATCTGGAATGGATGATGGGTCACTAATCAGGGCTACAGCACATGATTCCTCTTTTTCATATACCCTAGAAATATCGCATAAGACTGAATTATTGAGTAAACTAAAGATTGTCCCAGAACTATATACATACAAGTACTTAAAGCACCAAACGCTTACTTAGTGACTAGACTTTTCATTGACAAAGTTAAAAGTATGGTTGGTAAACCGAAACAATCATACTAAATTAACTTATAGTGCAAAAAACGATTTCAACTAAATGAACTAGATCAAGTTTTTGTTTCTTTATTTTGACATTTGAGGACGTTGTGTTCTTTAACAAGTTGTCTATATCGTTTACAGCAAGACATAAATAAGAAAAATAAAACTCTAAAAAGTAGAAAAAATGTAAGAGAAAACTTCACCTTGTAACAAAGCGTGTGACCGATGTAGGCTATATGAATGTACTGTTTACTATATAGCCTATACTAGGCTGGCTTGTATCTAAAAACATTATAAACTATAAGTTGAATATTTTGTTTGTAGTCATGGTCGGGTAGCTGAACTAATTCTGACACAATACATTATTATACTTGGGTACAACCCCGTACTTGATATGCGCATATTACAAAGACGCGGGTCAAAAGGCCCTGCGTGATTGAAACGTTGCTGGCACGCAAGCTTTTTTAACGGGTAGTACCTAGTCACTTTAATATACAGAATAACCTGCTGTAAGCATCCAGTGAAGGGAAGTGACTGAATTAGCTGCTTACAACTGGTGACCCCTTAAACCAGGTTTAGATGATTACTTTATTTAGTGTATTCTAAGATAAACAAATTTATCATTAATCATTAAGGTATCTTCTTATTGACTGTTTTTCAAAGAAGAAAAAAGCTACCAATCCAATTGTATATCAAAAGTCTTACGTTCTGTGATGAAACTTTGTTGGTTAGTTTTGACTGTTTAAAGACTGAACTGGGACGGTATTCACACATCTAGGTCATTTTACAATGGTGGTGACACTTTGTTAATTCTATAAGTTGATGAACATTGGCCACTTAAGACAGGTGATTTTTAAGGAAACATAATGGCAACTAGCCACATACAGCAGGTAACTGCTCATTACAGATTCAAGATAGACTGAATTTCTTTGGCAGGCAATCAGACTGGCCACTTACAGCAGGTGACTGCTGATAGCAGCTGGCTAATAATACAGTTTATACTGTACGCGACAAAACAGTGTCACAATATGGATTGGGTTTCTCTACAAATTGAGATAAACGTATGTGCCGGATAGCAGACGATCTGTTCAGACTTTTAAATAAAGAAGACAATTACAAATATGGCATGTACTTGTACCACGTGGTCGGTGTTAAAGACATTCTGACACATAGTTGCATTGTTAGAAAAAATATTAGAGTGTATTAAATTTATGTCGTTTTGTTCCATTTAATACGAATGAAATAAGACATTTAAAACATATTACATTTGATTGATATATAAATGCCCTGTTTTTGCCTAGTACAATATGAATCAGGGTCTTTGGTATGGTTTTATGATGTCTATAATAAAATATGCTGTTGCATGGTTTGAGTGGACACCCAATATGTCTATGTATCAATAAATGATATTTTTACATGTGTGATATATACATTTGACTATTTACAGGGCTTTACCGATTTTTAAACCATACTTTTGGGGCAAATATTTGATATAAATAGTCAAATGTATTAGTATACAATGTATATATAATGATAAGGTTATATTTTAACTGTATATTAAATAGTTTTATACTGCATTCTGAGTCTAAGTTGATATTCGAGCTTGTTTGATAAACGATATGCTTACAGATAAATAATGGCCTTGTAACATTTCTCTATATCTTGTCGAATTGCAACAACGAACACGCAACGTCTTTTTACTTTGACAATCGTACTCTAGTATAAGAAACTTTGCAACAACTGAAATGGTATTGGAAATGAAAGCATGTATCTATCGTCGAGTAGAGTGGCATGGATTCAATAAGATCCATGGTTTGTAATTTGTGTCCCCTTCTCTCTGTGCCATATGCAAATACATAATATCATATCAAAGAAAATCGACACCCATTTAAAAAGCTATAGTTTTCATCTAGATCATAATACAATAAGTGTCGTTATTCAATGCGGTATGTCTCCCAAAGGCACAATAACCAAGCTGTCGATGCCACTTTTAACCCACAGCGAAAATGAGTATCTTCATATAATAATAGTATACGTTCTCGCTTTATTCCAATATGTTTCAACGTATCTTATGTAACTAAAGGTTTAACTTGACAATAAGTCAGATTTGTTTCATTCATGCATATAAAGAACATATGTGAATACAATACCCCAGTAATATTACGTCAATCAGATATATTTTACTGATGTAACACATGGTTTTACTGATATATTACATTTAGTGTTGTGTTTCTAGTTTTACTTCAATATGGGTTTTTTATCTCGATTCTGAACTCATACCCACACTATAATATTGTTTTCGTGACCTTTGTAAACTTTTTCCTGGTTCTTATGTCTAAAAGCTTTATCTTTACTCAAGTTGACACAAGTGTTTAAAACAAGTATGGGAAACAAAGATGTTGATTAGAGCTAACGACACTCGGATAACTTGCCGAATGCTGTTCCACTCATGCCAACAATAAATTTTGTATCCAAGGCTTTTGGGAAACTTTTCCAGGTCCTTGTGCATAAAGAAACCCAAATTTCCTAAATGAAGTTGCCAAATGTGCAGTAAGTTAGTAAAGATAATACTTGATTAAATTCGAACCAATGCCCATGAGATAACTTGACAACTGCTGTACTGATGACGTCATTGCTCTATCATTTATGCTCCTTTTTTGGGTCATACTGACTTTTCTATGGCAACAGGGACATCTACAATTTCTTCTATATGAAGGATCTTATCTAAAACCTGGTTGTTATGATAGTTAGTCTCCAGCTTTGACGTATGAACATTAATGAACTTTTTATATAAGTTTTATAACGTCAGTGGTTACTTAAAATAATATGCATTAAGGATCCAAGTTGGTTCAATAAAGAGGTTCAATACCATCTAAAGTGGAGTTCCGTTATAAAGCCCATCTGATCATTGCTGAACCATGCGATTTATAACGAATTCCAGGCCCCAAATGCTTAATTTGGAAGAAAACAGTCCCTATATTATTTCATATAACCGTGCTGGTTACAAATTCGGCAAAATATTATAGGACTTGATTACAATTGTAATTGGGCTAGTGTTTGGGAAAGTGTACGCCTGTCATAATGCTTAATTTGAGAAACAATGTCCTTATATTGAGACCATTCTGTTATTAATACCATCGATGTTGGCAGTCCTGATATTAGAATAGCTACTAGTCTGATAATTAGTTTGTTTTGTCTTTTTATTTATATTTTATTGGTCATCATTGATTTCGTTAGAATTAATAGTATCATTGATTGCTTTCGGCGCGATATGACCTTTTTGTGTTGGTGCGCCGTAAAACCCAAACAAACAAACAAACAATACATCATAGAGAGAGATGTCTGGATGAAGTTCAGATAAAGATGTAGACTGGCTCAAGATAATTAGTTGGAGAATTAATAAAAATAAAATACTTCATCGCCTGGAATCCAGGCTATCCTGATATGGGAACTTCTTTGTAGTTGATTAACGTACAAATACATGGCAATGTATGAGACTATTCAACTTTTCTCAGTAATCTACAGGACTACATTTGTTTGTACTAAAGATTATTTCTGAGTCCATCTCATATTTCATGAATATCTGGGGACAGCCCCTTAATATCATCACGTGATATAGCAGTCAATCAATGTAACCCTTTAATTCCAGGAACTAATTCTATTGATACTAGATTTCAGCACTGAAGTTGTTCCAAAATATTGGTAGATTTTCTTAATGGGGTTTTGATTGTGCTATGGGGCTTAACAATCCTGTAAAGGAACATTTATTTAAGACATGCGATTTTGTTGTAATACCCTAACAGGTCTCTCCATGGACTTAGGAAAAACGATACAATACTATTGTTCTAAATAAATACATTGTTTTTGTATTATCCTCATAATACAGAAATGTTCGATTAATTCTATCCCAGAAATTGTTTTTATAGTTTTTCATACAATTCTTGCCATCGACCAACAATAACATATTCACAAGAAATCGACAGTGTCCTTTTTTCGTATGTTATAATGCTTTGTTATAACACTAAGAAGCAAATGTACACTGTCATGCGTCAAAATATAAGTTAGGAAGTGTTTCAAAACAGAAATTTAATTCAAGCAGCACTTCCTTAGACAACTTTCCATAATGCAAATTTAGTCTCGAATGTGACTCGAACCCATTCCCATCATAAGGGTCGGAAATGACAACCAATTCGGGACTTTTAATTTTCAATGGAGATAACGAAAAGTCGATGTAAGCGTAGTCGAGATAATGCGAATTGACTGTAGTGTTACCTTTGATATTGAAGCGCTTTATTCTGATGATATATTTTGATATAAACATATGCATAGTAATTCGCTCTTTTACGCATTACACTTACTACAGTCTTGCAAGCAACGCTCGGTATGTTTGAATCCTTGTTTACTGCTGTACTACGGTTCAGTGGTTACATTGCCAAAAGAGACAGTGCCCTCCAAAAGTTCTCTTGTACTAATGAAATTTTTAGAGAAAAAATGATCATACATACCATGCGTATTTGAACTATTCTCACATTCATACGACATTTTTTAAATTATGTGTAGATTAACTACATGTATATTATGCTGCCCTGCGTTCAGTTACCGCGAACGTTACAAAACGTTCCGTAACGATACATTCGGAACTCCTCGACCATTCGCTGCGAATAATCCCGGACATATTTTGACGCTATTTTGAAACTACCGGTGTTAAAGTAAACAAATATGTGATCGTTTAGGCATTGAGTGATGTTACGTTTTTAGTCCGTAAATTTAGAAACATCACTCATTGCCTTAACGATCTCAAATTTGTGTATTAGATTAGGTTATTCGCAGCGAATGACCGAGGAGTTCCGAATGTATCGTTATGTTACGCTCTGTAATGTTTTGTGTAATTAAACACGCTACTGATTTTGAGAAATTGAATAAAGTGTCCGGTTGTTTCTTTGGTTTCATGGGTGAATCGATTTATTCCAAGCAGAATTTCTGCCCAGGATCTTTTAGAGGGCACAGTTTTTTTAACACCAAGGGCACTGTTTTTTTTCGACACCAGGGCACTGTTTTTTCGACACCAGGGCACTGATTTTTCGACATAGGACACAATTTTTTCGACACCAGGGCACTGTTTTTACGGAAATGTTTGTGATTTATTAATGTTCACAAGTTTTAACGGTGAAAACACTAAAACTGTTGGTGATAAACTATCCTCCCCAGTTTACGGAACATTATCGTTATTAAAAACAGTTATATTTAATGGTCCGACAAATTGTTATAGTAACTTCTATAATATAAACTACTAATAAATGTCAAACATTTTTATTTATAACAGTCAACAAAACGTTCACCTTAATTTGTAAAGATGAATGGAAAATTTAAACATTTAATTTATACTAAATTGTCACTATATATACTGATTTCAATTATGATTTACGAGAAATCTCGCCAAATCTCGTGAATTCTCCTCTGAGGTGATGTTTTATAGTTTTTGTCTCTTTAATGTTTTTTTTCTTACTCTAGTGCGATGAAATGATATGTAAATAATCAGAGACTCGTTGAAAAATTTCAGTGACTCGTTGTATGTTGAAACTAAAAACTGCCTTAAGTATGGTACAAATAGATATATGAATGTATTATATGTGTCACTAACTAGGGCGAATGCAATATGTATAAATGTATCAAAATTCTATGCGACAGGTTGCAGTAAAATGATACAAACTAATTCAGTTTTGATGTCACTAACAACTTTATTCACATATGAAATGAAAACAATTGAAGTCAACAGAATTATCGCAGATAAACTTATACACCAACTGTTCTAAAACTCTATAAATTGTATGGAAACATGTTGGAACAGTAAAGAAGTGTTCTGAAAAGATAAGTTAGTACAAATTGGTGAACAATTGTTAAATATGGTGGTTTCATTGATTAAAACCTTTCACGTTTAGTACAGCAACTGGAAATTAAATCATGTAATTGTTTTTTTTCTAAAGGTGACCCCTAATGTTGTTGTTATCCAAAATCTGATAATAAATTGCGAAATTAAAACTAATTGAAAATACAATGTTAATGTTGAGGGCATAGCATGAAATGTAGCTGCAAACAAAAAATCACTGATTTCTTTGTTTTAGTCATTCTTTATTCAACAACTTCAATAATCATAATGATAATGTGAATAAATTACTTAAGGTTGAAAACAAACACATTTCAGTTTTCGATAATAAACTCTTATTAATTATGAACTCTGTCTCTCATTTCAGACCAAACATGGCCAGTTCGTTCCTCCCTCCGAACAAAGCCCACCTGTGAACAAAGGCCACTTTTCCTTTTTCCCTTGGCCGGTCGTTGTTCACAGGTTGGACTGTACCATCAAACCCTGTATTATTGTATGATTATACTAACATGATCGATTCATTCAAATCCAATGTATATTATACATACATATCACACTTGTTCATAATTTATTAATCATATGTAATAAATAATTGTTAACATTTATGATTTACATTTATGATTGATTGACATATATTGTCATAAAATGACCCAGTTCTTGTACACCGCTGATTGCCTTAATTCTTGCCTTGACCTTTAAAATACATGTATATACTAAACTGGCTCATAAACAAAATTTACTATTGTCTTTTTGACAAATAACTAGCATAAAGAATATTAGTGTAAATTTGTGAATTTTGTACAGGCTTCGTTGGGAAACTTTAAACTTTAAATCTGAGGTTCCTATACGAATGAATTGTCAATTATGTTATTATGTTGAATAATTATATAATATTGTATAGTAAATTCCACGTTTTATTATCCATACCATATTCAAATATTATGGTCATAATGAAAGGTGAATGCAAAAGAAATAAGTTCAGTGGTCATTAATTAGGAATAACAATCAGTTGTCTTTATTTTTGTTGAATAAAACATAGTCACGAACTTTGGTGTGCCAAAATAAAAAATAAACGAGACCTTAAACAAGAGTTTTGAATGAGCGCATTTAAATTAGTACTTGTTTAATTCTACGAAAAGTTATGAAAAGCTTTGTAAGTTCAGTTGTCTCATAGAAAAAATAAGCAATTACGGTTTCATAAACGAGGGGGCAATTTATAACAGCCGTGTACTAGTGCACTATAAAAATGCAAAATGTATAGATGAAGTCACGATAAGAAACGTACATGCATATGTCTGAATTTCCAATTAACCATCGACCTTTGTCTGTGGAGATTATCATCAACTCATAAATTACGTAAGGGGTCAACTTGTCAACAAAAAAGGGGATCTTATTGAAAAAACATGTGATTAACCCTGTGGCAACGAGACAAGCGCAGACAAGCAAGTGGAATAACGAATACAAACTGTGTCACTTATCTAATTGTCAACTTTATCCGATTACGAAATTCTTTTGTTTGAAGTCGTTCAGCGGAAGAGATCATACAAATCAAAGATACACTACACAAGCAAACAGTTTACGTAATATGAGATGTAGGTTTTTTGTCATAAGTTATTAAGTTACACAAAATTGCTGGAACCCCGGTCTGCGATCCTTATAGTGCAGATGAACCGTAAAACTGCAGCCAAGTTGAGTAGTGTACGTCTTCTATTCAATTAAAGGCGGCCTATCTCCTTTAAGTTGGTAAGGAATGCAGAGTCGTGTTATTTAATACAATATTTCATATCGTTTACTATTACATATCAATATAAGCCAACCTTGTTTAGATCAATTATGTGTTTCTTGTAGATATTTTTACAAAAGTATAATTATAAGTTAGTTAAAAAATCAAAAGGGGTTTTATATAATGTCTACATATCACATAACAATATATAAATGATATTATATAACATATAAGGTATATATTTCAAAGTATTTTATCAACGCTGATAATCACTAAACATGTAGTCATGTAGTACATTTATTTCTTTTAAGTACAAAGTGTTGCTCATACACTGTTTTTGCTTTTCAAAAATATATAATATATTGCCACAAAAAGTGTCCAAAAAAGCTTCTTAGGTGACAGATCGCCACATATAACCAAAAAACATAAACGGCGTAAAATGCATTTCAGAGAGGCAAAATGGCTCATTCTCATACCCAGAGGTTATAAGATTCTCGAGGATCTCTGTAGCCTCTGGGTACGAGTATGCAAAAAGTTTAGATCGGATAAGTTACTCGCAGCAAGTAGAAGTTTGTGATGTAGTAAAGATGACCTTGCGAACCAACAACCCTAAAGACTAAATGTATGACTGTTGTACCATTTGGGTCCATTTTTGGGTCGATATAATGCTGATTTTAAATTCATAAATTACATCTTTGCATAAGTTTTTCTTAAACTTTGTTCAGCATGGAAACGAGACAATGATGGTGTAAAGCAAAGAAACCTTTATATACATTCTAATATTTTTTAATAAATCATATCTAACCATCGTATTGATAAATGTTATCCAACTTTCAGTGACGCAAACATTAACCCTGCTGATTCAAATGCTTACTGCATTACATCAATAATCACTATCGATAAAAATAGATATTCGTTTTTATGTACGTGAAGTACGTGATACTCGTATCAAACAAATGCAGTACTGGGTATTTAAATCAGTGGTTAATGTATGAGCAACTAAAAATTGAATCATATTTACCGTATCAATAAGTGACATTTATATTTTATTTGAGTTCATATATAAACCAGCAGTCACGTGATATTTTACAAAGATCACGTGATGTAAGAAGTAGCGCAATCAGATAGTGTTATCATCGGTTTATAAAAAAATGTTATATAGTTCCATTAGATCAAACGGTACCTTGATCTAACATGATAAAATAGATAGATCTTTTTACAATATATTGATAATACCACAATTGTTGGTCACATATATCAAATATTCAAATTAACTGGACGAAGATTTTTGTATTTATCTATATGACAATTGTAAACAATATCAGATTTTTTGCCGACCAAATATATCAATGGCGATGTTAGCATGACCCTGTGATTAGTTTGAGCGGCACTGAACCAAATATTTTGTTTATTGAAATAAATTGAATTCCGATGATCTTCATCTGGAATATTTTTTTGAAATTAATTTTAATATGTAAAATTCTTAGAAAGGGCTTATTTTACTTTACAAGGTAAACTTTGTTTCAGGTAGAATAATCCTAATACTAAAGTATGTTTATAAACGAAACAAACTTTTCAGTAAAAAAGTTTCTAATTCATTATTGTACACGTATTTCAAATGTTTTCACTTGCAAGATTTTGTAAATTTTATAATGTACTTCTTGTATAGAAAGGGGAGATAATAATGAAATTGTATTAAACATGTTTTTCATGATTTTTTAACTAAAAAGTTTGTTATATAACTCTGATCCAAGTAAAATTATCAACATATGTAAAAAATATGTTTTGTAATCAGTTGCCATGGTTTCAAAATATAGTAATAATTGTAAATTGGTATTAGGGGAAGTTTACCCTAAATTTAAGCCCATGCTATTTGTCATGTATGTGACACCCACATATTTAAAGTTTTGCACCCACAATGCATTGTGATTTTAACCAATCCGAAAACACAGTTCCCTAACTGACACAGAAAAACGGGTAAAGTTTAAACTATTATCGCATCTAATCATAGACTGGGCTTTTTGTACAACTGTAGTCATATATTTCATTGTCAAAACTGTAATTTATCTCTACGTATATCTTACTCCGTGCCGGGCCGTAACTGGTACGGACTTTAGTTATACCCAAACCCTGTATCGGAACCGAAAGACGCATAAATTATACACACGGATAAAAAACCAACTCTACAAAAGACTGTGTGTTTTTGTTCACAAATTAGGGTCCCTAGTTGTACATTAATTTGTGTGTCACTGCATGAAATATTACTTGAAACTTTGATACACCAAAATGAGTGGTTGAATGGAACAAAAACCACACATGAACATGCCGGTACAATACTGAGGCTTTTAAATGAATGAAAACATTAAATGGAAAGTTGAGTTGTGACAAGCATTAGGTCAGGTTTGACATCATCTTTCATTTATTTACATTTATTCGGATTGTTACCATTTTGATATACTACCATTTTTACTGTAAATATTATATTTCATAATATAAATGATAGTTTTATTCAAATATTATGAACATCGGAGATGCTCGGAGAATATCGGAGAAAACCATCGACAGTTCAAAGTGAAATTGAGACGATGATATTAGAATTCAGGTCATAAAAAAGGTTGTATCAATTTACCTACAAATGCTTGTTAATTCAATATTTTTTCCCAATATGGATTTTATACATTCATAATTATGCGACATGTTTACGATGAATGGATGAATAAAAACTGTCATTAAAGTCGCACCATAGTTATCTCCCTTATCTAAACCTTGTCCAAAAATCATCCGTTTTTCATGTTGTATAGCTGACTTTTTGAAGCAAGTTTTATTATCACGTGTACAAATAAGTTTCAATCTTTTCTCCCATGCAAATATAGACAAAGCATTCTTTAAACTGGCATTTATTTCAAATTCCAAAGGTATATAAACTTTCTAAATGATTCCACACTGTGCAACCAAATTCTATGTCTGTACGTCGTCCGATTTCAAACATGTTCAATATTATATTTGTTCCTATACATTCATGACTGCAGGGGAAGGCAAAACCTTATACCACGTGGTGTTGTTCCCTTTTGGAAACATTTTTATCTATTACATTGGCCACAGCCTACAACAAACAATTAAACCTACTTGATATATATTACTGAAAACATTCACATTTCTAAGTCCTTGCTTGTCCAATACAGTAATCCATACAGCAATGCTAAGTGATTTAACTCACTTGTAGGCGCTTAAGTTGTCTTTAAAACCGTAGTATATCGAATACATTCTCTGTACACAAGACTAGAACCCTAATGTCTCAGTCCCTTAAAATCGTGACTTGTTGCGGACGCGAACGTGCAGATAGCCGTAGGTCGTGGGAAGCCTACGGGACGTGGCTTGTTGCGGACTCTTATGTGCAGACAGCCGTAGGACGTAAGAAGCCTTGTGTATGTACGGTGTGTCTACAAAGTTTGAGGTCAAATAAATTTTAGATCCGTGCGATCAATAGTAAGAGCGACAGTACGGGTATCTTACGGGCTATTTACGGACGTAGAAGGCTCCCGTGCGGTCGACGCAAGGAATATGGACCTATACCTTTATACATGTATATGATTAATGCTAAAAACTTATTGTATTGTATTAAACAATAATTCAGTGCTGATTATCAAAACGAAACAAAAAAAGGTTAAAACAACTCGCCCGGACATAAAAAATGTTTAATGCAATCAGTCCGCACGAGCTATATATACCTAATTTGACGTATTAATGACATAAACCATATTGTTATATCTAAAAATCATCTTTTTTCTTAAAATAGTTCAAAGTCAAAGTTTTGATAAAATCTTAAAAGGAGTTTATATTTTCTATTTATCATAAGATTCAATCAAGAACGTAAAAAAACAACAGAGATTTTATACGAAATGGTAAAACTAATACTGTATATCTAAAATTGGGACAGTTAGATAACTACACACGCACCTACATATTTCTCAAATTACCAAATACATGCATGCAAGCATTTTCATTCATATGATAACGTTTTGTACGACCATATACATATAAGTAATAACATAATTATACGGTCATGTACTATTAAACAGTATGCGAGAATTCAAGAGACGGCTGTTTTATATAAAACAGAACAGAACAAAATAGAACAGAGCAAAACAGATAATGGCTGAACAGGACAGAACAGAACAGAACAGAACAGAGCAGAGCAGAGCAAAACAGATAATAGCTGAACTGGACAGAACAGCAGAACAAAGCAGAGCAGAGCAGAACAGAGCAGAACGGAACAGAACAGAACAGAACAGAACGGAACGGAACGGAACGGAACGGAACGGAACGGAACGGAACGGAACAGAACAGAACAGAACAGAACAGATCAGAACAGAACAGAACAGAACAGAACAGAACAGAACAGAACAGAACAGACTCTTTATTGATATGTACAGCATGAAGTTATTTCGCAAAATTATCATTAAAATACAGATATTTTACATTTCATTATTGTACATTTATACCCTATATATTTTGACCTTATGCAAAATACAATTTACAAAATTACTGAACAAGGTAAGCATAGACGGAATACAACAGAATTAAAATACAAATATGATGAAAATATAAAGTTACATTTTAGATAGAAAATAGCAAAGTATTTAAGTGTTAAGTCGGATGTACAAATTATGTTCGTTTTTGAAAGCTTTTTACATTTTGGTTTTGTACATGAATTATACTAACTTTCTTTGTTCTATTTGTATATACTGGGTTTAACGCCGTGCAAACACAATGTTTTAGATTATTTACGGTCTCAAGCGCACCTAACCTGGCTTTACTGGACCCATGTCTATAGCCAGTACTCACCTTCCACAAGGCCGGAAACTTCTCCATATACCTATTTAATGGATAAAAAACTGAGTTAAAGCAGTTAAAACTTATTGATTGACGCAACTATTAGTTCTAGGGCATTTGAAAGTAAACGTGCATGAATAAAATAACATCAACGATTGAAACCCTCGGGTGCTACATTTAATGAACAACGTTTACAACTTACTTACTTCTAGAGACGCAGTTTATTTTATTTATTATTTAGTATTGGTTTTTATAAATGAGTTACTTTATAACTCACATTTGAACACTGTTTCAAAAGTGTTGAAGGAAAATAGTAACTATATTTCAATAGACCCAGTGATCAAATTACATGTATCAATATTCCGGGAAATAAAGAATTGTTCTTGTCTGTTATGTTTTATTGAATTGAACCATCTGCAAATTATGACGTTGCTTACAAGTAAATATCTAAGTACACAAAACACTATGTATACATGTATAACACTAGGGCGTACACCTGAATACAACAATGCTTATAATAAGGACACCAAGGTCGCTGAACATCAAGAATTCACAGCCTAAGCAAGGCAAGCATACGTAAGTAAAATGAAAATGACTTGCATAATTCTGAAAGTGTGTCAACTCCATGTGACAGCATTATAGACAAACGATTGATCAACTTTGAAGTATTCAAATCGCTATTAACAATTTACTGATTCGACTTTGATTAATTTATGCCGCAACAAAATGTTTAACATATTTTATTTAGCACTTATATGTCAGGCTAAGGTGTGAAGTTAATGATTATACTACAACGATGATGGATCGCCTTTCATCATAATTATTAAACAGAGTCAATCAAAATAATGCAGCACCATTTTTTATAAATATTTGACTTTGTCTTTGCAACTGTTTTTTAGAGCTGCTTCTTTCACAGATGTCAACTTAAACATCATTTTTTAAATGTTTGACTTAGTCTTTGCTTTAACTTTTCTTTTCGTTTATTTTTTATTGAACTTGAACTTGTCTCTGCTACTGTTTTGAAGTGGCTCTTTCACAGATGTCAACTTAAATATAAACTTGTTCAAAACTTTCCTAATTTATAGCAACATGTTTTGATTTGTAACAGTATATCATTTTAGCAGATAAATCAGCTTTATCCGTTTCAGCATTGCTGGTAAAGATTACCTTATTTGCTACCGCCGTGGTAGAAGCACCATCCATCTCGGCCAAAGTCTTATATGACTTTGCATGTGATACCAGCATTAGATGTCACCTAAATTGTTAAATAACTTGTTTGTTTGATTCATATGCATCCCATATCGAAGCTCAGTCGCTTATTCATTTCTGACAAAAACTCTTCAAAATAGTTTTTGCTGTCATATGAAATACTAACACTATATTTAAACATCATGTGCTAAATATCGGTTCATCGTAGAACAATGAGATTAATAATTTTGTTTTAAGACACCATAAAGATGGACAATGGACATTTCAGGCAGTACTCTATACAAAATTTTAAATGTCCATGACTCAAAATTCACTACATGACATGTTCGTAGTGAAATTATTCAAGCATTCATTCTGATGGTCCAGCGCACGTTGACAGAACATATTCTTCAACGATGTTTGCTCGATTAACTTTGTGCAATGAAAAGAAAACAAACTGTTGCTCATGGATATTCCGAGATCATACCCTTGAAACACGCCTATCTTTCATCATTGTCAAGGTGACTTGTGAGTACAATTTGTTTCAATCTAACATGTTCTTAGGGCGGTCATATATCATACTGACCCAGAAAAAAAATGTTTAGTAAAACGACAACATGGTTCTAGGCTATTTATCTTTGATACAATATAACAATGCTTTTTGTTTGTTTCATTATTAGAAACAATGTTGACGAATAAAACAAGGGCATTGTTAAATTTTATTTAGTGACGCGTACATCAACTCCGCTTATTTAGATACTTACTGCAGTACTTCTGTACTCACAGTCGAATCAGCGATGTCAATGTTGCTGCCACTGATAGTTGAATAAAACTTAACAATGCTGCATGTGTTTCGTTAATTTTCCTTCAATTTGTCATATACATAAACATACATACATATTTAAATTTTTACATTCGTAACCAAGAACCTTCGTACTCAATAACTTTTATATGTACATGTACGTGTAAATTGACAATAACCCGCTTCTTTTGACTTCATAACTTATAAAATGTGTGGTAAAACAAAAAATGAATGTAATATGTAACTGGTTCGGTTACATTTTTTGCTATAAAGGTAAAATAAGGAGATTGATCGTTATGAATGATACCATACGATACCCAAGTAGATATTTTACCATGGTAGGTAGAACATACTAAAACCATCTATACTTCAAGTTTTACTATTTTACTATGAAAATAAATACTTACTAACCAATATAAATGTATAGTAAGAGATGATATATCATACTTAAACAAACGTGACATCGGCAACCTGCAGGTCGCATAAATCAACTGGGAGACAAGCGACGTCAAGGATGTCTGAGGCCGAGACAGTTTCATACTTAGATATCAGAAGGTATTTGAAGAAGAGATGTAAAAAGAACGTAAAACAATGAACATCATACATTGTAGTTACATTTATACTGCTCCACTTGATGTCCGCTGTCTTTTGTCGCAATAATACTTATGTTATTATGACTAGTCATTATATGTCACAATCAAAAGGTGTGAAAACTACTCGACGTGTTTTTCATGTTAACCCAGGGGCTACCAATTTGTTTAGTTTTCTTGCTAGATGAAATATGGTGTTTTTGCGTTCATCCATTTGTCTTAAACAATTAGGTGTTAAGGAATTTCTTCAAATTAATACATGGGCGAAAAACGTCGCGAAACGCTAAATTTGTCTTTTTTCTTACCAAAAATATATCCTATTTTTGAGTCATTATCACTGACTTATATTGTTAAATTTTATTCAACTGTCGGTGGCGAATACAATAACCCCACTGAGTTAAATACTAGCCATTAAGTACACCTGTTCTATAGGCGGGCCTACAGTTTGCGCTACGACAGTTGACTGTTGAATAAAATTTACTAATACTGGACAGACGTCGTTAAAAGTGATTTGAAAATTAAACAATATTGAGTGATGTCATTATTTTATGTGTAAAAAATTCTTCGAGGTTGCTTACCGATTATGAATTTCGTGATATGTAAAATACGAAGCAGCACAATGGCGGTTTTGAAAATGAGATTCTCCAAAATCGCGATCGCTCGAGCTTTTAGCGATCCCCGTACCGCTTATCGAAATTGCATACGAACTTTACCTCGTTTTTGTATTTTGATATTTTGATAAACTAATACATAGGTTTAGTTTTCAAGTTTTGCTATTTGTGATTAAAAATTAGAAATTTCAATCGTAGGATATCTCTCTCTCTCCATCGTAAATCAGAGTAATTCATTGAATATTACTCATGAGGAAGTTTGTTTCTTAATGAGTCAATACTAAATCACGAGATAATAAAGTGTGTTATCCAGACAACAATAATATGGACACTAGCAATGGACAAGAATGTCTTCAACTTTAGGTTGGCTGGAAAATAATAAATAAGTTTGCTACAAAATAGTCGAGGTTTTTTTGTTGAATATGTATGTTTTAATTTTCATGATTTCATTCTGCAGTTTTGAATGTTGTTTCCACTGTTTCTTATAAATTTTGACATTATAAAATCAGTTCAGTAAACATTTTCATTACCATAGCATAAAAACCTATGAGTTTTACGTCTTAGAACAGACAGTCAAAATAATTGAAACGGGGGTGGGGCAATCGAAGTTCTGGTGTGACCCAATTTTAAATAATAAACAAGCTTTCAAAATCAAAGTATATAAGCAGTGGATCAGAAAACATTATACACATATACACATGACGGACACTCATCAAGTTAAACAAATCTAGAATACACACGTGGCCCTTGAACTATTTCAAGCTAAGTTAATTATGGTTTACCATTTTATAGTAAATTAAGTATTAATTATAGAAAACCTAAATGTAATTTTAGTCTGATTTGGTCTTAAAATAGTATGTTAGTTTCATATAATGACTAATTCCATGAAATCAAAATATTCTTTGATAATCATGTTTAAAAGTGCCACAATAAATACACGTGATGCCCACGAGCATATATGTATAAACGATTCCCTTATTCTAAATCATGCAATTAATTCTTTTACGGTTTGTCCTTTTTCTTTATATTTTATAAATAAAGATAAAATAATATTGGTTTATTTAACTGTCAGTGCCACGTACATTAATCCTTAGATTGAAATACTCTGTATTAATTCAATGATAAATGCTATTTTTATAGATTGTGCAGAAATACTGTACATAAGATTGCATATTTAAATCAGTGGGAAAATGTATGTGTCACTGACAGTTGACTAAAGTTTACCATGAAATGAAATGAAACTTTGATTTATAATTGACACTTATTGATATATGAACTCGTCTCATAACTAGACTAATGCATTTTATACAGTGCACACAAATGCACATCTCATGATGCAAATTAGTTATTTTGGGTATTTCTATAATCAAACTGTGGTAGTCTCCAAACCTTAAATCATCCTGTTCGTGTTTGCCTAAAGACTTGTCCACTAATTGCGGTTGTTGTAAATCACCTGTCTATTAAAACACTAGTCCTTATAGTATTCCTTATAGCTCGTAAAATAATCTATTTAGTTTAATAAACTTTTCAAATTAACCTCTCTTGTTTAAGGTAGCTTATCCGAGTGTCTGTACACTTTAGATATTGTCACTGAATTACATATCCCCCGATGTCTGTCTCGTGCAACAATCTGTCATATTGTTTTTATATACTATATAAAAGAACAGACTACAAGACATTTACATTCTCGTACCTTCTGGGAACGAGAATGGACAGTTAAGACAGGCTTGTGAGGAGATCACTACCTAGCGCTACATAGCGCTTTCCCAAGCAACAGTTTCGTGTAGTGTATGCTTAACACAAAACGCTTTTAAATGCGCTAGGTAGCGATACCTTTTGCAATTATTTTTGGCATTTTATAAGTAAAACCAATTTCTATAGGAAAAGAGTACCATATTATCATAGTCGCAAATCGAAGTTTGCTGCAAGCTCGATAGCAATACAACATACTCTGAAATAGGATTTAGTTCATGAATTCACCAATTAAGAAGTAGCAGAGTAAAAACATTACGTACGTGGGGAAGTCTCCAATTTCATAATGCTGAACTAGCAATAAGGTGATAATCTACCGTTGGCAATGACAAAAACATATTTTAACAAATAAGTAAATTACTTATGAATTATCTTAGTTACTTGTAATCTTAGTTATTTTACGCCATATAGACTGAATTTTGGGGGGTGGAGGTTGAAGACTCACATCTCTGGGTTTGCACAAAATGTATCCTTATGAACCGGACTGACCCTCATTAAAATCAAACAAAATAAAAATACATGAGCGACCAGTTGATTACTACAGCAAACGGCATGGGTCTCACAACAGAATTTATTTTTCGTTGAGCACATGTTGTAATGGTTGTCACCATACATTTATAAGGTTAAGACAATTTTTACAATATCTACTTGTTCAAATGTATTCTCTTCATTATTTAACAAGCTAGATCTTCTTAGAAAAAGATGTCTATAATAATGTATGATATATAACAACGATAATTGTGAATCAACTGTATTGAATTATTTTCATAAATTCCATGATGTGTACGTCATAGCACAATACGTATTTAGAGTTGTGCATGGTTATTTTTTACTGTAAAATGATATTTTCTTTTAGAAAGTTGTGTTTACTTATCCCCATATATATGTAATTTAGACATATTTGACAGATGTTTAATACACAAGAGTTCTAATGTTCATTTCAAAGAATACTGTTTTTGATACCTGAAGAACTTTTTGTTGTATGTATAAGCATGAGATAGGCTTGCAATATTCTGAAAACAGTCCGAATTTATATTTTCATTGTGTGAAAGTATGAATATCCTGAATAAAATTATGTAAACATGTCGATGACTCAGTGCGAAAATTATGTAACTATATGTTAATAGATGTTTTGTTCTGTTCTATGTTATATACAACGGTGTAGACTTGTTTGAGCTGACAAATCAAATCTATACTATTAAATTTGCGAGTTTCCTGTTTTGTGGAAGAAACTGCGCAGCTTTGAATAAATCTTTTGTTTGTCGCTGGAGCACCTATATACCGGCATATCAAGTTGACAATTTTTTTTTTGACAAAGCCTCTTGATATTTGCAAAAACTGCCAAAAATCAACAAAAATAATGGGTTTTTTGTGTCTAAAAATAGTTCTAGATAAAACTAAAAATAGACCAAACTCCCTGCAGCGGTTATTTCCCTTTATTGTCATTACCTAACGCCCGTGCTTGCACGAGCTCCCATCTAGTTATAATGCACATGTATATTTTCTTGAAACACTTGTATTTTTGTGTTATTCACTTAATAAGCCGCTTATACAGTGAATACATTCTATTCGGACAGATCCTTTGCCGAGAAATGATGTAAATTATGTGAAATGTACTCATTTATACCGAAAACTTTAAATTTGATATTTTAATATATTTCACAAAATTCCTTCAAAGTATTTAGGGTCATCAACCTAGACACAATCTTAATACATACATTTAAATACCTCCATATAGCGAAACATAGTGAGGAAATGATTAATATAACAGTACACGTATATATTTTGCGCTTTGTAGTGACATCTGGAGTATGTTATTAAGAATATGTAGTGAAAATAGAAATTCTTACATATAAACTTGAAAATGGCACTACAAAAATTAACCACAGAAAATTTTAACCAAACCGAATATTTGCCGATTTTATTTAGGATAAAGATCGTTTATATGTCCATTCCAGGGCTAAGAAAATGATGTTTTTACTTGTAGCAACGCCGCTCACGAAAATATGTACTTTACTAGAATAAATAACATCGTTCATTGACTTCCAAAATGTACTAGAAATTTATAAAAAGAAACAAACTTACTATAAACAGAAACAACCCTATTATATTTAGATATCAGACACACACCGTATATATAAATATATACATATTTTTCGTAGTAAGCCTTTAGGCTTATAATACTGAATAGTTTAATAAATATCTTAATTATTTTTTATTTTATTGAGCAGAGGTGAATAAACTTTTCACGTACTTGTGAGTTCATTTCGTTTCGTATTCCCGTACAAGAATATAAAGTTATTTCCCCCATGCATGAACAAAATCACCCAAAATGTTGCTGTTATTTTTCTATTATACTTTTTAAATAAAGTAAGATCTAACAAACCATGACTATGATCTTGTATCATGATGATTAGCCATTTTATTGCTGTGTTACCTTTATACGAATGTTTCAAAAATCCAAAAATTTAAATGTGCTCACCGGATAAATTCGGCCTACAAAATTTAATGTATGTTTTTGTTGTCCGATGAACATGTTGTACAAGTTAAATAAATATACGTTCTGTTCTGCTCTATTCTGTTAGAAAATCATTGAGATAAAACAAGAATGTTGTTAAAAATATATGATTGAGAAGTTAAAAACACGATTTATAGAATTCTGTTGATGGGTATTTGTCCATGTGATGGCTCAGGCTTTGTTGTCAAACAAACAACATTGTTGGAAATATATGGGAAATATAAAGAGAAAATATTCATTAACTGTGTAGTTCATAGATTCTTAGAATAAAATTATATGTAATATAACCGCATATTACGCACGTTTATTTCATGAAATTAAGGGTATGAATTTACATACATTAGGTCATTTGCGTATGAATCTACTTACATATAATTAAACATGTACACTGGGGTCCAAAAGTTTCTATACTCATATCAAAATTTGATGAGTGAATCATCAATCGTGTTCAGTATGTTTTATAAATAAAAGTACTAAGAAAATGCAATGTGTCTGCGATAATTTTTCAATAAAACATAAGAGAAAAAAGCGGAAAATGTGTGTAAAGAAACGTGTGCCCCCCCCCCTGTGTATATATAGCAAATACATGTACATATTATGAAGAAACGTACAAAATGATGTATTTGAAAACTATATGTGATGCCAAGCTATCTATAGAATCATGCCTGACGTAAACAAATCTCATTTTCTAACAATTTTACCCCATCCCATTAAAATAATGTTTAGTATAATGTTAAGTATAAATTCAAATTGCTACCATAACTTAATTCTGTCTATATCAAAAAGCACGAGCCATCTTGAAATTTTTGACAAAAAGTAACCTTGAACAAGTATGAGTGTTGGGTAGAGCCAACATAATAATAATTGAAAATAAATGAAAATTAAATTCAGAAATATACATAATAAATGTATATGTAATTGGTGTAAAAATGTGGTCATGAATATGGCCCATTATCTGTCATGCATTTTTATATAATAATAATGAAAATTATGCATAAAATATATATGTACATGTACCCAATGGCAATGTATGTTCAAAAGAATGGATTTACTCTTTACTATATCGTCTGTCATTTATTATTTATCCTTATTTATTTTTTAGTACTTTTACAGTCTTTTTTTCAATGATATTTATGTTACCAATATAATACCAATATTTATTGGTGTTAATGACTCTATATTTATGTTTTCACTAAATATGAGTGTCCAGCGAAATTGAAGCAACGCTGATGAACACTATTCAACGTGTTCTAATACACAAAATTACGTTCTGTGGTAACATATGCATACATATATTATATTTTTTACAATGAAAAATCTGACGTAATGAATCAGTCTTAGATCAACAAAATTAAGTTCAGTTGTGACATCAGCATTCCTAAACTTTGTTTCTTGTTTTACTTATAGAAATTCTGACTCACTGAATCAATCTTTAATTTCTAATAATAATTTGTACATGTATAAATCAAAAATAATGAAAATGTATCTACACACTAAATATAAACATTGGGCCAGACATGTTGTATATGTATTTATGACCAAATGTATATCTATTAAAAATATTGAAAATGTACATAAACACTATATATTAACATTGATTCAAACACAGTGTATGTGTATTTATGGACAAATGTATATCTATTAAAAATATTGAAAATGTATATATACACTATATACATGTATATACATTGGGCCAGACATGTTGTATATGTATTTATGACCAAATGTATATCTAATAAACAGATTTTGCTATGAATAAAAAGTAAAAGTATAATACGGATTATTACTAATTTTGACTTCTGATTCTGGTTTTTACAGGGACACCTGCTATTTTATTTGATAGCTCTGACATTCGGTTTGTAAAATACCTTCATGAGTAATTTGATAAAATGGATATAGTATATGAGTTGTTGTTGTTGTTATTATGTAATGATGATTATGTATGTTTTTACTCTACGTAAACTGTGTGAAAATTTAAATTACTGTTTTGTTCCAAACTGATGTTTATCATTAATGAAAACGAGACAAAATTATTGGTAATAGGTCAGAAACGCAACTTTTCATAACAAACCCAATATAAACTTTTATAGTGATGGTAAATGCATAATAAGTTTTCAATATATTTCAGTTGTAACCTTACTCCAGCGTTCCTTCATGTTTTTTAGAACAGAACAGAACTGTTCAGTTAGTTTCAGATGAAAAGTATATTTTCAACTATCGACCTAACAAAATACTTGCACTTCAAGTTTTACCAAAATTTTATAGTTCAGTGTACTGCGGTTAAATTTGACATTAAGTGATAAAAAAACCCCTAAAACTGTATTAAAAATATTGGTCATATAAAACTTTAAAAACAAATCATTAAATCGAAATTATATTGGCTTTAGAAAGTAAACTTGCAAAACATGCAATAAAATAAACAAGGAAGCGAAACAAATAAAGAAATTAAAATCGCTCCCAGTGTTTTTTTAAAGTATATGTTTGACTAATAATTTTAAAACATGCGACAACAAAGACCACACTATGTTTGAATGTTTCTGATACTAAAAATCGACGATAGTTAAACGATCAGTTTTTGAATTATGCCTTTGGACTGTGGACCCAGTGGCTTACAGGATGTGAGTGGTCCAACAGTCCACCATTATAAAAAAAACCATCAATTTCATAATTCAATAATAATCATTATTTATGGCAATATTGTTTATTTAATTTAGGACATATTATTCTATACCATGAAAATGGACGGCGTGTTTTTAACACATCACCAAGAGTAGCTTCGGGTCAAGTAAACTTTTATTCGGACCAGTAAAAGATTCAATTTTTCTCCATGGACCAATTGTTTAGTGCAGAAGAATGTATGACGGTGAGACAGTACATCTAAAAAACAAAACAATGAACTAACCTATATCTGGTACGGTTTGTGGCGGGTCACTCTTCCTAGGCTGTTTCTTATCCTTCATCCAAGTGTAGTCGTTAAATTTACCACCCATATTATGATCACCGCCTTCAGGTGTCCCGGACAAAGCTAGATCTCCTCCCGACGGCGAGGGTGGTAGAGCACCATTAAAAGACTGGCAGAATCGTGTTGTTGAGGTATCTTGTGAAATACTTTGTGGCGTAATCTCTGCGTTTATTAATGGTACATTTGTCATAAACTCTGCTATACACGGCTCACTGTTTATAAATCCACTCTCGCGATTATCTCCCATGTTTTAGAAGAGCTATGTTTACAACTATAGACGCAAAAAAACTTTGTTATGATTTAAACGGAACGTTACACTCACTAGACGATTTATCTAATAATTCAAATATCGCTGTTAATTCCCTGACGTAAATTTTAAACCATTTTTACACACAGATCCATTTTTATTTGCGCTACCATAAAAATTTGTCGCACGATTTATAATTTATGCATTTTTCAATCACTCTTACAGATAAACCTGACGAGTGTACATTAAAAACTACTCTAATGTTAGCCATGCAATCATTGCCATCTTACATTTTGACATGTCACGTGGTTACAGACAGCCAATCATGATAAACATGTGTTTCTATTTGACAAGCCAGTCGATGGATAGGTTGTATCTATTTAACTGCGTGTTTAACTTCATTTACTATGAGCAAAGTTGATTTATCGCCGTCAGTAAAATATTGTACAACTGTATATACACCGTTAACTTTTTTATACTTTTAGTATACAAAAACTATTTCAATGAAAACGGTTATAGTTTTTTTTTGAAGATTTCTTTTCTCATTTTAGTGGCGCGGCTGGTTTCATTGCGCGAGACAGAGGCGTTAAAACAATTGAAAATGAATTAAAAGAAAAGTCTGATTTATATTCTCCCCAACATTCAAGATACAGAATGTTTCCTGGCCTTCTGTGTTGTCAATAAACAGTAATGACTATTTAATGGGGTCATTCTATGGCTAATAATTTTGTTATTTTTCATTTTCACATGTCAGATTTAGCGACTTGATGATAGTTTTCCCCCGTCTTGTATAAACTCTATCATTATTTTACAAAAAATCCTAAACGAGGAAACATAACGTGGAAAATAAGGAAATAGGAAAGTTTAGTGAATTTGCATATGATTTTTTTATGTTTTTTTTATAATTTTTGTGTATTCATCAATAACATAACATACTAGCCGTAGAAAGGAGTCTTATATGTGAAGCTGGTACAATGTAGCCTTATTTTTTCTTTATTTTCAGCGAAGGGTTAAGAAATACGTGCTTCATACAAAATGCTGTATATGTGGGTATGCTAGGTAATGCGATCCTCTGTGTTTAGAGCTGGTCAATCTATGTAACCTATTTTAACATTTCAATGACTTCTACCCAGTTAATGCTATTGAAGGAACATATCCGATGTCCTAAGATTAGTTAGTGGATAACAATTTTTAAATTTTTGTGTGTGACTATACTTTATACAACAAAAAACTGGTGGACAGTTAATCAATGGATAAGTCCAAGAGTGTGACTCTACTTTAATACAAAAACTTATCTGACGGACAGTCAAACCATGGATATATTCAAGATTTCAACTTTTTGTGAATTTGTTAGTTTGTTTCGTGTCGAATCATGCAGTGATTGTGTTTTTAAACGTGGACTCATTAAAAATTTTCTAAATTCGAAACACGAAAAACTCTTGAAAGTTTGAATGGGAATTGTATTTTAATATACATACTGTTTCACGACTGTGATTATACTATAGAAATAAATGTCGGCGCGTCTTCTTTGATGTTAGTGAATTAATGAGGGATTATATATGTCACATTGGAACGTAGAAACTGGCTCATTTGCATACTAATGCTTATCTGTACGAAATCTCAAGTATTTCCTTTTGTTAGAACCTCTCAGGATAACATTGAGACTTCAAAACATATTGCAGTAATAATGTCCGAACACTTATGGTTGATTGGAGCCAGGTCACTATATGTATTGTTGGCCGGATCATCAAAGGTTCAGAAAAATGACAATAAGGCGTGAAAATACATATATTATTAGTCAGATAAAAGTCATATAATTAGTTTTATTGTATGTACTTTAATATATTGTTTTCAGTATTGACCGAGCGTTTTAAGGTCATAGATATAGTGCAATATGGTAAACGTTTATTATTGTCGCGCATGAAAATTACCGTTCCCTTGATAGGGTTGATTTTGAGTATTTTTGCCGTTGGAATTTTCTAAATTAAAATATTATGATTAGATGATAACAGTGAATCATAATGTCAATTGAGGAAAACCATACCTGTATGTAGCTGCGTGGTTCATTTAGAAAGTGCAAGCCGACGTGACTCCATTTTGTATTTCAAATATAATTGGAGTTGTGTTAAATACATGTTTGTATTTTATCTTAGCGTTAAAACTATTTTCAATTCATAAAAGACATAACTAATATTTTTTTATAATCTGTTTAAGTAAATAATATTAATTAAATTGATAATTAAACCATTTTATAGACAAAGGTATCATAAATACCATAACGTTTCTCTGTTTAAAGTATTGAATACAATGTATTAAAAATAAAATTCATTTCAAATAATAATGATTTATTTCTATGCTCAAATAATGATAGTTTATTTCTTTGCTCAAATAGGTTGAATATTAAAAAATGCAATAT
This sequence comes from Mactra quadrangularis, assembly GCA_025267735.1. Lineage (NCBI taxonomy): Eukaryota > Metazoa > Mollusca > Bivalvia > Venerida > Mactridae > Mactra > Mactra quadrangularis. The sequence goes on along the minus strand of CM046299.1, from coordinate 43,078,173 downwards.
ATTCACACACATAAATCTCTGTTATCGATAATTGTTGAATACATGATTATATTTCATAGTCAATTTATATTTAATTATTTTTGAGTTATTACTTTGACAGGTATATGTAGAAAGAAACTTATATGTACATACTTATTTTCATGCATTGTATAGACTCTTCATATATCTGATATATTATTAAGTTTACATTACATTTTAAGAACATGAAAGTTTCAATATCTGTTGCTACTTAGAAAAAATCGCTTTACATAAGCCTATGACACAATTTTGTATATGTTCAGTGCAATCAATTTTTTTTTTTTTATTTTAAGTTTAGTTTTAATTTTATTCTTTATTAGATCTACAACGTAATTTTCGAAAAACAATATATCATACAAAATTGAAATAATATTCAATAAGTCAATTTTGTCCAAAAGATAAATTACTAATTGGTCAATATTTTTTTCAGATTTCATTTCTCGTGTATCGTATGGTGATTAAAATGTCAGACAGAAATGCTTTCAAGAATGAATAATTTTTAGAAATCTAAGAAAAACAATGAATTCGAAAAATAATATGTTTTTAAAATCCAAAGATAAATAATTAAAATTGCAAAATATTATGCTGAATAAATTATAATCACAACAGAAAAACTGCTGTTAAGCCCTTTTGACAATCGCTCATAAAAATATTCCGAAAACCAGCCAGCCTCCAATCTTTCATTCATATATATTAACCGAACGTCAATATATTTAATATATTCATAAAAAGCCATAAATTAATAAATTAGATATATTGCTATGATATATATATTCATATTATAATAAATGTACACCTTCCACAGATGTGAATCTAGTTATATATTGATATATATTCATATACATTTCATTATATTGTCATCTCTACGGTGAAGTTAACCTTGCGGATATAAATCGTTATTTTTTCTTTGATGTTAAAAATACAATTTGATTTCTCCAACACCACGTGTCAAATGTATATATTTTTATAATAAAATATCATGCACTTTATGTTCATTTATTGAAATGAACAAACGGTGATTCCAATTAAGTTTCTGTTCAATTCTGTTTAATTCGACAACAGCTTACATGCTTAACAATGAAGAATAGTTCTTTTAACATATCGAAACTTAATTTAGCTTTAATTGTGAGTATTACAATATAAGGGAATATCGTATAATGAGTATTGTTCAATATTACAATTATACAAATGACATGTTTATACTCTTCGATGTATAATGTTATATTTTGTGTTAGTAATAACACTATAATAAAAATTGCACATTTTCTTCAAGAATCATTTATTAAACGCAAGCAACTTCCTAACGAATTAGCTGTCCCATAATATTTTTACTCAGTACATTCAATATTCTACCATAACATTATTACTTAGATTATTCTGTTTCCAAGGAAATTGATATCTGTTTATATAGACATTCATATTTATTTAATTTTCATCTGACATATAAGACATGTATGTCTTATTATTCTTCATGTTAATACATTTGTTTTATGATGTAATTTATTACTTGTTTGTATATATATGTAAATAATTATGTTCTATGACCAAAAGCACTGTCCTGTGCTGAAGTCTTTGAATAAATTGTAAAGTATTTTAGTACATATTTTTTTAAATATATAAAGTATATAACTCTATATATGTAAATGATTTGTTAAAGTTGTAAAAAATTGAGATACAGGATCACTTGCTCAACGGCGATAATATATGATTTCTTTACTGATGCGTAACAAAAAATCTTAATTTAAAAAGTAGCAACTTATTCATAATTATGATAACTTAATAATTTTTCATTTTTTACTACTGTACGAGTTTATCGTTGCTTTAAAGTATATAAGTTCTCAGCGACACTTACGATGTCTTTTATTTAAATGAGTCATTTTTGAATAAAGAAAAAAAATACAATACTTGAATAATATAAAAAAGTATATACATAAACATGTCGGAGAATAGCTTCTTGTATATTAAATAGACTTTAATAAAAAGCTTCTCGTACTTTTTAACAACATTTTAAAATTGAAAACTAGAAAGTTCAATAGCAGACATATTTTCCTTGCATCGTCGGAATGAAACTGAGCACATTATCAAACATCTTACGATCATATAGCTACAATATATAGAACGTTTTACGACTAAAATCGGTCGTAAGACCGTTTATGATAAACATAGAACAACGTTAATTTTAGGTCTCGATTTGAAAAGAAACGCAAATCATAACAAAACTGTAAAATATAAAAAATACATGTATATGAAAATAAAAACTGACATCGTATATGTATTTTTATTGATCGTTGGTCAAATACAACCATAACTCTAAAAAATCACAAGACTCGAAGTGTCGGGGCGAATCACCCAAATCTCAAATCTCGGTGTGTAGAGGGTCTCATTATGAACGCTAGAACTAAAATATTATTGACCTTGGCTAGTCTATATGTTATTATTGAAATGATGGACAGCTAAAATATCCCTGGAGTATTTTGGTCTGAATCTTGTAAGTGGTTTTACATCTGTGTGAAAGATAATATTGATACTACGAAGGTTTCATTGTTTGTTACTTTATAACATTGTAAGCTTAAGATAGCCAGTAATAAATTAATTATAGAGGTCTTTATATCATGTGTATTAGAAAAATTACTATCAATATTATTAATTTAATGTACGAAACTCTATAAAGACTTCGGCAAAATCAAAGTTACGCACTCATAGATTTGATGTTCGATTTTTTTTCTTGCATAAATGCCCCGCGTAATAGTAAACAAAATATATGTTCTGTTCTGTTCAGTTTTGTTCTGTTCTATTCTATTCTGTTCATTTAACAATATTTTATGGTGTTTTGTATACCCTTATATATTTTTACTCAGAATTAGAGTTAATTTAAGTTTTATTATGATTAAGTTTTTAATATTTTACGATTATTTGTCAGTGACTGTAATTATGTCACGAAAATGAATCACATTTGAAATATAAAATCAATGTGGCTATCAAAAACATGTGTTTACTGCTTCCAAAATGTTTCTATATTATTTTGACAGTTTCAGAAAATGTCATATTCAATGTCAAAATGTATAATGTTAAAGTTAAGCTTAATTAAACAATTTTACTGATCGCAGCAACAGAATTAATTTAGTGTGTATATTCTTAGAACGGTCATTTTCTGTGTTTCGAATAAATCTTTCTTTGCGAATTACACTTACAGTTTATGTTGATTTTACTTTCAGTATTTGTTGCCCCGGTGGATCTTTTTTTCCTTACTAAACTGTTGAAATGGTATCATAAAATGATATTTATTGTCAGTTAGTGTTAGGACAAAAAATTGCTGTTTTTGGATTATTCGTACTCCATTCAAACATGGCACAGAGATGGAAATAACCTCTTACATATTATAATATATCGTTAATTTTATTAAATATACGAAGATATACATACGGTATACATATGTATGTACTTTCTAAAGGCATTATAATTTACTCGCATTTATCTTTCCAACAAATGAATAGTTTGTTACATATTATATCTTATTGCGCTTGCAAATACTAGTATTAGACAATTTAAAAAATGTGGCCGGTATAATGGTGATTTCAATGTTTACTAAGGGTCAATCCGTTCCCAAGGAGGCATTATTTGCAGGCCCCTATGCAAGATTCTTGAATTTATACGATTACAACCCAGATCACTTACTACTGACGCACGATTCCCCAATAGAAACGATGAGAAGTGGCTAACTGCACGTCCGAGTTACCAATCCGTAGTGTAACTTGACTGAGCTGTGAGTTTACAATCCAAGCTGTCCAGACTGTTCTGTTCTGTTTTGATAATATTTTTTATTGTTATACCGTCTGACAGATTTATTTACATGTAATAAGTGACAGATAATTAATTCATTACCCTATTACGTCATCGACATGACGTCCAGTCAAATTGACCAGTAATAACACGTCATGTAACAATGTCCTGTTATGTACAAGTATTTGACTGGACAGTATGGCTCAGCATGATGGATGGATAGATCACGTTACGTCACATGGTGATGGTTTGCCACTGAAACCAGACTGTAAAGATAATATTAAGATAATTAAATTATCACTGTACAAGGGTACCATATTGTTATCAGCATGCATCACACGTTATCAAATCTGTAAACAAATCTGTTATATTTATTACATGCATTAATTCTCATATATGACTACATGTATAATGTGTAATTTGAGATATAAAAATATTGTTCAGTCTTTCATTTACAAGCATATTATACACTTTATTAACTTTTTCTTAGCATAATTTTAAGAAAATTATGTTATTAGAATTGTATATAAATAAATTGTTAATTGTGCACGTGTTCTTTGCTCTTCGGTCACGGAGGTAATATTAGTATTAATATTTAATTTTTGTTATAAAATACATGTAAGAATGAAATATAAAAATGATGTATTTTTTTAAATATCAAATATACAATTTATTCTAATGATCTTGTTGTTTATTTATATCGCCTTATACTTATCAAACTAGCGTTAGTTCTTTAATAGCATCGTAATTTACAAAATCTGCATTTTTTTGTTATTGTAAATTTTGCTCAGTTCTAATGGCATGTAATTTATATGCATATCATTTCTGATGAAAGGTAAGTAAAATGTATATGATTAATTTACCCGACTAAGTTTCTTTGACTTACTTCAAATGTAAGTTTTGAGTGTTTGTGTACGGATCAGATCATTTAAATCAATGATATTTTCTGTGACCAAATGACTGGCATCATCGGTCATAGAACATTACTTATGAAAGAACTGTTTCGACGGTTACAAAAACAGAAACTATTCAATAGAAAGCCACTGACGCTTTTCACAAAAAATCTTACGATAAAATTCATCGTAAGTCAAAAGCAAGAACCATTAATAATACGGTCAATTTTTGGCTTATCAGTTTCCAATATTATTAAATTGAGTAGAATAGTGCATACCTTTTGAATATCATATCATATTTATATGTATAATTCGTCTGACATTGAACTGCAAATATATTAAATTGACTTACGATTACATTTTTGTAAGAATTTGTGTGAATTGGTGCACAGTGTCTCTTAACACAGAGAATCTTGGCCGGTCACTTTTACTGACAAGAGTATTTAGAAGAAACTCGACAACAACAGTAAAAACGATAAAAAAATGGACCTAGAATGGGATGGAAGCTGTATGAACTGAATAATAAAGAATTTTTTCTTCATTTATATTGAAGTATATTGGCATATTCTTAGTATTATTTTTGTAATTTATAATAAGTACTACATAAACACTTCCGAATGTTAATCTATTAAACATACAGATATGAGCTGAATTATTCTTATGAGTATTTTCAGTTTTCAAAATTTCAAAACAAACTTTAACGATTTTAAAACTCAGAGCGAGAAAAAACCATTTCGTCTGGAAAAGTCATTAATATTCATTTGTTGTTTTTATTCCTGTAATCGTATGGATGCACCGCCTTGCATATGATTAATGTATTTACATATGAAATATTGTTACAGTAACTTAAAACCAGACCGAGTAATTTGATAATGTACACAAAACGTCTGCAAAATCCCTCATTGGTTAGACCTCATAATTTGATACTCTCTAAGTGCACGCCTCTTTCATATTGTTCGCCACGAGTCACAGAACTAATTTATGGCTTTCAAAAAGAAAACATGGCGGTTATTGTGTATTCAACTATTTATGAACTCCATACAATACGTTGAATGGGTTTTAAAAATATCTTTCCACTTCTATGTAAATTGGCTGCTCGACGAATTTACGTCTTTGAGTGCATTAGTTTATTAAAGCCTCGTTCTGACAGTGGTAATCATAGGCCGTAAATCAATAGAGATTGAGATTTAAAGTGTTTGGCAGCACTACCAACAAAACGTAATGACAAAGAATTTAAAGAATTTCCTTCTTATGTCTTTGAATTAAGTCTTTGAGTGGTTCCATGACGTATGTATACCACTGGATGGAATTAACTAACTGAAACTTTGGAGCTACTTTCTGGAAGAAGGTTTATAAGAGCTCATTGAATACAAACCATTTCAACTTAACCTGGAAATTAGTTTCGCTGACTTATATCAATCATTCTTGTATCTGTTTCCTGATACTTGTTGAACTTGTATGCATAATAATGGTATAGAACTACTTATAAAAAGACATTGACGTAATTTTGAGATTCGAACTATTTTCTAAAAAGTACATAATTATACAAACGCTCACTCTAGTATTGACCGGGTTTGTCACGGAAACTTCCGATTAGTTACGATTGGCAAACGCAATCTCAATCGGAAAACTACGGCAATATTCGACGAAGAAATGCGTATATTTGCGTAGATATTCGGCGAGGAGTTCCGAATGACGCAATCACTACACTGACCCCTAAAGTGTCGACCTTGACACGGTTCAGACAGTTGTTTTTGGTCTACCCGGTCGAACTTGACTCCCTGTATTTCTAAACGTTTGTTTATAACAGTTTATAACATATCTTTAGTCAGTTGCATTCTAATAGTAAGCCATTATATACATGTACGGCTATGTCTATAATACACAATGTCGAAACTCACATTTGTGTTTTAAACAAAATATCTGAAACTTATTCTTGGAATCATTTGTTCCAGAGATAAATCATAGCCGCCATGCTAGCTCAGTCGGTAGCACACAAGCCTAGTGATCGAGGGTACGTAAGTTCAATTCCCGGGCGGGACATACTTTCGTGAAGCTTGGTTTTGAAATGATTTACGGACATTGTCTACTCGAACGCTGATTCTAAATCATGAAGGGCAGTTGTCAGTCACTAAAAGTATGAACCTAGTAACTGGTTTACAGCTAAATCTAGAGATGTAGCCTTTCCAGGAACTAATAAGTTTCTAAAGTGTCTAGTCACCAGTTGCATAAGTTACTTTTCAATAGGACGTAAACTTGAAAAGGTACCAAGAAGTTTGTTCTAGTCTAGCGGTCTAGTCTTTTTTCAACGTTTGGAACTGTCAAGCTACACTGTAATGTGTTAAATAAACCAGGTCTGCATACTTGCTGGGTCGTTTAGACGACCAAAGCTGAAAAAAGAAATCTGTAAAACAAATTTATACTAATTTGTTTCCTTCTACTTTCTCTTCCTGTCTCTCTCCGTTGGTTAACACACAAATACATGCATGTACTTAAGTACAGGTTTACTCCATTTTCCTCTTTTTATGGTATTTGCATAATAATAGTGCATGTACGAGGGTTGTTCGGAAAGTTCGTAGTACTATGTACAGTGTCTAATCTATTACAATTGGGAAAATAGCGGTTTTCTGTATAAAAGCTTAAATATAACTTAACTTCTCTAAAGAGAAAAAAAAATGGTGACAGTGAAAAATAGAAATAAGATTTTTTATATAAAATAGCAGAATACTCAACAATATACGCTTGGTTTGACTATCTCAACTTGTAAGGTATTTTAATTCTGAGTGACAATATCTTATATATCTTTACACATCAGGTGTTTGACTTGATGACTTTTTACAACATTTTTAGATTTTAACTTTTAGTTTTTTACTTTTTAAGCCCCAAGCTAGTCCGTTGTCAGATCGTACGTTCAGGCTGGGTTTTATCTTGAACTTGATGAAATTTAAACACAATTTACCCGTCAGATATAAACCGCTCGATTGTACTTATAGGACCTTGCGGCCTTTCATGGTTTAGCTTTAACATAGCTTATAAACCAATTCTTTTCAATTTTCAAATTTCACTATATTATTTATTAACTGTCACATTGCCTTTTTCATTTGTCTTAATGTGTACATTGGACTGGTACATTACATACAAAATGTATATTGGTCAAGAAATACAAATTATTTTCTGTGGTATGATAAGCACTTGAAACAACTGGGCAATTGTAACTAAAATATTTTCTGAAATAATTTATCCAAATGATAGTTATTGAACCATTTTGAATCAGTGTTCCAAAACGCAATATTATTATTGCTTTAAATAATCTTGTTCAGATATTTTGAAGGAAGACTGAACACCAACGTAAAGTATTGAACAAAGGAGATAATAATATAAATATAATATACATATTACAGAAGACTATTGGTGTCATCGACTTATCATCTCTGTAGAATACTACATTAGGAACATGCAGGAGTGTTCAACAAGGTCTGGCTAAAATTTCAGAGTTAGAATCGTAGCTTTTTATATTCCAAAGAGCTTGACGGCGTCAGGAATCTGACTGCAATTGATAAGTTTTGTGTGAACAAATTATTATTGCATATACTACAGTCCAAATACTTTGATAATACAATATTTTATAGACAATGGTTCAAAGAGGGTGGCACTTTTATATTGTATTATATAAACATACATAATCATTCAGCAAAATGGTACCTAATACCGAATTTGTGGGACGGACTACTTAACAGCTTCGAAGTCTTTGACCGTTAACCTCATTTTCTGGAATTTTAGTTTGACAGTTCAAAGAGTTTCTAGCACTACGTCGCAATATGTAGTTGTTGCTTGTACTGTTGGGGAGGCCCAAATGACCATTTTACACCAATATCCAAAACTCAAGTTAAATATTGATAGATTTAAATAGCACAACAATATGAAGCCTCGGACCAGTTTCCTAAGCATATCGCTAGCTAGCGCTTCGCCCCCTGATACCCTCGATTTGATATTACATAATTATTCCTTTTGGTGTAAGTAGTGTACCAGAACACAAAGTGCTAGGTAGGGATTTCCTTAGAAAACTGGCTCCTCAGTGGTCTACATACATTTATTTATAAATGAAGAAATTCCTTCATAAAATGTACGGTTAGCATACTAATATTGATTCTACCTGATAATAAACATTGTTCTGTGAAGCAATCCATGATATTGTCAGTGTTTCTAGGCGGCTTTATCAAAAACTCATTAACTGTATGAGGCCCGTGGCGCAAGTGGCTGTAGAAGATGGGTAAATAATGAGGTGTAACTGATTTGACGTCCACTTGACATAGTTTCTACAACACTTCTAGAATTGATAAATGATCAAAGATGATAAACAGTCAACTATCATTGTCAATATTGCAACACAAATAGAAATATACATGTACACAAATAAAAATAGAACTGTTATCTTGGATATATGCTGATATGTACGACATGATGATATACAAAATGTACTTGTACTGTATAGCAAACAAGAACATTGGTAGATGGACCAGAGAAAGCGGAATGTAACTTACGGAGTAACCTGAGCTGGTTATGAATACAATTCCTGGTAAATTGCAACTTTTGAAGGTCTGGCAAATGGCATTTAGTTGACTTGTGCACTCAGACTCATTCTGTGTGTCTAAATAATTTGGCCACTTTGATAAAATGTTATATATTGAGAGAGGACATTATAGAGAAGGACACACAAGAATTAGCGGTCATTTTTTGCTGGAGATGGTTTAGTTTGGTAAAATGTAGTTATCCCGTCATTCTCTTTAAAATAACTAGAAACTTTATCGTAGTGATATTAGTCCTGGGGAACCGGTGAGTGGATTTGAGATTGACAAAAATAATCTGCAAGGTTGTAAGAACTGGTTTAAACAATCAAGCTAAAAAGTGTAAACAAAAAATTTCTTGAGTCCGTTTCCTGGTCCCTCGGCCATTGGTTAGAAAGATAAAGTTGGTTGCTTACTGAAACAAGGAGGTATGTTTTGGTTGTGATTTGAACCAACCCGGAACTGGCTATCCGATTATTACCATTCAACGTCGTATCCCCTCAGCCATACCTATTTCTTATAATTACTTTATGTAGCAGCATAACAAAGAGTGATTCACATATTATAAAGTAAATAGGAAATCTTTGGCAACTTTGCTGAACTCAACCTTCCCAACAGTTGGCGCTACTCCGTGCTATGTGAAACAGTCATATAATGAAATCAATACTGACTTGTATTTCCGACATCTCTAACTTTTGTATTATTTCAAACATAATTTAGTTCTTAATGTATGACTATAAATACCCATTTATCACTTACAACTCTTAACCAACCAAGAGCACGCAAAATAACAATCACTCTGTGTATCATGTTCTATATTACTATCAATAATTACCGCCCTCTATGGTCACGTGACCGCAAAGGTGAGACATGTCAAGTGCCCGGATCGCAAGCAACCGATACTAAAACTGGAGAACGTCCTCTAAATCACTACAAACTCCTAATTATGTCCTAAAATAACACATTTAAGTATTGATCTCAGTGTCAGTTCATAATAGGAGCAAATTGAAACTAATTGAAGCGAACGGTGGCTTTGTTTGCGATTTCAAAAGGGGAGCAGACCTCTATGACATCAAAAGGTTCTAAAAACCCGTTCAATTACACAAATCGATACGAGTGATCAGATTTTCTTAATGAAACTAAATTTAGGAAGTTTAGAAATTGATTTGAAATCGTTTTCTTATGAGGTGCATTTTAAGTTTTGATATTGTAAGGAGGACATTTCAGAGTTATTTGATTCACCCTTGACTTAGTGATTCTCACATTGTTACTCATTTTTCTCAATTACTTTGATCTGTTCATCCCTCTACAAATCGGATTTATTCACTTAAAACCTGACATGTTAAAGAATGCTTTGAAGGCATGAGGACTTTAATAACATTTAACTTCACAAAAAATTATAAAAAAGTGCAACATTTCGAAATATTTGACATTTCAATCTTAACATCCGATGTGTCAATGAAACCTTATTTTCTACCAAACGCGACGCTTAAATCTTAATCACGTTGAGCAGTTTCAGAACAATATGCAAAATCTTATATTTTAATCACGGAATACAATTTCAGTAAAATATGCAAGCACTAAACAATGAATGAATGAAAAACATAGATCTTGAAGTTTGTTTTACGTAATCTTTTCCTAATGGTAATTTGTATAGCGTTCGTTTTATTTGTTTGCGGTTAACCCATTTGTTAACCTTTTGCGCAACTAAATACGAGCTTACATGCACATAATGAATAAATCTTATCCTTAACAAGCTACTATGCCCTCTAGTGATACATTACAGTGTTAAATATGAAATATTTATACTAAACCACCAACAAGAGGATCTTAATTAGTTAACAATCTAAACATGCACATACTTAACAGACAAAAAACCCTTTACATGCCTGAGGCATTCATCCGTACTTGGATTATTGTTTAAATAAGAATCACGTGACCACCTTGTACCAATCACGTGGTGATTCTAAAATCATCTAATATTTATCAGGTGTCAAATCTTGGCAATAAATCTAAAACGAAAAACGAATGAGTCTTTTGAGCATAACGCAAACATCGATACGAGATACCAAGGTAACTGAAGGAGAGAATGTTCTGCCGCTCAAATCACGTCAACCTCGCTCCGTGATGTGACCAAAAAGGACATTTTTAAAGAAAGAAATGAAGAATTTTTCAACTTGATGCTTATTTGATAAACATTGATATTGGGCCAACGGAAGACAGTGTTATGTTACTTAGATCTAAATTATTTTATTGAGTTAATTTGCGCTGAAGAAAAAAATGGTTATTTTGCTCAGTTTTTGTCGTTGTTCAACCCCCCCAACAAAAATGATCAAAAAACCTAATTATCGTTTCATCTAAACTAAAAGTGAAAGCTACAATGATCGAAGCAGACGATAGGAATGAAACAACATTCGATTATTACTATCACATAAAACAATCTCTAACTTCCGGCGCAGTGTTGCGTGACATCACGAGAACCTGTCAAATCACGTGACCTTAGGCTCTCAGCGTTGCATTCGTAAAAATAAACTTCAGAGAAAACCTGCAATTACCGTATTAGAAAACGTATGGTCCATTATACATCTATGACGCCAGGCGTGTATTTTGACACATTTGGTATGTTGGCTTTCGACAAATCACCTGAAGCAGATTATCTCTCTACAGGTGAACTTTAGTTTACCATTATCATGTCAAATTGTATCTGTAAAATTAAGTCAGTTTTGACGGTAGGTGTAATGCGCGCAATGACACGATTATTGTTGTTGTTGTGAACTTCAGTGATATCAAGTAATGAACAATTTTGTCCCTCGGTCAGATATTTGTCAGTTAGGTACATATCAGAAACATCTAAAAAAATATTCTAAAATATCTAAGTTTGATGGTCATCGTTTATAAATTAAGTTGGTAGGCCTACAACCAATCAAGGAGCCTGTATATATAGGGTCCTTGAAGCAATGAAGTGGGTTTTTTTTAATTTGTACTTCTGTGGTATCATATAAAAAGCTTAAAAAGTTTCGGGGCATAGTTTTAATTAGTGATAAAAATGAAAACCGCATATTTTTTTTGTAACACGTTCGATCGATTTTTACTTTTTTTTAATTAAGATAAACTATGAGGTAATGAAATGTATTTCACAGCAGTTTTCATAATTATTTACATTTATAGGTTCAGTTAATGCATTTATTATTGCTCAATAGTGAAAAAAGTTCTTACAATTTTTACATATCTGAGTCACTATCTAGTCCGATTCCTGATCCACAAAAACATGGCAATTATGATAAAGGTACTAGCTCAAGAAAAACATGGGATTGTTTTTGGATGGGATTCTCAAGAACCAATGCGAAGCTATCTATCCAATGGATATCAGTTTAATATCGTAACCACTTGCCCATACCCGAGTATACATTGGCTATACATTTACGTTATTAAAAGACCTACAAGATGTTTATAAAATACACAGATGTCATTCATCCTATTGCTAGTGACTTTGTAAGTTGCCTTAATAAAAGTAAAATACCATGCAAGTAAAAGAAATCTGTTTCACATCATTGGCATAGAGCTGTAACATTTCAGTGAATGGTAACCATTTCGAATGGCATAGTATTCTCTAAAAAGTTGGAACTTAAGATTGAAACCAGGTACTAAATTGAAAAAGGGACTAGGTACCAGGGGCCATACTTATATAAGTTTTTAGAAAACTTCATTGCAATTCTATTGATTGTGGGAGAGTCAAGTTGGTGAAACTGCATGATTTCAAAATAACTACAGAAGTGGATGGATCCTGTTTACGACTTTGTTAGATATTGAATAAGGTTCTGCATAAACTAATTATCCATAGGTATGTCTTTGGTGCTGATGTCCTTCTGTACTCTGACTAGTTTAACAAAAATACTTTAAGAATGTTCAATACAAAATAACTTTTGAAAGTCATATGTTAACATCAATATACATTTAAATATCAAATTACTTAATGACCTACAAAAACTGTGAGTTTTATTTCCTTTTCTACATGTATATATATCATTTTCCGTATTTAACCAAAACCATAAATAGGTATACACTGTACTTTATGTAAAATAGGTTAAGAAAAAAGGATGGGCCAAGTAGTATAACGTGACAAACCTCTATAAATTAGGGTCTAAGGTTACCATAATTGGGCACCATTATAAAACCCTGTCACTAATGTATTTTGTTTCTTTGATTTACACATCATTGTGTGAACTTTATCACTTGTTGCATATTTATACTGATTTAATTATTCTGATCAGAAGCCCTTATGAAGGTTGAGATGTACTGAAAAGTCTCTATATCAAGACGTCCACTGTCCATGGACTACATGTACATGGTAAATATGCATTTATCTAGTACATACACGTTTTACATTACTTTAAAGATATCTAATTAAAACTATTGTTTTTATAAATAAAATCTCCCGAGCATGATTTCATCTTTATCATATGTGATCAATACATGTACTATTGTTCAGACCAATTTCTGTTTTTGGTTTCGATCTACTTTTACTTCGAAATGCAATAAAACATAAGTACAGTTAAGCTTTCATTTATTAAAATTTATTTTTCAATTATTTTCATAACATTTTATGGTCAGGGTTTATTTTGACATATACATTTATTGGTTTTAATTCATGTACATTTCTATCAATAAAGTACGGCAGTAAGACATTGAAATTGCGTTTTTGTACGTTAAGAACGACAACTCTTGACACAAATGGTGAAAAATGGCGGTATCTAATACTTTGACGACTAAGCCATAAATAACATCGTTTCCATCCTCATTATATGTCTTCATTTACAGATTAAGTTTCTTCGACCTAGTTTTAGCATTATTTTATTACCCCGAAAACACAGTTGATCAAATAAAACGAAATTAGTTATGTTTGTTTATAATAAAAAGGTGAAATGAAATTACAAAAAAATCAAAGAACAGGGTCGCTTAGTGGTACACCGTAAATCAAGAATAAAATGATTGCAAAAAATCTTATCTCTTAATCAGTTATTATTATAATTAAACGTAATTCAATTTTGTCTAATTATACAATTTACTTAATTGTGCATAAATAATAGCAATCAATGCTTTTATTTGATTTGAAACGGAATAACAAGTCAATCCGTTTTTAGATATAAAGCAAATTATATACCATTATGGGACATAAGGGTTATCACCTATTTCGTGTTATTTATTCAATAAAATCATTTTTCACCGATTTCATAAGCTCCATAATTGCTTCCAATTAATCCGCTCCGTCTGATAAGGGTTTGACAATATTCAATTTCATAATCACATTTAACAAAGGTTGTTTTCGATTTGTTCGCCTCCTTTTCTGAATTGTTGAAGAGTATTTAGACATATTATATTTTTGTATTCCTGTACGGGATGTTACCAGCGTTCATAAATAAAGATGTGTCCCGTCTCTTTATGGCTTGTAAGTTAATTGTGTTTTCATTCAGGATGTCTGCGATAAACCCCGGTAAAGTAATTTTCACAATTGCTATTGCTAAGTAGACGCAATTATTATGTCGTAATAATAAGTCAAATTTAAGAACCGAGCGAATTTTTATAATAAGAGACTTTTGTCAGTTATATTCCCCTGATAAAATATGAAGCTATCCAGTTGGTAAGTAGGTCCTTACAGTTGGGATCCTAGGATTTTATCTTGAAGTCTAATGTAAGGATAACAAAATATTTCATCTAATATCTTTCTTGTTAATGAAGATACTAACAGAAGTGATGAAATTTAGATAGTTCTTTACCCTAAAAATACTTAGATTAAATTTCAAACAAATTAAATGATTTACACAAAAGTTATCAAAGATTAATTTTGGCAAATTGACATTGAAAAGTAAGGGTGATATCCGAGTAATCCAACTAATTGGACCTACCTATTTGAAGAGTTTACAAGGGGAAATAACTGGCTAAGGTTCCTAATTAAATTCCTGTACAGTTCCATTAACTTTGGACACTTTATTAACTTATTGTTTAAACGAATAACTATCAGAATGAATACAAACTAAATGTCATGGTAGAAAAATACATTCGGCCAGTATCAAATACAATGTATATTTTTTTTTAATTTCTATTTACAAAAGAGGACGCAGAATGGAACCACTATGACTGTGAAGCTTAACCTAAGACGTAAGCAATGAAATGCCTAAAATGAAGCTAAAATGTCATTTCAAAATTAGTTTCAATGACTATACTACATTGTATATAGTAATATGTTTTGACACATTTGTTGAAAAAATGTCACTAAAATTTACAAAATTTGATACAATCGGTAGCCATTGAAAAAAGTAAATTGAAGATCCAACAAATACGATCCCATTTTGTTGAGAACCTAACCCCTTCGAATGACTTTTAACATCAAAGATTACCGTTCAACCATCGTTTCTTTAATAATATAAAAACAGGAAATTAAACATAAAATCTTGTAAATGTATATCCGTTATACCATGAAAATATCCTTCCAAATCATGTTAAACAATTTGTGCTCCTACAAAGACATCAACTAAACATTTTGCATTTCACTTTAACGCTTGGTTAGTATTATGTCGTTATGATGTACGCTTGATTAGTGATCGCGGATTTATTAAAGATTTCAGTGAAAAGACGTATTAGGCATCTTCACTAAGGTTTATTTGGGCTCAAAGAAAATTGTTTAATCAACGCTTTTTGTACTTTTTTCTGTTCAATTTTTACGGTTAAAAGATGACAGAGGGGATTGGTAACGTTTTGGTATACAAGCAATAAAATGTAGCGGATTTTATTTTTATTCAAATTATGTGTTTTGTATTTTTTTACCTTGGTATGTATTAACTTATATCTATAGTGACAATGTCGTCTTCTCTGACACACCCAAAGTTAGGTATCGTCACCATAGTACTGTTGACTAAGCAATGTCAATGTAAATGAACGTATCCATTCATAACATTCCGTGGTTTCTCTAGCAATTATGTAAATGATGGTTTCAAAACCTATACATGCAACTTGATTAGTTTTATTTGTATGCTTTGGGTATTACCAAATGCGGACGACACTGCCCCTACCAAAGACACAATATATGCATGTCCTATATGTAGTGGGTGTTGATTCAGAACTATGCCGATCGCTTTTTAGTATTGCTTATGGAATACAGTTTATTTCCACTGTTAGGACCATCATAATCGATGGTCCTAATAGCCGAACGGTCTTTATATACAGACTTTTTACTCAAGTTTAACATTTTTGACTTAACATCAGGAAACTCACATAATTCTGCGTGAATCAATATGGACCTTTTAGCATAACTTCACTGTCCTTTTATATCGGTTGTGAAATCCACGGATGAATTTTAATTTCTCTAATGTTCAATGACACCAATAGTGTCTACACTGTAAATTGTGATTGTGATAATGCTCAGCTACAGCATACAATGCAGTACAAAAATGGTACCTTAAATTAGATTTCGTGGTCAGTTCCAAGCTTGCATATTGTTTCAATCATAATTTGTTACGTATACATAATTCTATGACAGGTCGAAATTGTTATGAAAAAAACAATAGTATGTCATAATATGGATGCGTGATTATTACCTATGTATACTTGCCCCATTGGTGCCAAATTCATAATATGGACGCGTGATTATTACCTATGTATACTTGCCCCATTGGTGCCAAATTCATAATATGGATGCGTGATTATTACCTATGTATACTTGCCCCATTGGTGCCAAATTCATAATATGGATGCGTGATTATTACCTATGTATACTTGCCCCATTGGTGCCAAATTCATAATATGGACGCGTGATTATTACCTATGTATACTTGCCCCATTGGTGCCAAATTCATAATATGGACGCGTGATTATTACCTATGTATACTTGCCCCATTGGTGCCAAATTCATAATATGGACGCGTGATTATTACCTATGTATACTTGCCCCATTGGTGCCAAATTCATAATATGGATGCGTGATTATTACCTATGTATACTTGCCCCATTGGTGCCAAATTCATAATATGGACGCGTGATTATTACCTATGTATACTTGCCCCATTGGTGCCAAATTCATAATATGGATGCGTGATTATTACCTATGTATACTTGCCCCATTGGTGCCAAATTCATAATATGGACGCGTGATTATTACCTATGTATACTTGCCCCATTGGTGCCAAATTCATAATATGGATGCGTGATTATTACCTATGTTGTTTATTGTATACTTGCCCCATTGGTGCCAAATTCATAATATGGATGCGTAATTATAACCTATGTATACTTTCCCCATTGGTGCCAAATTCATAATATGGACGCGTGATTATTACCTATGTACACTTTTCCAATTGGTGCCAAATTCATCAGTTTACTCCAAATCATTAGTAAATGTATTCAATAGTACATGTATATTAAATTGGTATAATTTGTACCGATTAAAGCAATTAAACGGAATGTTTAAACAATCAATCAGTACTATGATAAAATCACTATAATCTGGAATCGCTGCATGGTTCTTGGCTTGTGATATCCGGAAGGCTTTGAGACCTCTGTCAGAAACTCTTGGACGTAAATCTGTTGTTGATATTGCTGTAAGGATAACAAAGTGTTCGCAGCAAGAAATTAGACATTCGTCAGTTATGTTCACAGCACGACTACGTACACGTTTATCTAACTGGATTAACGCAACTTAAAAAAATGACTGAAATATTTTATCATTATTTGAAAAATATAAACGCCCCCTAGCGGGAACAGTTGGATTGCTAATGGGCGAAAACTCATTATATTACATAGTATATCTTTGCTATGCAGTATTAACAGCGGGATTCTTAAAGATGAAAAGCTACTATGTGAAAGGGGCGTCCCTATTTACATTCGTCAGAGAAATAACAGAAATTGGTTTAATAAAATAAGACATATGAACATTGAGATGCTGTCTCTACTAGCTATGTGTTGAAACAGTGTTTCTGTCAGCTGACAGTATATCTTTCATATCTCTGTCTGATTTCTTCATGTGATAGTTTTAAAACAACAGTTTTTGTATAAACTACAAACGTACAAAATATGTTGATTGATAATATCACATGAGATACAAGGACTTGTAGAGAGAATAAAATAATGTTTGATAGCATTTCTTGTACACAAAAAATGATTTTCTCCTTTTTGTTTTATTTATGATATAGTTGATATAGCACTATTTTCTTAAACTATTATATTAGATAATATATAAAGAAATGCCAGTATTAAATACATTTCGTAATGCATTGATTATGTGCATAATAATTTATCTCATATTTCCCACAATCTGTCATTCTATTTTGATATACATGTAATACTTCAAGAACTTATTTGTACTTATTTTTGTTCATTTTTTATTAATGTGTATGTGATTTTGATATAAAAATCATGTTCTGTTCTGATTACATTTTCCAAGTGCAACAGTGGCCACCACAACTATTGTCAAGTATGCTGGTGCTGTAAAGTGCATACACATTACTTACTGTAGGCCCAGAGTGCACTTTGTCAGTGTTTAAACCATTAATATAAGGGTACATTTAGGCAAAGAGTGGACTCTGACTTCAACGTCTGAAAATATTACACATACACTAACACAAAACATGATAAGAGCAGTGGTCCAGTGGTAGGACGCGCGCTTAGGGACCATGAGGCCCCGGGTTCGATCCCCACTAAGGGCACTGCTAATTTCCTTGAGCAAGAAATTTACTTGCAATTGTTCCACTTCACTAGGTGTAAATGGGTACTGTGAGGAATCACCTGCCTGAGGGTGATTTCAATGATCAGAAGTTATTGTACAAGATTGTAAAGTCGCCTTAACATGTATATGGAAGCAGACTTTAAACCGCACTTAAACTTAAAAAACAAAAACAAACAAAAGACATGACAGTTCTACTGATGCTCAAATGCAGTTACATGTAATATAATGTCAACACTGTGCAGGTCGAATCTGATTGTTTCAAACCGATACTTTGCAAAGGAAATACATTGTATAAACTAAAAGCCATGCATTATAGACATATATTCTGTCAGCCATTTTTACAAAAATAAACTTCAAATCTTACGACAAAAAATCTCGTAAGTAAAAACAGAAACACTATTAAAGTGTTTATATTTTGTCTTTTCCAAGTTCCATAAAGTCTTTGATTGCCCTGATGACTGAAAATCTTCTGAATTGGTCTTACGAAGATTTTTGTCTTAAACTTGTTGGTAAAAAATAATAAATGAATGTTTCTCTTCGATTAGTTGTCAAAAATATTCGTGCAAGTATGAGAATCGTTACATCTCTTAATACAAGAACATCAAACGTCGTTGTCAATAGCAACAGATGGTCGCGGAAACTGTTTTAGTTATCGTCTGCGCTACAAGAAAATCTAATGCATAATTTCATGTTATTTAGAGCGCAATCGTCAGTTTTGATTGACAGGGTAGTGAGATTCCAGAGTAACTCATGCACGACTCATGTGTCACGGGATGCATGATACGATCTGCTATGTCTCGAGCTAATTTCAATTATTTATAAAACTTGGATAACACTTTATAGAGTTTCATTGTAAGTGTGCTCTCCCTTTCCTTATGAAACCTGAGCTGACACATCATTAGCAAAAACTAAATATGAACTATCATTTTTAGACTGTGATTCATGTTCAGCAAGGTCTGCATATTATATCAATCATTATAGACTGAAGAAAAAACTACCAACTCGTTTGCTATTTAAATATCAAGGCTATTGCGTTCTTTTCCATTTGTTTCCTCGGAGCAATTACATGCCGGAACTAAAATGGTTATTTTGAAGGTTTGATACTAGACAGAATATATACAGCTGGCTGTCTGATATAACCACAACGTACACTCTCTTTGTTTACGTTTTTCTGAGCTGAAAACTTTCGAGTTGTTTTCGTCCTTTTTGTAAAATGAGATTGGAACACCAATATTTCCTGTAATGCTGTTCTAGGGAAGTTGTTTAACTGTTATAGAAAAACATATACATTTATGCGCCAGACAAGTTATTTACGATGCTCCCTATTTGCAAAACTTTCGTTATGTATATGTATGTATGAATTATGTTTTATGTGTTTACTTGAATATCTGTGTACGTTTTATTATACTGTAATGCTAATATTATATGTTTGTACATTTTGCATGTCTTGTTACATTGTAATGCCAATATTATAATGTTTTGTAAATTTTGAGTTTGACAAATTTGCTTTTTAGCAAAGTTCAAACTGTGTTGTTTTGAGTGTGAATTTTGAAATAAAATCTATCTATCTATATTTCTTTAATTGTATATAATGTTGAATTACATGGAAAAAAGAAAGAAAGAAATTTTGTTGGGCTTCTATTTTTTATGGAGGCTTTTTATTAAATAAATTGATAAAAATTGTGAATGTAATGCAAATCAGAAACATAAATAATATGACCATCATGCTGGCAAGTCAAAAAGGAAGAGAGCAAGCGTTGCCGAGTGGTTACTATATGGACTGGTAATCATTTGAAAGTCAGTCACGAGTCAGTTCAAATCACATCCGATATTTACCTCGTCATTTCATTGAGCAAGAAACTGTATCTGAATTGCTCAGTACCGAAGGGCCAGGAAACGAACTATACAGAGTTATTAATGTCATTTATAGGAACTTGTTTTACAACCGAGCTAAAATAAACTAGAATAATAGTACATTGTACAAGCACTGACATATTACCATTGGTCACAGACACTGTTTACAAAATATATGCCAATGCACTTAAATTATTATAAAAGACAATAACCAAATTTAGTTGTGACCGAAATACTTATTTCATACATGCAGTAATTTTTACAAGTCAAAATCTATCACACTCAAGTACAAACAAATTAAAATCCAACATTATATATCTATAACAATTTATTATATGATCTACATTGGTTTAAACTGGGCCTACCAATCATTTCAAAATCATAATACCCAACATGTACATATACGTGTTGTACACATGTATTTTAATTCTTAATTTACATATTTTAAGATTTGAACCATGTTATATTTAGGACTTTACAATCACGACAGTCAATCCTTGAGAAGTAAGACATATATATATACCATATACGAGGACATATTCTATAACATATAGAACAGCTCGCGTGTGAAATAATTCAATCTAAAAACCGTAGTTTCGATCTTATCACATTAGTTTGCCTTTACGCTTGAGTATCTAAATAGTATCTTTTTAACGCTTCCTCACAAAACCCGTCTGGTCGAGTCAAAGGCACGTCAATCATACCATTGTACAGCAGTCATCCGATCTCTAGGTCTGAAACCTGATCTGCTATACGGAGACGTATGTATTAGTATTTGTTTAACGCACCGAGAATGTTATCTTAAC
This sequence comes from Mactra quadrangularis, assembly GCA_025267735.1. Lineage (NCBI taxonomy): Eukaryota > Metazoa > Mollusca > Bivalvia > Venerida > Mactridae > Mactra > Mactra quadrangularis. The sequence continues at coordinate 43,056,542 of CM046299.1, read as the reverse complement.
AAAATTTCAGTATAAAATAGTTTATAATCTTATAGCACACAAGACGCGTCTTTTCTGCCAGCGCCATTTTGATTTTTGTTCAAAACAGAGGTTTTTTGAAATCTGTATTCATGTTAAGGGTAAACTGTGTACACGGTTCATTAGTCTAACATCTTGGTAGGCTATAAAAGGTTAAGAATAAAAAACACATATAATTAGTACGCTTCATGAGGCAAGGTTAAAGTAGGTGTAATCAATTCTTAATGAACGACGAATTTCTGATTAACATAAGGGCCATTATGATCGCATAAAGGGACCCGAATAATCGAGATTAAATAAAGCGGTAAACTAAAATGTTAACACCCAATTAACAATGTTTTCAAATTGCCTAATTAAATCATATTGGATGGGTCGTGCGCTGACGAAATCAGGCATAAATATTAAATAAAACGTATTTAAGCAGTCCGGCAGACGACATGGTGTCAACTCATTTACAAAGAATAATGAATATTCAATATTGGTTGGTAGAACATTTAATGGGTTTCCAGACGGAACGTCATCCTAAATTCATGCACATGTTAAAGTCCCACTATCAAAAGTAACACTTTTTTGGACTGCAAAGACATTTATCTATTTCAAACATCTCTGATAAACAGGGGTTTTTTATATATAAATGCAAATATTGCTAAAATGTGGTTCTCATTTATTGCAATTTAAAGTGAAAATATGTTGAAACCGAAAGTAGATTTGGTTGTGAATTCTTGAAACAATAGTTTTGATCTCAGTGTGTTTAAGATGAAGTCATATTATAGAATTTTTTTTTCTGAATTACATAGTTAAGCTTCAAAACTTTTGTGGATCAGGTGCATTGCGTATTTTACTCCATTTTTTAAACAATGGAAATATAATACCCGCTTTGAATAACTGGCTGATCTACCTGTCACTAGCCATGTTTCACTATTACGGCTGACTCGCCATTAAGGACAAATCATGTCGTTCCGTAAGCTAACCTTAATAGTGGAACTTGATTGTACATGTATATCCTAATGGTTCAAAAGTTGAAATAGTCAAAGACAAACGCATAGGTTATCAATGATACTTGGTACTAGTGATGAGAGATGCAACCCAATGTAGTCCCCTGTAACCGGCGTTTCTTGACCATTTACTTATGCCACTATAAAGAAATCCACGACTCCTTCATACACTTTGTCAAATAATACAGGTTAACGTAATAATGATTCGTCTATACCGAGAATTGAACCTTGATCGACGGATTCTGAAAGAACGTGTAATAATGACACGACCAAGACCGTGTGTTTTTTTTCCATTAAACATTAAATATAGAATCTACATTCAAGAGTAAAAGTTTAAGTGCAGTTTAAAGTCTGCTTCTATATACATTTACAGCTGACTTTACGATTCTTGTAAGATACTCCTGATCATTGAATTCTCCTTCAGGCAAGTGATCCCTCACAGTACCCATTTACGCCTTACTAGAGTGAAACAATTGTATGTTAATTCCTTGTTTAAGGAAATTAGCAGTGTTACTAGTGGGATTCGAACCCGGGACCTCTTGAACCCTAAGCGGTGTTATACACTTGACTACAGCTTCTCAGTAAAATAGTTCGCTAATTTTCCCAAGTCGGGTAGTTTATTGATATTACAATACACATACATTTGTTGTGAGACGTCTTCTGTTTCATTTAATGTTTGGAGACTGTTAGATTTGTCTCCCTTGTTGTCTAACAAAACCAAACGTATGAAGCGAATTAAATGTCTGATAGTTTATACATTTATTGCTTTCTACTGCACAGTGAGGTGTTTTGTATTGATGATATGTCTTTCCCTCATTTAAAATATTTTGATGATAAATAAAATGTTGAATTCTCAAATTGTCTTTTTAGAATTGCAAAAAAAATGTTATCAACCGAACCACATTGTTGAAAATAATAAAATATAACATTGAATATATATCTTAACCAAGTATTTAAATAAATACAAGTATTCTTTAAATTTGTCCGTGGCCTTGCTATTCAATTTTAGAAAAAGGACAAAGCATGCGATTTCCAATTGCATGACTTATGCGTATTAAATGAATACAGTCTGTATTAAATGTATATTCACTCAAAATCACAATTTTCAGCCTGAGGGTTGTGTAAAATTATACATACATTACTTCGAAAATTCTTGAAATATTTGATAAAATTCTCAATTTCTATAATTCTAAAAATAAAAAAATAAAGTTAATTAACACAAAAATTATTTTTAGAAATATCAAAAGTACACAATTTTGTTATAATTTTCCAAACATTTATGTCAATATTTTATCGACTAACCCCGTTTCCTTCATTAGCCATCTTGTCTCATATATACAGCACCCTTAATAGAACAATCTGTCTTTCTGTCTACCATGATATTTCTTATCTTTACCGATTCAGTATCTTGGACCAAAAAATCTTGAATTTAATCGGAATCCCTCAAGACTGATCGTCGGTAACAAGATAATGGCCACAAAACGGAGCGCCAAAATTTCAGCGCGTAGCGTGAATCTCCTCATAGACATCTGTGAAATAATTTGATAAAAGGCGCTTGTAAAAGACGGGTACTCTGGATTTCAGATCTCTGAGATTATTCCACCAGCATGCTGAGTTGAGACTGTATATCTACCAATCTAAAAATCGATGCTTGATCACAACGTGCCAGGGAATCGGTTACGTTGCATTTTCATTTGGTAAAGTCATTAGGCGAACTATGTTGCAATGTTGTTCACTACTAAGACGTATGACGCCCCACCAATTCAAGTATTTTTTGGGTTAGTATTCTTAAAAGTATTTTCTTTTAGCTCACCCTCTTAAAAAGGATTACAGTGTAGCTCATTATGTTATCATTAACGGTGCTTCACTTGGAGGACTAATGTTGATGGTAGGTTACACCAATGCCAGTACTAAGAACTAAATACTTCAGTTTTGATGTCTGCTATACTTCACAACGTTTTATGGAACATTCCATTTCACACTATGATAAATTAACATACAGAATTATGACGGCACACTACTCTTCTACTTTAAAGTTACAAAAAGTATCACATTTATCAAACCGGAAGTAGAATTCATGTTTCTGTCACGTGCTATCTTTCGAACGATCGTATAGAAAATTGGAAACATGGCCATTGGGCAACATCACCTCTTATTCAAGGGCGTCAAATGCAACTGCAAACATTCAACTTCGTATGCCAAGAACGGTATCAACGTATCCAGCAATGCCAGACATCCCCGGTTTGTATTGCTAAATTTTATTCAACTATTAGTGATGCATACATTTACCCCGCTGATTTTAATACTCCATATTCGTTCGATAATTCCTATACATAAATTATTGATCGTGAGTATCGAATGACTGTTGTGAGTATTTAAATTAGCGGGTTAAAGTATGCGCCAAAATATCCATGAAAAACGTGTATTGTATACAAACATGAATGATGAGTAAAGAAAAACGGTCGATAAGTTCTGTACCACAACTTATTTAGTAACATCTGCCATTCTTGCCAGCACTTTTAGACGGCACTGCCCTCTATAGACAAGTTTCAGTAAAATAAATTGCTCATCATAAAAAATGTGCAATATTATTTTAACAAATAAAGCGGACACAAAAATGACACTACACAATATTAGCACTATTCTTTCATTAATATCATATTGCTTCATTCAATGTCAAATGCTATTCAATATTTAACTACAATGTATTCATACTTCCTCATATTAAGGCTGATGTACATGTCGAAAGAAATTTAGCTAATACTAATAATTTTAGAATATTGGAGCCCAATTTATTAAATTGACGAAACTTCTAACTAACTCATGTATTATTCTATATGACTTCAAACTACTTTTAGTTGTTATACCACAGATACAACATTCTATTAATATTTCAGAAACATTTCCACGTTGTAACAGACTGAGATGTCATATTACATCGCTCATGCAATACCAAACAGTCTCTAGCAGCGAGTAGTAGACGGCATCATACGGCAGAAATATGAGCGATGCTTTTGAAAGCTCTACAACTGAAAAGTTATGATGATTGCTATAACCACGCATTGGAAAATTTGGAAAACATTGAAACAGATATCTAACTTATGTAAATAAAAGACTGGATCAGATAACAATGTATTAGAAGGGAAAGAAGTTTACTGTCTGTAAAAACCATTCAATCCCCGATGGAATAATGGGAATATTTGTACAGCTTATTTTGCTTTCTTGTTGCTCGCGTTCTTTGCCTCGTCAAATGTATCTATGTATCAGAGATAAAACCTAAAATACTTCCCTAGAGGAATGTTAGCCAACATGTCTTAAATTATTCCTACTTTTTTCTATATTATCTGTGATCGTGTTTCATATTTGATTTCTACTTTGTTTATGATTCTTGCTTTAACAGATATTGATAACATTTTCTTAGCTCATCTGTTTAACGGCGGTACGATATATTTACAATCCAAGGGAGACAAATCGTACAAAATTTGAAATAAATCGGTAAGAGTTACTTAAATGTAAAAGTGGTTTTCTGTACAAATACTATTGACTGTTACAAGCTGTATCGAGACAGAAACTATAAATCACATTGATTTACTGATGTCTATTTCTCTTTGAGTGGAGGAATTTCCTGGGAAATATATGAGTTTTATGTCTGATTGTTTATATAGAATATCTCTGCAACCTGACTGAGGGTTGTTGCGCAAAACTTTAACAGAAACTACATATTGTTTTTAAATATAAGTTTTCTCAATAAGTTATATAATTTTTTATATTATCATGATATAGTTTATACTTATTTAATTTTGCTCGATAGTGAAACAAGACTTAGTTCTTACTGATTTAGAATAATCACGTTTGAGTCTGTTTCCTGGTCCCCGAGTACTGAGCAACCGGGATAATGTTTTTTTCACAAGTAAACAACGAGGTGTGTTTTTATGTGATTTGAGCCAAAGCGGAGCTGGCTATCCAATGATTAACAGTCCAACGTCGAAACACCTTGGCCACGCTTTATTTTTATGATCACTCGTATGTCATAAACAATGGCCTAATATGTACATTGTCATCGTTTGTCATTTGAGATCATCGCAAAGAACAAAGAACAAGTCAGAATTAACATGGCTTGATTTTGGAATAATGTATGGTTGTTTAAATTTTTAAAATATATTGTTAAAATGACCACTTTTCGTCATTTTGATATTTCATGGTAAATTTTGTTGATAATGTGCAAGCTAACAAAGCTTGCATGCGTGTTTTATGCAAGGATCCTATATTAGAGGATCCTTGTTTCATGCTAGAGCGAAACCGTAGTACACCGAAGATCAAGCTTGTTAGTGGGAGCAGTGGTTCAGTGGTAAGACGGGTGCTTAGGGATCGAGAAGTTTTAGGTTCGAACCAAACTAGGGGCACTGCTAATTTCCTAGAGAAAGAACTTGTAAAGTTGACTAAACATGTATACGGAAGTAGACTTTAAACTGAACTTTATTTTTTATATTTTCATACCATCATCCGTTGTCTTTAGTCTGTAGCTTGTTTTACGACGAGGTGGTTTGAAATAGACAAAATACGGACAAAAATGTAAGCTAACCAAACGCTCTTATTTATGCCCCTACCGTTGAATTTTAATGTTATTAAAAATGGCATAGAATCCTTGACTTTTGCTGACGAATCCATACTGTTGCTCTTACTCTTAGTAAATTGTACAAATTATAAATACGACTGACCATTTAATGGTGATAATTATTATTGACTGTTTTCACCTAGTCAGACTTTATTTTATGCTAACTGTAGGGTCGTAAACACTGAATTATTTATTAAAGACAATCATACTTGCTATGAGAGCCTGGCCATTATAATATATACATCATTATCATTAACATATTTACTGAAATACTTGGTCCAAGTTTGAGTTGTCTTGTATAAAAATGTAAAAAATCTCTATGTTGAGGTAAGGGTGGAATTATTCAGTCTCTAGCCATTATCCTCATCTTCACAATATGATGTTGAAATAAGACTCATACTTCAGGGTCTATAACCGAGCTGTGCTGATAGCTGATAAAAAAGTTAGGCTGTATATATCGCATTACAGATGTATATTTCTGCCACCAGATAACCACATAACTAACACGTTAATTAAGCGATTAATTAGTTACATATCTAGTTAACCTGTTAAGTGATAAGTGATATAACAGGTAAGTGGTTAACCAGTTAATTAAGTGGTTAATTAGTTACGTATCTAGATAAGCTCTTATCACACAACTAAAAAAATCGCTACTGTATAAGTCATTATCTAGTTACGTAATAAATTAATCCATTAATTAACTAGTTATTTAAGTGGTTAACTTTTTACGTAACTAGTTCACCGCATATCGACTTCACCACTTATCTAAAATATTGCTAAATGGTAAGTTGCTATCTAGTTTCGTAGCAAGTTAACCACTTAGTTAACTAGTTAGTTATTTGGTTATCTAGTGGCAAAAATTTTCCACCATATCGTACGTGGTGGCAGAAATATGTCACTATATCGTACTTGGTGGCAGAAATATGCCACCATATTGTACTTGGTGGCAGAAATCTGCCACCATATTGTACTTGGTGGCAGAAATATGCCACCATATCGTACTTGGTGGCAGAAATATGCCACCATATCGTACGTGCAGGCAGAAATATGCCACCATGTCGTATTTGGTGGCAGAAATATGCCACCATATCGTACTTGTTGGCAGAAATATGCCACCATATCGTACGTGCAGGCAGAAATATGCGACCATATCGTACTTGGTGGCAGAAATATGCCACCATATTGTACTTGGTGGCAGAAATGTGCCACCTTACGTACGTGCAGGCAGAAATATGCCACCATATCGTACTTGGTAGCAGAAATATGCCACCAAATTGTACTTGGTGACAGAAATGTGCCACTATATCGTATGTGGTGGCAGAAATATGCCACCATATCGTACTTGGTGGCAGAAATATGCCACCATATTGTACTTGGTGGTAATAATATGCCACCATAATGTACTTGGTGGCAGAAATGTGCCACTATATCGTATGTGGAGGCAGAAATATGCCACCATATCGTACGTGGTGGCAAAAATGTATCACCATATCATACGTGGTGGCAGAAATATACCACCATATCGTATGTGGTGGCAAAAATGTGCCACCATATCGTACATGGTGGCAGATATAAGCCACCATATCGTATGTGATGGCAGAAATATGCCACCATATCGTACTTGGTGGCAGAAATAAGCCACCATATCGTATTTGATTGCAGAAATGTGCCACCATATCGTACTTGGTGGCAGAAATATGCCACCATATCGTACGAATATAAAACTTCTTCCACCAGATAACCACATATATAAATAACAGTAAGATATTTTAACACTCTTGAGTCCACTAATTACAATGTTACGTGAATATAGAGATGATTAAATCTATATATAGAAAACAGCTTCCCTGGGTTAAGATTGACCAGTAACATCAACTTTTCTCATCTCTGACTTAAATACTACATCAATTATTCAGTATGTTATTCCAAATATCGTAACCCAATACTACTAGTTTATTAGCAGAAAAATTCCATTCCTCTAAAATACTGTACGATTACTACAGCTCTGTATTACTGTATTATTTTCCAATTCTATGCTATGAAACTCCACTGTCTGTGCCTTCCTTCGCCATCATTGCTTGCTTGAATACAATCCTAGTCTGCAATAAGATTCAAAAGGTTTTTTTCTATTATTATGGAACTTGAAGACGGTCATATTGGATAGCCATAAATCATTCAATACGTTCATATTGATTGTTTCTGACGGCAGCTCAAAACAATTCCGACTCTTCTTTCTGAATGGACGTAATTGGAAGACCGTAGTTTAACTTTGTTATGGCCATATGATATACATGTGTCCGGACGTCGAAACAATCCAATTGAAATAGACTTGATACAAAGGTTTTAGATTGTGATGCACAGCGTGTATTAATGGCAACAATTGAACTGTGAATGTATCATATGATAACTAGCCATTGTCCGAACACAGTCAGTTACCAACTAGCCATTGTTCGGGAACAGTCAGTTACCAACTAGCTATTGTCCGGGAACAGTCAGTTCTTCTCTGATATAATGTGTAACAGATGATTTCTAACTTGGGCCATTGGGTATCTCTAGAATATAGTTGTTCCTTGCGTTGGGTTAATAATTGTTATTATTAATGAACAGGATACGTCCGAAGGATGATTAATCAAAGTACTGACATAAGTTTATGCATGTAGAATGATTTTAAGTACGATCGACTCAATCATAGGCCGCTGGTGATTTTGACTCGAAACTGTGCCGCCCCTTTTGGACTCAATACTTACTTTTAAAATGCAAATCGTCATCACATTATTGCATGTATTTTGATAACACATGGTAATCACAAAATCGAGTTGATATTAAATATTATTTATTTGAAGATGTAAGCAATCATACCATGCAACAGTAACAGTCAAAACCCCAGACCTTCCAGACAGCCAAAACGCAAAGAGGGGGATGTTTTTATGTTTTAACACTTTTTTACAAAAGGGGCGCCATTGCTCTGTCAAGTTGGCGAGTAATTTGTAGCATTATTTATTCCAAAAGCGTATATTTCATATTCATGTATACAAATTCAGATCTAAACTATATAACTACACTGGGCATGCAAGGAGATATATTTGACAACTTGTATTTTATAGTCATACAATACTGCTGAAATTTCTTTGGATTATTTTTTCTTCTAAGAACTTTTTTAAATGTGTAGGCGTAATGCAAGAAAGGTTTCACACAATACATCGACATACGATATGTTATAATATTTAGTGAATACACAATGGAAAATGGCATTTAAAATCCTAGCTTTCGGTCATTAATCAGTGCATTATATCTGATAGTGGTTGAATATTCCATAATCATTCAGGACACTTCAATGAAAAAGTGGTTCAAATATGGTATCGGGACATGTTGCTAAGCGCTATATAATCAGAACGTTAGCAATAATCACCAACGGATCATACGCTTTCATCGAACCGAACTTTTTGTGGTTTTTTTTTCACGATTTTTTTATAATTGTTTTTCCCGGAAGTTAGGCAAAAAATTTTGACTGGACGCTAAACAAAGACCCAACTTGGTGTGGCCTAAACATGATCGACGTATCATTATCAATTCTTCCATTAACTAAAAGTATCAGTGTTGTCTTTCTATACAATTATGGTGTTAAGCTTACTATTATGGTTAGGGTATCGGCAGAAAAAACTGTACCATCCAATCAGAATGAAGCAATCTGAGAAGGCATGATAAGAGACTGCTCAAGTTTAACCAGACGCTAAATGGGATAGCCATTACAGGACAAATTATTCCACAGATATCATCGAATCCTATGTCTGAATTGTGCATTACTGACGTCATTCTGATATAAATTTTATAACGAGTCCTTACGTTGTTACGTATGAACATACTACGCCGTAGTCTGGACTTATGTCTATGCCAGTACTTTACTATTCCACAAGATCGGCAACTTCGCCAAACACCGTATTAATAATGGAAAATTTACAGTATTGTCGATTGAACTATAACGTTTTATAACCTGCTCGAGGGTTGACTCGTACCAGCAACGCTTTCGTGACACTAGATTCGTGGAATAGATTCGGAAAGTGGCATCCATGTAGATTTATTATACATGTACTTAATATAACGGTGTATCTTCAATTAGCTCTGTATAGCATTGTGGTGAAAAATGAACGATTTTCGCCTACGTTTCAACCTGTAAAGGGGTATGTTAGACCGTATATGTCACAGAACGCAAATGTCTCACGTGTGTGACATATTCAGTCGAATTTATCACACCTACATCGTGTGACATATACGTTTGTGCAAATTAGTGATAAAATTTAATGTCTTAACGTATTATTATCCTGAGTGATTTAGTCAGTATATTTGATTTTACTCATTAGCTAATTTGGCTTAAATAATCTGAAATAAATCATTTTTGTTTTAAAATGAAATTCAGCTCATCTACAGAAAATATATTCAAAAACAAAAGTCTCATAAAATTGATTTTTATTTATGTTAATTTTAGTACATGTTTCTAAGCATAAAACTTGGTAATATAGTATTATGTACTAATATGATAAAAAAAATAATAAAAAGTAAATGCTATGACAGTGACAGGGCTTGAACCACCGATGTTCGGTTTTGAACTTCTGCGTCTTTGCCGACTGCGCTAAATTGGGTCCTAATATTAAACGGGTTAGCTGACATATATATAATGAAAAGAGTCCCTTTATATTTACTAACTTCCTGCTCCTAGTTATTTATATTGAAATGGGGAACAGTATTTTTCGTGTATATAAAATGTATAAATGCAACAAAATTAATAAAACTGACTTTTATAATTCTTGTTTATATTATTTAGTGAGAAAATGTTGAAAAATATGTATTGTGATACCTATGAAAGCCCTTAGGGGCAATATTGGCCTCTCTATTGTATTCAAATTATATAGACATGGGAGGATAATTACTACACACATTTCTTTTTTCTTTTGTGACTGATGCTTAAAACTTTGTTATGACAATAAGTATTTAAAAATTTAAAAATATTTCATACAGAATAAAAATTATTCATGTTTCCAGAGAAGTTTTAATACAGAAAAGGTTCGTTTTTATTTACTAGACATGTTTAAAACTTTAGACGTGTGCTTTTGCTGCAATCCAATTTAGTGTCATTAATATTGTGTATAAGGGTGGAAGGTTGTCAAGGTGTTATTCGGTGTATACCCAAGTGCTTTGGTTCCGTCTTTTACGGTACTGAGGCACATTTTTTGTATTTGACTCATTTGAGTTGAATACCCAGTCCCTAATAGGGACAATTTTGGAAAAGTAGTCTCCCTTTTATAAGGGAACTGCTTTTCGATTCGTTTTAACTCTGTTATCTACGGACTTAAAGCGATTTATTGTGTTCGGCTCTCTCGAGTTGAATACCCGTTCCCTTAGGTGGGAAAAGAAGGGTCGAGTAGTTCACCCCCCTTGCTGGGGGAGTTCTGCTCCCCTGATATCCTCAATTCTTTTTCTGAAAGGATTGAAGATATCTGGCATTTACCCCTATGACAAGGAGCAAGTCCATGTGAACGGTTGGTTCCTATAGGGGCTGGTTCTGGTGAGGCTGGCTCTGGGGAGCCGGGGCGGCTCTGGGGAGCCGAGGCGGCTCTGGGAGCCGGGGCGGCTCTGGGAGCCGGGGACTGCCCTGGGGAGCCGGGGGCGGCACTGGGGGGAGGAGGCCGTCCTGGCGAGCCGGAGGCGACCTTGGGGGGAGGAGACGGCCCTGGGGGGAGGAGGCGGGCCTGGGGGAGGAGGCGGCCCTGGGTGGGGATGGGGCGGCCCTGTGAGAGCAGCTGGCTGGGAGGAGTATTTTATTTAAGTGTATGTCAAAACAGATAACGACATTGCAAGTATATCATATCGATTTTTTACACCAGTTAATATCATAAACATTACCCTACCGTATTTTAATTTCCTTTTTATTTAAACAAATAATAACCCTTTTATATTTACTATGTAAACGTCCCTGTTAGGATTTTTAGAAAACAAAACTTTTAAAACGCCCCCTCCTATTTGGAAAAATGTTACCCCCTCCTAGGGCGTTCAATCGAGGTTTTACAGTAGATAATAAACTGACATCGAGTTTAAAGTAAAATAAACACCATTAGGATCTGTTTTATAAATTTGATAAATACCTAACTGTCTTAAGTTGAACAATTATAAAAAATATCACATCATTTCACGTTAGATAACCTTTTTTCATTTTATTAAACACGATAATGAAATAAGAACAACACAGCATTAAACGTACATTCTAACGTCGTGCTTTTGAAATGATGTGAAAGTTAACATGTAAAACCAATGTCGCCGTCACAATTTTGCTATCAAAAGTAGTTTATGGAACACCCCACCACGTAATTTCTAACGTCGTGCTTTTGAAATGATGTGAAAGTTAACATGTAAAAACCAATGTCGCCGTCACAATTTTGCTATCAAAAGTAGTTTATGGAACACCACACCACGTAATGTTTACTTATTAACAAACGTTTAATAAAAAGTACATGTATCTGTTCTCAAATAACATGATGAATTGCAAGTGTTCGTATCTCTGTATATTTCAAGCTTACTTAATTGGCGCGATACAGCAGAAAATAAACAATTACCATCCGAAATAGGATCGAGCACAATAACTTCACCAAGCTAGGTTTACGTCGTGGGTTAACACTTGATAATAATTTTTTTTGTTGCTTCGCTTCTTTGTGTTGGGGTAGGTGTTGGATATTTAGATATCGAACCAACGCGGAACTGGCTATCCAACTGTATATCAGACCATCATCGTAACCACTCGTACGTTCGCTCATATAAATGGTGCTGGAATGTTCAAAATACTTTTGTGTTGAATACTTTTGTTACCTCCAATTTTGGAGAGTTACGTAAGTTACATTATTTACAGACACTGTGTGAACAAATAAACATACGTATACAAAAGTCTGTCTCAAGAACATTCCACTAATATGTAGAGTTGTGAACATGTTCTAGTTGAAATATGTTGCAAGCGATGTATGTCGCCACAACAACATAAGACAATCGGCACGGTTCCGAGGTTAAAACTATATATGTGCAATATTTTTGTATCTGAACCGTGCCGGTCGCCTATGGCCATAACTTGGTTTCTCCTTTATTGAGATCTAGGCAAATTACATCTGGCAATGCTGCTGGCTGATGGTAATCTAGGTTTGTGTTATCCCATTGGTACTATGGTTCCGTTTCTTGTTAACTGTTCCTGTTCCACAATTCATTACATAGACAATGTAAGGTATGGTTGAATTTTATTCAACTGTCAGTGTTGCATACATAGCCATAGGCGACCGGCACGGTCTCGAATCCAAAGCATGTATGTATAGTGTTTTTTTATTCGGGATCCGTGCCGACCGCCTTTGTACATACCCACAGAAGAAGAAAGCTCCCTTACAAAATGTCTCTCTGGAGCTTTAGTTTAAAGGTACTCATTCACATATTTCAACTTAAATATCAAATTTTTCTAAAAATATCAAAATTGTATGAAAATATTTTTGGAAGCAGAAAAGCAGTGTTCTGATAATGACAATTTTAGCGCAAATTGACATATAACTACAAATGAAGGTGTTTCATGTAGTAAGTATTTACCCCGTATGTCACGGTATAGACAATTTTAGTGCATTTTTTAAAATTTTTATTGTATATTTCTTGCTGCATATAGGTCAGTTCGTCTTAAAATATCAAGAATTAATATTTGACACAATTACAGACACTAAATGGTATTTTGAAATTATAGAAAATAAACCAAATCTGTGAACTAGTACCTTTAACTTTTAGGTTTAAGTTTGGGTTGTTCCAGTCGGGATGTGCACATATCGCATCCTTAGGAGCGGACGGACCTCGGTGAAAAACTAAATCCAAAACTGAAGAAGTAAATAAACACAAGGAAAGAAAAACAAGAGAAAACCAAGTACTGTAACCAGTGTTTTATTGACGTTTAAAATCCATCAACAATTTATGTGAAAGTCTTGAACGATGATTTTGAGCTCTCACATTCGTACATTTATTATTATATATACAAATACACAGAGAAAAACGCATTCGTTTAAATATATAATAAAAACATACCACATTTATAGCTTAGGAATCAAACAACATAGTTCTTGTTAAAAGATATTCTATTGTTCAATTGTATGTAACTCTCACTGGCCCATGCATTTACCCCACTGATTTAAATGCTCACTTCAGAACCTCTGTACTGACACTCTGATCTTATTCATGATAAAATTATATACTGTTCCTAACCTTGATTATGTGACAAATGTTATTTGTATTGTTTAAACTTAAAACGTATGTTGATGATGTACTATGTACAAATCGTAAATATAATAAATGTTCTGTTCTGTTCTGATAATAATTGATATCCGCATTTATGTACGGGGCTCATCGAACGAATATGGAGTATTTAAATCAGCGGGGTTAATGTATGAGCCACTGTCAGTTAAATAAGTTTTAACAATACTAGGTTGAAAATTAAAACTGAATTTATCATCACTCTAACAAAAATAATAAGTTGCAACATTTTCATAATCAAATTCAAACAAGAAAATGTACACTACCTTTTCTAACAATATACATATGTAATTTTAAATACGTTAAAGCCTTTCATGAGACATTATTAATATACTCGTATGTATAATCGAAAATGTCAAATTTTAACCCTTTATTCAGAATTGTATGCCTGGTCGTTATATTTTTTCTAGGTAATATATATTTTCACAATAGCGTTTTTCAGACCAAGTATTTAAACTAATTACCCTTTTTTCATTCGTTACAAAATTCATGAATAAAGATAGTTTTGACATATCTACACGTTTTAATGAATTCTACAAATTTGAATAATCGAATAAAGTCGCTTGACCAGACGCCAGACATCTAGTTTTCTTATTTCAGAAAAAATGATTAAATCTCTAAATTAGTTACCATTTTTAACCAAACTTCGTTACTTTTTTATTCTTATGCAAATTTGTTGAATACTTTAATTAATGCAACATGATTATCAACAAAGATTATGATTTAATAAATTATTTCGTCGACGTCACTTTATTGTAAACGGTGACGTAAATATACACCTCTTTTAAAATATTTAAATTGAGACTTTACACGGAGCCTAATTGATATAGTATTTGTAATTAGCGAATCTTTAATTAAAATGTTAAATTTCATGAATAAATTAAATGCTTACATTCCAAAAGCTTTGAAATCTGTAAGATGAAACTTAAAACTTTAAAATACAAGATAAAGATATCATTCATTTCAAAATATATACCATGTGACCTACACAACAACAACAACCAAACTCAAAACGAGAAAATGCGGGATTTGATTAAAAGTATGGAACTATGTCTACAAAAACATAGTCATGTATATTTCATAAACCAAGTTTGACAACAAAGTCAAAATAACGGTTCCATAATAGTGCGAAAACAACAATAAAATTGGTGTATCGGGGAAATTTTCGTCGAACACAACAATAAAATTGGTGTTTCGGGGAAATTCGGCGGGAAGAGCATAGCTAATTGTTAAATGTATGGGTATTTCCTGACTTACACAGATTTTAGTTCAATTTATCAAGCGAGGCTCAGAGTTCCAACAGCCATAGAAATTCTTGACAGATTTACGTATCTGACAATGGCAGATTTATAAAGGATGAAGATTACTTAATAATTCTCTTATCTTAAGAATTACACGCATCGTAAATAAACGTATCCGTAATGTGTAATATCCCAAATGTATCAAGTCATTGTCTGTCTGACGCCTAGGGTTGTAAACTGAAAACTGAAAATGCCGTAACAGACTGTTGAATGTGCCGTAACAGGCACCATAAAATAGAGTTCAAGAATCAAGTATTTAGACACGGCTTACGTTTATTAATAGACGGAAATAATGTTAGGTTTAATCAGGGGAGTTACGACTTGGGTAGACAATCAGTGTTTTTGTTAAAAGTGAAAGTAAAACCTTTTGGAAAAACCGAAAACCTGCTTTCGAAATACCGAAACTGTAATTTATTCTCAAATTACTGAAATCAGTATAAATAATGAAAACTTCCACCAGTAATACAATATTTAAATAACACAATATAAGTTATTCAGTGAAAGTATCTTCAATACACTTTGATATTTTGAAATACCATTCCTCAATTGATACTTTGTTGTTTTTCTGAAAATTTAAATATACGTTTCCTAAATAGATAATTTGTTTTATTTGTGGACGGCAAAGGGATAGTCCAATTACATATGATAATGCTTAATATTCTACAGCCTATTTTAACTACTCTGAATTCAGAAAACATGGTCATCCAATTGCTTCAAACTACGTTGACACAAAAAACATTCGGTTATATATTTTTATCTTGATTTATTAAGTGCATTATTAATTCTTGTATAACAATGAGGTATTTCACAACATATGAACCAGTACATAAAATACCGGTACCAAATTACTATAACCAGTAAACCAGGGAACCAGGGGGAAAAGACAGTGGGTTGATCTTACAAACATTATATATATTAAATGAACATACGCAACAATATGTAGACAACGTTAGTTTTTTATAAATCTAACCAATCAACAAAGTTAATGTCGAACAGTCACAACATAAAAGGTATGGTGATAAAAACACAACTTTACACTTAAAAATTAATTTTCGAAAACAATCTAAATTTGTTTAAGAATAATCAAAGACTATTTTCTAATACAAGTCCTTATTTTAGTTGCAATAACAGCTTTGCATTTGAAATAAAGTCATTAATGAAAAAAAAAACATTACAATTAAATTTTCGAAAATGCTATGTTCTATCATTAATACAGCTTAATAAACATAATATGTGAAAGTTTCTTTTCGTTCAATACTTTTAACATTTAAAATATATAATATTATCTGAACTGATTCTCGTTTCGCAAAGGATCAATATTTTTCACAAAAATATACAACAAATTGGTAACAAATATTTTATTATAATATTACATACATTCATATTGAACAGAAAATTCAAAATTAACGTACAATATTATTACTATAAATATAACACAATTCATTCTCGTTTTAAGGGAATATAAACAAAATTAATGAATATAAAGAACTGGGTAGCATCAATGTGCTCACTGCACTGGGTATTATATATGAGAGAAAAATATGTATACATGTACGCCATTTTATTTATTAAAATTGTAATAACTAATGTGAAGTCTTG
Source organism: Mactra quadrangularis (assembly GCA_025267735.1). Lineage (NCBI taxonomy): Eukaryota > Metazoa > Mollusca > Bivalvia > Venerida > Mactridae > Mactra > Mactra quadrangularis. The sequence continues at coordinate 43,039,701 of CM046299.1, read as the reverse complement.
AAATTAGTTATCAAATTTGATTTTAAAATGTTAATTAGTAATAGTGTGATTTTCTAGTGTCATGCTCCCCCCCCCTGCAAAAAATAATGGTATTATATGCCCATGGACAATGGTGTACTCTGGAAACATTAAATCAAAACATTTATATGGTTTTCAGAACATACATGCAATGATTTGGGTCCATTTTGTCTATAACTTTAATTTAGCTTTTAAATCTTCTGGTTTTTTGTCAGAAAAGAAAAAAAGAAAAATCCTTAAAGAGATGAACTTTTTGAAAGGGTTATGCATATTTCAATTTAATAAATACATGCATGTCTTTGACGAACTTTTTATGCTATCATAAATCTAAAAACAAAACAAACGAAATTAGATTTTTTTTCAAGAAATATGCAAGTTCATGTAGTAGAAGTTTAAATGTAATGTTTAATTATTCATGTATACACGATTTTGGGGTAGGGTGGGACCTGTTTCTTAAAGGTACTAGTTCACAGATTTGGTTAAGATTTTTCTATATTTTCATTATAAAACTCAGTGTCTTTGATTGTGTCAAAACGAAAGTTCTTATTATTTCAAGACATACTGACCTAAAGATTCTAAGAAATATTCAATAAAAGTCACAAAAATGCACTAAAATTGTCTACACCGTGACATACGGGGTAGCATTTTACTACTTGAAACACCATCATTGGTAGTTGTAAGTCCATTTGCACTAAAATTATCATTATCAGAACACTACTTTCCTGCATCAAAAAATTGTTTCATACAATTTTGGTAGTTTCAGAAAAAGTTGATTTTTAAATTGAAATCTGTGAATGAGTACCTTTAAGGTGAATATAACTTTAAGGCTAAATCTATCTTATTAACTCATATTAAAAAAAAACACAAACTATATATGTAGGCATGAATGCTTAACTTGTTTGTATGTTGAACATATTTTTCAATGTGTATTATAAATTCAAGACGACTGTAAGTGGTGATTCAGTAGCCTGTTCAATTACACAAAACGTTACAGAACGTTCCGTAACGATACATTCGGAACTCCTCGGCCATTCACTGCAAATAATCTCATCTAATTCACAAATATGCGATCGTTAAGGCTATGAGTGATGTTTAAAATGTTTAGGAGTTCCGAATGTATCGTTTCGGAACGTTCTGTAACATTTTGTGTAATTGAACAGGCTACAGTTCTTTATGCTCTCATATTTTATCACATGTAACGTGTGTAAAAATACGTAACCTGTTCGATTCTGTTCTGATAATTTTATAAATGTACCCAGTAGTCAGTAAAATTTATCAATTAATTCAATTGCCATTCTTGGAATTCGTGAACATTGTATAGAGATATCAACATGTGATAAGGATGTTTATTTGTTAACACACAAAACAAAAGGCTATCAAATGTTATCTCTGTTTCTAAAAGAAATGTATTTTAGTTTTCACGGCACACAGATATTACGTCACCCGTGCTCTTTCCAAGTGCACGTGCTAACAAAGACTGCGCGGGCGCGAAAACACAAACATGAGTCATAACCGTATTTGAGAATACTGATCAAAGTTTATCAGAAATAATTTAAAATTAGATAAATTAATTTTAGAAAATGTAAATATAGAAAGTGAGTTTTGATAAACAATGCGTGCTATTTTTAACATCGAATTCCTAGATAAAATATGTCATTTTTAGAACCGAACCGGGACATGCTTATTTAAAAAAAGATTTTCAAATGTACTTACGAAATTATGGTGGTGAACATCGAACAAATTAAAAAAAGTAAAATCATAAAACCTTACCCTGACAAAAAATCACAAAAAATGGGAAAATTTCATTAATTTAACTATTTAAGTAGTTCGTATACTTAACTCGGTGATAATTTAATTAACAAAAAGCAAACTAATTACAAATGAGTTAATTTTGGTATATAGTCATATGCGCCCTGATGATACCCGTTCATACCACCACCCACCCCGCATGGCATGCCGGGACCTGGGATCATGTGACCTCCTGACATTTGACCTTGATCCGGGTCCTCATTTACATCCGGGTACATTGGATATGGGTTCATTGAGTTCATATAATGGTGTCCACTATTAAATCCACCGTGAGAATTCTGATTCATGTGAATATAAGGGTTCTGTATGCTGTGGTGTCCGTTATATCTATTCACGTCCATATTATGAGTGTTATTCATACAGTTCATTGACATATTCATGTTATTACCATGATGCTGAGAGGGTACAGGGGACACCGACTGTTTGAGGCACGTGGGGCTTGACTGTGGGGCTGGCTGATGAGTATACATGTCCGAATGTGTTGAATATGGATGTGGCGGCATTGTCACATTTTGTGGGTGAGATCGTAGCCCAGGGCTTGGAGTCTGAGGGTGTGGTGATGACATGTGTCCCGGGGGCATCTGATGACGTCCTATAGGATCGGGACTGCCACCTCCCGGTTGTGATTTATTTCCACTGTCACTTAATGAGTCCTGACCCCCTGAATACGATTCCTCACTGTCACTATCCCCAGAAAGTCCTCCGTCGAGTTTACCAAGACCTTTATCTGAATGTTTCTGTCGTTGTTCCTTTTTATATTTCATACGACGATTCTGAAAATAGAAACAATAAACATACAATAAACAGAACATAATAGATAAGAATGAGCAGACCAGAGCAGAATAGAGCAGACCATAGCATAGCATAGCATAACGGAACGGAACGGAACGGAACGGAACGGAACGGAACGGAACGGAACGGAACGGAGCAGAGCAGAGCAGAGCAGAGCAGAGCAGAGCAGAGCAAAATTGTATAAGCAAAGCACACAGACATAGAACAAGTATATAACACATTACAATATATTATAACAATATCAAGAACAGTAAAGTTCTATAATTATAAAGATTATAATCGACGGCGTTAATATAGGGACATTTTCTTCTCAAATTAGGCATTTGGGACTTAATCATCTTTGAAAGTTGCAATATTTAGCAATAAATAAGGTGATCTTTATTGCTGAACTTTAGTATACATAAAAAGGTTACCAAATGACTTTAAGATAATAGAAGAGTAGCAAAGATTAATTGATATAAATGAATATCAATTAATTATTATGATGATATAAAATGATAATTATAAAATAATAATAATGCACCGTATAGCGAGTATCTTAATATGAAATACAATACAAAACATAATAAATATCTATATGGATAAGAGCATTATAAATAATAGAGTAATTGTAAAAAAGGTAATACGATAATTAAAAGATTAAAGTCGTGCTGATTTATTGACAAATTCTAATTGTTATTGTTCGGTAAATTTTAAATTAATTGGTGCACTGTTAATAAAATTTTAACACTGTTTAGTTAAAATTCACAGCCTCATATAATTGAAATGCATAATGAGAAAAATAATTATGATAGTAAATGATTTGAAAATATAAGCAATACATATGGTATTATGTCAAGCATTAACCTTGTGCAAATAATACAAGGGTACGATGTCTTATTTCTTATATACATGTTCATGTACTTTAAAGAGTTGCATTTAGCCTCAATTCTACAGTTTGTGAGTCATGTTGCATTGCCAGATATTGACCTATGGTCATTTTCACAAAACAATCTCCTGATGCAAATAACTTTAGGGACAAATCAGACACGATTAAAAAGGATGAATACTTTGCACATTTTCTAGATAGTACTTAATAAAGTGTTTCATTGATCTTGGTATCCCCATTCACTAAGTCCCAAACGTGCGTAAGCTGTTTTTAAAAAGAAAAACCAGGCTATACAAACCTTCATAAAAAATTAAATCCAATTAATTACAATGTATTGTCTTATGTAAACTTTCCAGAATAACTTCATTTGGCACAAGAAAGTGTATGTTTCAATGTTTTATATTTTAGCATTTAGTTCTTAAGGTACTGTACATCTTGTGTTCTAGTTTCTTGTGTCTAGAAACTGGTGTCTGTATTATACTCAATGCTTTGAAATGTGTTACGAAACCAGCTTATGAACCCAAGTAGTATTACATTGCATTGACCTTGCTTATCCATGAGTCTAAACATTCGATATTTGTTTGATAATCTCCGTACATAAATACGGATATCTAATGTTTCGATCCTGAGTACAGAGCTACTGAAGTAAGTATCTAAATCAGCCAGGTTCATGCATGCACCACTGACAGTTGAATAACATTAACAATACTAGTAGCAATTAGTTTGATTCTTCTTGGGGAGTTGGCTGAGGTTTAAACTTGTGGACCGTATTACCAAGCGTCTTACGACTAATTTCAGTCGTAAATCAATCTATTGTTACATTATCGTAATATTTTTGATATTAATATGTTCCTTTTGCGATCTCAGGTCATGCTTAATGCATGTAATACAATATGCAGACAACAATAAAACAAACTATTATGTTTACCTGAAACCAAATCTTGATTTGTCTTTCTGTAAGATTTAAAAGCGCAGCCATTTCTATCCGTCGTGGTCGACATAAATATCTATTAAAATGAAATTCTTTCTCAAGTTCTACTAACTGGGCACTAGTATAGGCTGTTCTAGCACGTTTTGTAGGCTCTGAAAGTAGAAAAAATGTACTTGGTAGTGAATAATTCCATGGTGTAAATGGTATACAGTATAAAACCTCTGCAGAACAGCTCTCTACAGAATAAAGTCTCTGCACAACGACAGCATTTGATATTTCCCGTAGTAACTGTTGTGGTTGTAATTGAAGCTACCCTCAGAGCAACATCAACCTCTAAACAGCGACACTTTTGGTCCCTCCTAGTGGGTGTTGTTCAAGAGAGTATGTACTGTACAAATAAAATGACATACGAGTATTCATTGCAACTATGGCATATTTTTTCTTGGAACATTCTCATACCCAGAGGTTTCAAAAGCGAAATGATACAAAACACAGGTAAAAGACAAACCAGGAGACAATGTCCTTTTTTCCTTAGGTTTTCTTGGTTTAGTTTATAATTAAATTGTGAACAATGAAGTCTCCCAGTGTGCGAGAAATCAAAGACAGCAAACACAGATAAAACAAAATAGGACGTTTATTTTTGTACGAAGTTCGCTTTTTAAATTTAGTTTGCTTTATTTGAAAGATGTTCGCATATTTTGTACGACGTTTGCTTATTTTGTAGACGCTCGCTTATTTTGTACGACATTCCCTTATTTGTACGATGTTCGTTTATTTTTATGACGTTGCATAATTTTGTACGACGTTCTCCGATTCTGTACAACCTTCGCTTATTTTGTACGACGATTGCTTATTTTGTACGACGTTCTATTATTGTGTACGTCCTTCGCATTTTCTGTACGACATCCACATAGTTTGTACGGCACTTGCTTATTTTTCACGACGTCTGCTTATTTTGTACGATATTTGCTTATTATTTATGACGTTCGCTTATTCCGAATGACGTACGCTATTTTTTACGACGCTCTTTTATTCTGTATTCAAAGAAAGCAACAAGGAAGTATTAAATGATTGTAAATAATGACTCAATTCTGAACATATGTAGATAGGTAGATATATGATAGCTTGAATGATGGATGCTTGATACTAAGATCAATCAATTTAAAACATGGCATATCAGGACACGATATGTTAATAAGGTTAATATTCCGATCAACTAACTCTTCTCTTGTTTACAGGAATATTAGACCACGCCCATTTTACAGGAAATGTATAATCAACATGAATTAGAATGTACAGACTTAGTGTTTTGAATTTTAAAATGTCTTAAATTTGCACATAGTCGAATTATGTACTGTAGAAATTCATATGTACATAATGGCATATGATTTTAGTATTCTGGCAATTTTCACAAGAGATTTTTAATTTGCATGTTTTTAAAATATTTTGTAGTAAATATACTTCAATATCGTGATCTAACGGTTATTAGATCATTGTTTAAAATTCATGAAAATTAATATTAGTAATCTAACCATGAAGGCCGAGATTGAATATCTCAGATCAAAATGGCAAACCTTAAACAATGTACTGCCATATCACGATAGTTTTAATATCAATTCTAATATTCTAAAATAAATAAATACCTATTTATCCCAGCGTGGAAATGCGCCATAGCTCTAATGTATGACGCGCTTACTCGACTTGTCATATTTTATTGCGGATTTAACAACAAAACAATTTGGTCTTTATTTGTACAGAAATGTATTTTTGCATTATAAATGAACGACATTATAACCTGTACACAATGTTACATGTTCATTATTTTACGATGTGTTTCATATTGAAATGTAAATACGAGTACATGTAATTGATTTTTTTCAGGTGACTAATAGGCCAGTATGGTTGGGTAAATTTTAACTATTATTATTTTTGAAACTTTATTGTGTACAATGTTGAAAATAAGTACTAGTCATTATAACAAACAATTTTCTCACATGCTAACTTATTTATTGGAATTATTGTTATCATAGTTACAATTGGAAAAAAATCTTCAAATTTTATATTGTGAAGCATACCTTTTAATATGATTATAAGTTTTGACATTTTGATATAAATGGAGTTTCTATATTTTTTATAGTCTCTATAATATAATTATAAGCACGACCTATTGATGGAAAAGACATGAGACTTAATGATGTAGTAAGTTGGTCGGAGAGCCTACATATTTAAACAATCAAATCTCCATTTCGCAAATGTCTGCATCATTTCGCCCAAAATTCTCCATTGCGTGTTTTAGTCATACCGTCTCACAATTCAAAGTCTGGTAAGCACAGGAACCAGAAGCGTTCCGAACTTGCAAATTTAGTTCGAAAAGTGAGGGTATGTTATCTCCTTTTTGCTGATCCTTAGAAAACGACGAATGTTTTTCCATATTATTGTAAAAACAGCGACAAGTTATAGTTTTAAAAGTTTTTCTTGATAAAGTTAAAATCAAATTTAATGTGTCGCCATGATGAAATGTTAGCCAACTATAATTGGAATTTTGGTGACGAGATTTCTAATAGGGGATGGTTAAGTGAACAATTAGTATGGCGTCCGCTCACCGATCCCTTATCGGAAATAAACATGTCTCTTTGCTGTTCAACAATACAGGCGTTTTAAGTGACAAAATATTCTAAGAACTATCACGCAACTGTGTTGTTTTAAATAATGAAATAACAAGAAAACTTGCTTTGAACGACGAAGAGAAAATAAATTTGGTTTCATAGAGGTTATATGTTGACTAACGGCGTTGCGTGAGAACAACTAGCGTGTGTAAGTTACATACATTTCCTGGCGAAAAACAGTATCTTGATAAAAATAACAAACATTGCTTGTTTTATCGAATCCTAATGGATACCATCGGTAGCTAACACGGAAACAGTATTTACGTGCTGAAAAATTATCATGCCGAAATGCTTTTAATACACGTTTTTTATAAAATTATTTTCGTCTATACAAATTGAAATTAAATTTTTGCATTAAAATTAGCTTCCCCTTTGAGGTGCAGTTTTTATCATCCACTTTCGTGTTTTTTTTCTCTATTTCAGATTGTTCACTTTACAAAAATAGATTGTTTTGGTGAATACTTGTTAATACAAGTGTACGCGTGGTAAGATTCTGTTTGAACTGTTATTTGGGCCATTTTTGATCTAAGAGAAAGAAATCAAATTATGGTAGTTTGAACTTTTCTAGTTGACGACAATTTCAAACCAACGAATGCAAATTTTGTGAAGAAAATACACTAATATAATAAACAAAACATGTACATGAAAATTCAGAAATTAATCACGTGTTAAAACGTATTCATATGTATTTGATGGGACATAATTTGACAAAAATAATTATTCATGCATAGATAAATTCTTTAATGCAAAGGAGAAAACGTCAATAATTTACAAAACGAAAATCATCGAATTTGTAGTAACAAGTTAGCCGTTTGGATGAACGTTTGCAATGAGATGTTGTGAACGTCCAATTCCAGGACATGACCGAAACTTATGTTTCAAAAACATTGACTAATTCAAGTAAAAACAAAACTCTATCCCAATGCTCTAATTGTACTATGTTGCTTTTCAAGCAATAATGAAGTTTAGTTGATTAAGCCAGATATTCAGCATTTCAAGGAACGGTGAATAGGTTGATTGACCATAGAAATATGGTCTAAAGAATAATAACAACAAAAGAAAGCTAGTAAACACACTACCATTTAAAATAAAGGTAACAAAATGTTTATCAATAACAACAGGCGGCCGGCTTGGTTCCCAGTCAAACACATTATCTATACAAAGTATGTATAGTGTTTTGACCGGGAACCATGCAGGCCGCCAATGACAATTACACTAAAATTGTAACAAGTTATTGATGAGCCTATACTATTGTTATATGCAAAACATTGATTGGTAGATTACAGTTCAATGTTCAGAATTCTAGAAGTACAGCAATTGCAATGTAGGCTGTGATACAATTTTTATGCAATTAGGCCAAACAAAAATTATTACATTGTTTTTTTAACATTTTTTAACGTCGTTTTCAACACATATTTAGATTATATACACGACGGCCAGCTCGTCCTACTATAGGTTTCCGGGACACTCTTTCTATGATTAGTACTAACTTACCCTACCACGAGGCCGACAACTCATGTATAGAGTATGACCTGCCTCGACCGGGCTCGAACCCGCGATCTCCGGATTCGAAATCAGACATGCTAACCACTACGCCACGGCCGCGGCTATCATATTACATTGTTTTCAACTAGTATGTACTTACACAGGGCATGCCAAAGTGGTGTATAATAAGTGGCACTGAATGTTTATTACAATCCAAGTGAAACGATTTAGAACTTATTTCAGACATGCTTCCATTAAAAAGATGTAATACGTAAAGCAATCTTTATAGTTAGTTTCAACAACAAATGTGTAAAAGTTCATGAACGAATAGAACAAATAAGGTATGATCACAGGCATTGAGTCTATTGGTTATCCTTATTTATAAACATGTACTACACTTTTCTCCAAAGGTTCACCATCAAAGGAAATTTGAGAAAAAAATAATTTATACCACTATTAAAACCTTAATGTAATATAGTTTGAAAATAAACTTAATAATGCTGATTTTGGAATCTAGTCAGTTGTGTCCTTATATATACCGCATTTGTATAGCGCTCTTTCCATATTGAATATATGTTCAAAAGCGCTTCACAATCATAAGCATAATTAGGAAAAAAACAAGTTTAAATGATAATGAAAGTGAATAATAGATGATAAATATATATAAAAAACCCCAAAAAAACCATAAACTGAAGAGTAATATAAAACTAAGAATTAGTGTTCAATAAAGTGCTAATAGCAGTTTAAAAACAACAACAACAACAAAACAGTGAATTTTCAACTGTAAAAAAATAGTGAATGAGAGATAATGGATTGTTGGTAGAACGGCAGCAAAATGGTGGATGGGGAATCAGGCCAATGCCCCGAAAATCCATGATTGCAAGGTGCAAAGTTGGATCTTAATCCAAGGCTCCCGCCCGAACATCCACCAGCATCACCGCCCGCGCGTCCCCCAACAATGCATTAAATAGTGATAAAGTAAAAGTGATAATAGTTATGATTAGAGTATGAGAAAATGCGGCCACCGACCAATAGGGAATCCAGCCCGATGCCTTGAAAGATCCATGATTGCAAGGTGCGAAGATAGATTCTAATCCAAGGATCCCTCTGGAACATCCATCAGCGGCTGTGTCTGATTGGTTAGATAAGGTATTAATCTTAAAGGTAATGATTATTGTATTGGTGGAAAGGCAACACATAGCCAATGGGGAATCAGGCTAGATGCCCTAGAAAATCCATAACTGCAAGGTGCAAAGTCCGATTCCGATCCAAGGATCCTGCCAGAACATCCATCAGTGTCTGTGCCTGATTGGTTAGATAAAGTATTAATCTTAAAGGTAATGATTATATTATTGGTGGAACGGCAACATCTAGCCAATGTTTATTTCATGGAGAATGTGAATCCGGTTATCCTAAAAAATGCCCAATAGCTCTTTGAGAACTCAGTATTTTGAGTTAAAGACAACTTTGCCCAAAACAAATTTTATTTTGTTTGGTCTAACAATAAACACTATCGAAAGTTAAAGGCTCTGCATTTTAAGGTTAAAACAAACTTGCAGGAAACACATGCACTATTTTTGTTTGGCCTTACAATAAACACCATAGCATTACTGAGAAAAAACGTTCGAACATTACAGTGTTCTAAATGGCATGATTGGCCTCTGATATAGAATGCTGTAAACGAGACAATGCTTCAAGTCTACAAGATTGTGAAAATGTTCCAATGTCTGTAAATAATAGATGGTCGGTAATTGTTCCAATTAGATCAATTAAAATGGTACATATGTCTACAGCAGATCAGCGTGATATCATAATATGCATATCTGGCTGTACAGGCAACATGGTCACGTGGTATGGTTTTTGTTAGACATACTCAGGTGTAGCTAAACAGCTGTTCTGGTACACTTGTTTACCCCCTTTGTTATAAATAAATTAAGTCACCGCCTAAGATTATGTTGTAAAACGGTGAATAATTTTATATCGTAATAAAGTCCTAATTTGAGTGCAATAAAATGTGCATAGATTGTACAATGTGTGCATATATTTGTAGTTTGACCTGAATTACAGGAAATAACTGAAATGTATTCTTAGCGAAGTTTACTGGCATGAAGACATGTTGTTGCCAAAATTTATTGTATTTAGTCGCTTTATTACATAATAAGCACATTTATACATGTATATACAAACAGCACATGTATACATGTATACGTGTATATACATTGTACATTTCTTTCGGCAGTTTTGTCCGGAATGTTTCATCGTAAAGTTAAAGTGCGGTTTCAAGTCTACTTAAATATACATATTCAGCCGACTTTCAATTTTGAACGATAACTCCTGATCATTGAACTCTACTTCAGACAAGCGATCCCTCACAGTTGCCATTTGCACCTGGATAGAGTGGAACAACTGTAGGTAAATTTCTTGCTCAAGGAAATTAGCGGTGCCCTTATTTGAACCCGGTTTGAACCCACGACCGCTCGATAACTAGGCGCACGTCCAACCACTGAACCACAGCTCCTTAAGGTTGTTATTTAACCATTTGCCTTAAAATGATTTATATACATATTTATAATAATGTTTGTACACAATCCTGAACAAAAAATAACTCCATCTTAAGTAGAAGCTAATAATAATGATGTAATTAGTATTGAAGTAACTGTTTATATTTGATGTTTTATTTTTGTACTATCGATGTACTTAAACAGAAACTTCTAATGGACAGCTGTATATTCGGCACTTTACGAAGTGTCTTTCTGAATAGATTTCTTACTGTTTAGCTATGTTTAGAATGTGCGTGAATAGACTTCTAAATCTATGTCTCAATAAACTTAAAGAATAACAGTATTTGATACTTAATTCCTGAATTATCTTTCATTTAACTGCAAACCATGTCATTGGCATCATAAACGTACTGAATTTAATTTACTATATAATTCCTGAAATTGCTGAAGAGTTCAGCTACTTATACGAAAGACAATTTGGCTTGTTTGGCTCCCGAAAATCTTTTAGTTCCGGACCATTCCTAAAACTTCATGTACATACATGTGCCAATAATAAAAAGCTCAAAAGTGAACAATTTAAAAAATAGTAAAAACCTACTTTTCAAAGTACCGAAAATAAACAGATTTCATGTAAATAACATAGAGTAATTTATTCTTAAAATACTGAAAATCAGTATTAATACTGAAAACGTTCACCCATAAATGCTTCCTAGTAGCAGTTTGTTACCAAACGCCACTATCACCAAACAAAAACACTAACTACAATACAGTAGAAAAATCAGTTATTTTTATCAAATTACATTACAAAGTAGAGAATACTTTGATCACTCTAGAAAATCTTGTATTAACGTATTAACATTGATATCACGTTTAGATGATAGACGTTTAAGTCATAGGGGAAAACTTCCACAATTCTAGATTAATTCAACTACCGGTCGCAGATGGTTTAACGTTTTTCTGGAAAACATTACAGCTGATAGTTTTTGACAGAGAAACCAGACTTGGAAAAACATTTCAATTTTCTTTCATGTTTCTAAGATTCCTCGCCATGCTCCATATGCTTCGTACTCAATAAATCTTCCTTATAAAAATATAAGAATATTTTGTTATTGTTGTATGTATGTAACAAACCTATACCCAGTAATAGTATGTATTATGTATATGATTTTAGCGACATTTATGTTAAGGAAATACGTGTTTGGTACATGTACATGTATATTCAAATTCTATTTTAAGTTGGAGCATTTCTTGAATTTTGGGTTTTTAATATGACACATGCATTCTACGATAACTTTCTAACAAAAAGAGCTTAATTAGTATTCGTTTGGTTAATTAGATCTAGAGCGCATGAGTCAGCAATTTACTTATACTAATTTATATGTACTAATTTTAGCTCGATTGTAAAACTAGTTCTTACAACTTAGATTTCTCACTTTCAAGTCTGCTTCCTGGTCTCCCAGTACTGAGCTATTTGAATAAAGTTTCTTGCTCAAGGAAACAACGGGGAAGGATTTGGATGGGATTCGAACCAAAGCGGAGCTGGCTATCCTATGATTACCAGTCCAAAATCGTAACCACTCGACCACCTTAGCAATCCTAACAGCATGACAAAATATGAGGGTCAATTATAAGTGTATACTATGCTCTAAAACATGTATATCATAGCTTAAAAACTTTACATTATTGAAAAAAACCATCTACATGCCTTTACAGACAGTACATTAATTAGTAACACGTGTAAAACTATATGATATTGCAATGCAACTTGGACGAAACGTTTTAATAGTTGCCTCAGTAAAATAGGATTGTCGTTTGAAAAGTTTGAATTTTAAACGATGCATGAAGCAAATTGTCAGTGTTTATTATCTGTGGGACAGGAAATCTAAAATATATTATTATTCGTTAAATTGTATAATAACATTTTTGTGTACTTTCAGAAGAATTTGTTTGAATTGCATATCCTACAATGATATAGTCTGTCCTCTTAAGACACTTAGATCAAATAAAATCATTTAGAACTAAATCTTTAAACCCGGAAATGTACAAGTATAAACATGCAAATATTCACTTTATGTGTATTAAATGTAAAACATATTTTACAATCTTACAGCATAGAACTGCGTAAATAAATGCATGCAAGTACAGTAAATTCCGCATTAAGGAGCATCAAAATCTATGATGTTAATAGTAGAATGTTCTTTATATATAAAAATTATTTCCTTCTCAAATAAAGAATTTTGGACTTAGATATTGTGCAAAGGGCTTGATTTAGCATTGTCCAACTTAGTCATTATAGAGAAATATAGCTGTATTATTCTGTATTTATTTGGCAAGTGAAAACTATTGCGATTGATCAGTATGTTTGAAATTTGACTCAGAATATACATGCATTTTTTGGAGGCATTAAACTAAACTATATTTCAAAACAATGCATACATGTACATGTTTACATTAACTCTTCAATTTATCATCAGCCGAACTGCATCTTGGACAAGTTTTCGTCCTTGAATATATATTAATTTCAAAGACATTTTCATGCTAATGTCAGTTTTGAAACACAAAAAAATCACAGAAAACATAGATTTTATCTTAGTTATATTTTTAGTCCCGGAATTTCAATTTCTCGTAAAAAATCCGTACATGTACCGGACGGATCTGGTTGTGTTTTATACATTGCCAGGAAACGGGTTTTATCTCAAACCATCGTAAATCATTAAATGGTCTATAACGGATATCATCTCTCGCCGTTTTTCTCTCGCCTAATTAGCATGTTCTGAAATTACTGTAGAAAAATACACATGTACAAGTATGTCAGTCATCCATGTTGAATTTGTTGATGTTTTAATTTTAAGATATTTCTGTTTCAACAAAAAAAAAAACGAACGAACAAGCGATACTTGAAGCATAGACCTATGCTTGGAAGTGTGTTCCATTCAAATTAAATTAAATTTTGTCCTTCGGGGTCTTAATGTACAAACTTATTGCATTGTAAATTTCTGTAAATGCTAAGTATGAATACATTTTAGGCAAGAACTTGGCATAAACTATTATTCGTGTTTGTTCATTTCGTCATAAAAAGTTCATAAATGATCCAACTCCAGGAAAGTACAACTGTAATGATTGAATTTACATTTAGCGCCGTTGCTATTGAATTTGTTATGCAAACACGACTCTTTGATTTCATAAATAATTAACATAATTCAATCCAAGCAAAACATTGTCAGCAGTAATGATCACTTGACGTATAAATGTAATAGATCGTGTTAATAAACTCATAAATATTTTAAAAGCGCGACACACATTTCAGAATATCTGATTTGTAATTCATTCATATAAATAATGTAAATATTATTATTATATTTAATAAGGGACCTTAGTCAGTTATTTTCTCTTGTTTATTCTTCAAATAGATAGGTTCAATTAGTTAGATTACTCGGATTTTACCCTTACTTTTCAATGACAATTTGCCGAAATTAATCTTAAATAACCTTTTTGTGAATCTTTTAATTTGTTTGAAAATCAAGCTAAGCATTGTTAGGGTTAAGACCTTTTCTACAAATCATCATTTCTGTTAATATCTTAACAAAGAAGAAAGATATTAGATGAAATATTTTGTTATCCTTACATAGGACTTACAAAGATAAAATCCGAGGATTCCAACCATAAGGACCTACTAACCAATCGGATTGCTTCAGATTTTATCAAGGAAAAATAACTGACTAAAGTCCCTAATTCAATGTCCTGTTATTTAACTCTTCTCTTCAAAATCACCATTCCTTCCAAACAAAGAAGTAGCCCACGGTACTATTTGTAGTCTAGTATGTGAGTTATTGTTAGTTTCTGTTATTTAATGAAGTAAAAACGAAGTAATTGCATTTTATAGTCTATGTTTCATGCTTACGCCCATTCACCGACTTTACAGCTATTACCCCTGGTCATTGGGCTACTGGAATCTATCTATCAATCTCCATGGGAGTCTTTTTACTCCGCTTATTAGTGCAGCCGACAAATTGGCGCAACAGAGTTATGCCACCCTCGCAGGTACCCATTTACACCTGGTTGGAGTGAAACAATCGCAGGTAAATGTCTTGCTCAAGGAAATTAGCAGTGCCCCTAGTGGGATTCGAACCGAGGACCTCTTGATCCCTAAGCGCGCCTCTTACCACTGAACTACTGCTTCTACTGAATGCATATATCAAAATAATAAACAGCAACCCGTCACCGCAGTAATGAAATAATTTCTAGATATTTTAAAATTATCTATATATTTGCTATCAGTATAAAATAACTGAACTGAAAATTGTTAGACGGAAATTTGATATTTTAATAAACTTTGAGAACTATTCTGACTTTAACACACGTTCTGAGCCTGAGTATGGGAATGGCAGACAGTTTTAATAGACTGTTGCGCTTGTAGTAGAATTATTGTAGATTGTACCGCGGAAACAATTAATTTCAATCACTTCTCTGTATTTTAATGCATTAAAGTTTGATAATATATTCTAATCGATATTTGATCAATGATATAAATGCAAAACATCAAAGTTAAAGCCAGGTGTCGCCTTACAGCTTAGCAATGATAGAATATGATGAATAATTAGTTGGATTGTCGCTGTTTTACATTTTTCAAGTTTATATTATCACATGGTATGATATATAGGTACATTCAAGGCTATGAAATGTTTGTTTTGTAAATTTCAATTTTACCTTATAATGCGTTTAAAAAGCTGCCAGTCCACATATTTCAACTTATAAAATTAATATAAAACCCTCAACAACTTTAGATGCATCTTGGAAGCTGTAAAGTAGTGTTCTGATAATGACAATGTGAATATAAATCGCCGAACTACTGTAAAACATGTTTTGTGTAAAATAATATGTCCCTTAAGTAAGTGTTTCGATGAGTGTAGTGCATTTATGATAATCTTTTATTTATATTTCTCAAAATCAAAACCATTCTTTAACAAAATTATAGAGACTGAAAAGAGGTAGTTCAAGCATATGCATTTGACAACATCAACAATTTACATTCTCGCTATCTATTATACATGTAATAGACATTGGTCTGTTTAAATTAGTAAAGCAGTGTATGTGCATCACCTAATTCACATTTTGAGTGGAAAATGGCATTTATTTATTAAAGTACATAAATATGTATGACATATTACACGACCTGTTTAAAAGTGGTATAATCAAAATACTTTTAATTATTGATGTACAACTGCTAAAATAAACGTTAATTTAATTCCATCGATCGTTTTGAAGGAGTTGCTTCCATCTAATAAACGATTCCGTAATGACTAATTTGCGGTCATTTGTGGTCATTTGTATTTACCTGTGGTCCGTTTATAGACATTTTTATTTGGTCACCCTGCTCAACCCATATGATTCATTATTGATTTCTATTTATAAATTATGTATACTGAGGCCATCAGTAACAATTACCATGACGTAAGCAATCAATTTGTCTACCTCATCAAAAGTGTTCAATATCATAATCAGTACATGGATCCCCTCTCTAGTTCAATAAATGAATGTTAAGAAACAAACAAAAGTTAAAGCAATGTTTTTGAAGTCTACTACTGGTTTTACTATTCAGTCGACTCTTGACATTAACTTCCCAGATCATCGAGCCACACACCTACTGTTAACATAAGAACGGCATTGTCAAACCGAAATACATATATAAATGTAAAATGAATAATTGTGTCATAATAACTAAAATGTACTAAGTGAGTTCCTCAAAGTCATTGATGTAAAATTTGATACACTATACAAACATAAAACCATTTATAATATGTCTTAAAAGGTGAGTCACAGCCAAATGTCAAGAACATGCAACCTAATAGTGAGCTTGAATCTAAATCAATTTGCGTTTCAGTTACGTTTTCAAGACTTCACAATGGAAGGTAAATGTATCTCTTGTCTCCAGCTAATTCCCGGAAATAAAAATCGTTATACATTCATTCGTGTTATAGGGGTGTATTGGATATAACGTCTATTTTACTGAACACACTACAGCTCGTAAATTAGATCATGTATATTAATGTCCGATTAATATGTGAGTCAGATGATGCATTTACACTAGTTTACTCATTTTAAACAAATTCCTTTGACTTTCAAATTTTATTATAAATAATGTACATGTAATTGTAAATTATAGCAACTGTACTACAATTTCGCATAACGTGCGCAAAAGTGCTAAATAGACCCTACTGTCCCTTAACATTCACATCTGACCACACCATATCTAAAATCTACTCCATGGAATTATTAATGCATTGTAAAATGTTAGTTTTGGAAAAAAATCAATTTAGTTCAGTATTGCAATCATCCGATGATTATATTATGCAAGCATAAATCAACCATGAGTCAGCTATTTGTTACAAACATTCTTATTACATATACATGTATGTTGACAGACACCAACTCTCTAAATATTGTTACATCGGTATCAACAAATGTATATAAAATACCCTTACAATCTTTCCGCTTGTGTAAGTCATATTAAAACGTTTCTTTCACATCAACGGAAACCCGCAAAAAGGTTGAACAGCATGAAGTCTTTTGATGTTCTTCATCATGCGGAGAAGTTATCATTTTTACGCGCTACATGTCAGACCCAAGGTCCGCATTTCTAAACCAAGCGGAGCCTGTTTTTAAGTGATTTTGTTAAATAAAAAAACGGTTTACCGGTATGAATTCACTCACAAAACTGGCGTGCAATATGTATATAAAGTCTAATATACCATAGAATGTTGTTTAAAAGTGTTGTTTACAACACAAGTGGGAATTTAATAATCCTTTGATATGGAAACAACATAGGAATATACGATATGTTTAACATAATATCTAGATGAAGCAAACAGCATCTTCAAACAAACTATACTTTGTGTCAATCATCATAAATATCAGAGATTCCTGCTTTGTAACCTTTCTGTTGCTTTCTGTTGCTTCTTATGCGTCTCTTAGGACAAACAAAAAACAACAAACATGTTCTAGAGCAATTCCACTGAGAACGTGTTGCTCTTTTTTCTCAACTATATTCGGCTGCGTTTTTAGAATCTTAAATAGTTCATATTGTTGCACCAACATCAACTGTGATTTTACATTTGACCTCAAAGCAATTCTCAAAGTTCATTCACATTGCATAATTTTTTACCTAATCTAGCTTTCCTGTACCCTTTTCTATAAGCAGTAATCACCAACCCTTCCATAAGGCCGTCAACATCTTCAAATACTTGTTCTTGAGCATTTGAGGAAATTGTATTTTCATTATGTATGCTAATGAAAAGAATTAAGTGTTTGCACCTTTCATATACGATCGCTTTGATGCAGCAAGTTTTGCATACGTTTAATCAATGCTAGGACTAAATGTAATGACAATTCCTTTCTGACGTCAATGTCCTATTCGCTTGACGTTACAACAAGTCCATTTATAAATGTTTCATACAGTTAGTATTCCAGACGATTTCTAAATGATTAATGAGCCTGGTCATACTTTGACCGGTGAATATAGTTCGGACATTAATTTGTATGGAATAGTTTTAAACTATAAACGTCAAGTTGACCTCTGCACGATCCACACAAGACTGTCTGTAAAGCTCCGACCACCTTAATTCATGGCATAAATATGCTTATGATGTTGCCCTTATGTCGGTATGCTGAACTTTGTCCGTAAACGCCTACATGCGCTTGTGAGTTAAAATTGTTTAAACCTGGAATCCTCCGCATATATTATTATTAATATTATTATTATTATTGATATCATTATTAATTTTAGAACTCTGAAAACTGCCAGGGTCAATTTGGATTGTCCTTGTAAAGAAAGGTGGTGCATTGTGAAACAATGAACGAAGAAGGAATCATAAATTGACAATCTAACGTAAGTATATGCTCGTAGTCTTAACAAACCAATGACGTCATCAAATATGGCACGAGAGTTAATTCTAAACAGCGTGAGTGGATCTTAACCACAAGCAAGGTTTGTATAATTGTCGTAAAAAAAATTTAGCAACATGGTAATTCTGGCTTGGGAGATCTCAATTGTTGTGGTTAGGCTTACATCAATATTTAAAATACAACAAAAATATTTATTGTATTTTAAATATTGATGTAAGCCTAACCACAACAATAGAGATTACCAAAGCCAGAATTACCATGTTGCTAAACTAAGAATAAAGTATATCCCCGAGTGTCGTAAATTATATGGTATGACCAAACAACTTGTTTAATTCTTCATTAAGTATGCATTGTACACTTCTGAATTCATGGCTCGAATATAATAAACATAAGCAACCTAGTTATGGTACAATATTTAGATTTACTTAAATAGGGCGTATGAATGTTCATAAAAATGAACCAATTTCAAGTTTACATTTTACATTTCATTACAAAATAGAAACTTGTAAACAATCGTCATCAGTAATCGAATCAACAGCTATGCCTTAGCTGCAAAGTTCATGCTGGGATTAGGTAGCCATTTTAATAATTAAACCAATTCGGTTAACTACAAGCATTATATCAAGATGGACGGTTTCTTATGTAAGTACTTGCACCAGAGGAGTATGAAAAATATATGTAAGCAAACATATTACGAACAGCAAGGCAAGAGCAATAGACACTCCAAAAGCCAAAAAGCAAAAGAAGGGAGATGTTTTTAGATTTTTAAACTGTTGTAATATGAGGGGCGCCACAACAATATAACCAAATCAAGAATTTTGAATAACTACAAATGTAGACGGTAAAGATTTGTAAGACCGTTTGTGTACAAAACAAATCAAGCACTTTAGGATTTTCCGCTTTGGAACTGACAGTGGCAAAATAACTGGTAATTTAAACTAGGTTCTAGGGTTAACATGTCGAGTCGCCCGGCTAGCTCAGTTGGTAGCACGCAAGTCTACTGATCGAGGGGTAGTGGGTTCGATTCCCGAGCGGGGGCATACTTTCGTGGAGCTTGGTCATGAAATTATTTATACGGTCATTCTCCCTCCTACCAATGATTTTTAATTATGTAGGGCAGTTGTCAGTCACTGACGAAAGTATGCGCTTAGTAGTTGGTTAACAGCTAAATCCAAAGATTTAGCCTTTCCAGGAGGAGTGAGTAGGTTTACTGACCGCCGTTATATGATCTATAGAATGTGTTGCTACAGCGTTAAACCAAACAAACAAACAAGTTAACATGTCCAAAACCAACTTCTCCAAAGTATAATAGTAATTGATTAACCGACTCTGTTGATTAATCAGTAAAAGCAAAAGCAAGTTAAAAGACAAGGTGTTACAGATGGTCGTAGATCATTGATTTATAGATTGTTATTCTAACAAAGGAACTTTGTTATTATGACATCAGGTAGCTGGGTAGCCATTGTTAATTAGATAGGAGACTATCAATATAAGAGAGGTTGTGACAAGTAAAGCAATTTTCATGATGGTTTCATTTTTAATATCAGTAAGTTAAAAACTACTGTAGTTCTAAGATTCAATATGAAGACCATCTTCATTTAAACAAAACCATGCAATTTGTGATAAAATGAGGGAATTAAGTCAGTTATTTCCCCTTGTATACTTTTTAAATAGGTAGGTCGAATTAGTTGGATTACTCGGATTTTACCTTTACTTTTCAATGTCAATTTGCCAAAAATAATCTTAAATAACTTATTTGTAAACCATTTAATTTGTTTGAAAATCAAGCTAAATATTTTAGGGTAAAGAACTATCTAAATTTCACCACTTCTGTTAATACCTTCATTAACAAGAAAAATATTAGATGAAATATGTTGTTGTCCTTAGGACTTCAAAGATAATATCCGAGGATTCCAACTGTACGGACCTACTTACCAATCGGATAGCTTCAGTTTTTATCAGGGAAAGATAACTGACAAAAGTCCCTTATTAATGTCCCAGATGCTTTATTTGAGAAGAAAAGGGTTCCTATAATAAGACCATTTCGCTATAACGCAATAAAATCTGACAGTTCTTATAGAGGATATATAAGCCGCCCGGCTAGCTCAGTTGGTAGCACACAAGTCTACTGATCGAGGGATCGTGGGTTTGATTCCCGGGCGGGGCATACTTTCGTGGAGTTTGGTCATGAATTATTATGGAAATTATTTCTACGGCCATTCTCCCTCCTACCAATGATTTTTAATTATGTAGGACAATTGTCAGTCACTGACGAAAGTATGTGCTTAGTAGTTGGCTAATAGCTAAATCCAGAGATTTAGCCTTTCCAGGAGCAGTGAGTAGGTTCATTGACCGCCGTTATATAACCTATAAAATGTGTTGCTACGGCGTTAAATCCAACAAAACAAACAAGCAAATAGAGGAAATATACTGTACTAGTGTTTTATTAATAAGTAATTCTGCAAACTTGGCAAATAACGAATCCACTTTCTTAAGTAAGTGACGCAGTTCATTGTTAGAACAAAAATGTGAACGAAAATTATGCCGAATTTAATTCTTGTATAACTGTATTATGCAATCAACTTACAGAGTATATCACAATTACAAAATTACCCGGACTTTATGTATGCATTTCAAACGAAGTAAGATGAAAATATTACGGCAATACACGCTTTGTTTTCATATGCATTTAAATCATTACATGTGTTTTTGCATATTTTATCTAGTCCTTAAAACATTAAATGAAATCTCTATTCCACACATTTTATTAAAGCTTAAGACATTATGTTAAGAGTTCCAAATTAAATTTTTGAATTATCATAGTGAATCTAATGACATTTCAAATGCTATATAAAGTGACACTGTTAAGTTTATATATTTAGATAAAGTGTCATAAACTGGATTGTCTTGACATGCATCTTGTCACATATGTTGAAAATTATATGTTTCTGAATTAATCTAAACCCAAGGGCAAACACCTTACTGACAGCTTGACTCTAGAAAATATGCTGACATGCTCGGCAGGAAATAAGGTATTTCTGTTTTGGATCAGCAATGGCTGAAGGACTAACCATTGAGCACAAAGTGTTCCTTATTCCAGTGGCTCAACTTAAACCGTCATTCAGATTTTTTGAGTTAATGGTTTTACATCGGAATCATACACTGTATTGGAATTGAGAACAAGTCTTGAAATAGTTTAATGATGCATATGTAGCTATTGTAATTAAAGACAGCCCAATACACTAACTGAATGCCATCCCTTTATTATGGCCATTTTCTTTGTCAATACAATTGCATCGCAATGAGGATTGAAAATGACAACGTTTTAAAGATAAAGAGACAAAGGGTCCGAAGTTCTTTACCACGTACAATATAAGATTCATACTCTGAAAGTACGACTACAAAAGCCAAGACAATGAATTTGGTTGTCGGTTTAACCATCAACCTAGGCGCCATTAAGGAAAATTCTTTCTAGTCAGATAAAAAAAAAACCAATGTACTGTAGTTGTCCAAAAAAATCGTGGATTATGCTATTGACATTAGTTGTAGTGGTCTTATTATCGCAGTCCGCTATTTATCGAGACAACCTTCGTATACTTAACTCATTGCATTTTTAGAAGTAAAACAACAACTATGGCCAGTACATCATTTCAAGTGATTTAGTAACAAGTAGTTGATTTATTGTCTTGTTAAGTCCAAATGACTTTTACAAGTTTTAAATGGATTGTGATAAAGATGAATGAAAACTGTAAGGACTGTGTTCATTAAAAATCAAACTGTTCATGTAAGTGGTTAGTCTGTCATCATTATTATAATTTATAACAAGATCTACATGAAAATCAAAGACGAAGTCCATCTATCAAAATACGATAGGCTGTCTAGTTGTACTGAGGAAAAGTTATAGAGCGAAGGATTTACGCGGGTGATAAAAATTCGCGGGTTTCGCTGTTAGATGCTAGTTTCACTTTCCATTGTTCCATTTATTATTACGTGGATTTCAAAGTTCCCCCTTGTCAAAACTGATCACCCAATGCACATCTTGAAATAATATTTATGGTAAATAAAATTTATTATGTTAACTTTGTTAGTAATTGAAAATAGACCCAGGTCTTGGTAGAACACCGTGGATTTGGACTCAAGTTGCCCGAAGAGAGTACCGGTTTGAATCTCAGCAGCGGGGGTTATATCCCTCCATGTTCCCCCAAAAATAAGGTTTATGGAAAAGTTGTCAACCTTGTGAAAGGGTTGGTGAGTTTTGGTTATAGACAAGTGTCCTGGAAAGCTAGGCTAGGTGTGCTGGACGCCGTAAAATAATCTATGTTGTGTTAACACGGTGTTAACTCCCAGTATAAAACAAATGAAAGCAAAAAAAACGACGCATGCGCAGAAACGATCAAGTATACAGTAAATGTAAGATTTATTACGTGGTAATAACCAAAGTGTAATGTTTTATGTTTCAAGTTTAATATGGTAGGATGACAATAATGATGTATAATAGACCTATATGTATCTGCTAAATATTAACTTAATTTAAGCTGTTTGACATAGGGGTTTCTGATTTAGTTTAAACACACAATTTATGGCCATTTAACGGCGGCTGTATCACCTAAGCTAGCTTTTCTGGACCCTTGTCTATTACCTGTTATTCTCCTAACTTCCATAAGGCCGGCAACTTTTCAATACACCTTATTAATGGAGGCCTTTTAGTCTATAATCAGTATTTGCCTATCCTTCCACGAGGCTAACTACTTCTCTATATACCATCTTAATGGACAAAATTCGACATAACTTTTCATGGTAAGGTAAAGCTAGTCCATAAAGCTGTGGATCGTTGAGCAAGTGGCGATCCGATCCGAACCATGATTCATATGTAGCGATTCATGAATCGAAGCACGAATCACTTGTCAATGGAGAAGCATACAGAATTCATGTAATTACAGAATTAGTTAAGAATTACAAGTTTTTACTATATGGAAAACCATGTTCTCCAAACATGTCTATTACCAGGCTTTTTATGGACATTTTCAGTAATAACTTTTTTTTTTTAAATGTGTATCAATCGAATTTTGACACAAGCTTATTCGGTCCATACATAAATTTAAGTTTTCAATAGAATTGCGACTCGTTTTTTGTTGTAATTAAGCTGAAAATGTTATTTCATTTTTTTTCCAAAAAATAGATCGCGATCCGACGATTTCGGACGTGACGAATATTCGTACTCGATTTTCTGGTCGGGATCGCGAAAATTCGAGTACTCGGATACTCGCCGCAGCCCTACTAGCCCAGGTGAGGCTCTAACCAGCAACACATTCGAGGCACTGGATTCGTTATCTCGCGATACTGCGCCACAATTTTAATATTATGGTTTCGTTATTCTCCTTTTTGGTCTTTGCATCTATGAGTAAAAAGTTTCATAATTCTTAGAAGCCATTTTAACATTAAGAAATTGCAGGCGCACCACTGGTTCCATGTCTTGAATAGTTAGTTCTATAATATAATATGTCTATTTGGGAACCAAAAATGTAATATGAAATTTGTTGTCGTATAAAAGACATTAAAAAAAATACAAGATGAGTTTAAAATTAGAACAAATAGTTTAACTGTTGAACACAGCATAGGTTCGTTCACTTCAAATACTTTCTTAAATTACATCAAATACTTCAAAAACCATGTTGTATTCACATAATTATAAATAATTTTAATAATCGAGGCCCCGTGTGTTGTGGAATATCATTTTAATTTATGTTTTCCAAACTTTCATAAAAAAACTATTTTCAAGTTGATGATAAAATATGTTTATACGTATACACAATGTACAATGTACATGTATATTGTATAACTTTGTATGCTCTCTGAATAACTTTGTCATTTGGTAAACGCTATTTAATTTTCAGAGCTTTTATCCGACCGAAACATATTTTCTAAGAATCGGAAATAGATTATAGAAAATTTTAGTTTATTGTAAGTTATAAAATACAATATAATAAAACAATATAAGAAACATTTTGATGTAGACAATTTCTTAACTTAAAACATGATCCGATGTGTGTGCGTTTTGTTTAAACGATGAACTATCTAAGAATGCTCATTCCAAGTTGTGCTTTTCCAGAGATTGTTCTTGGCGCCCTGGTCTGTATTGCAATGACGGCAGAGGTACATTGTTAATGTTCGTTGACCAATAGTACGGCTTTGTTCATGCTGATGTCAATAAAATGAAGTATAGGGTGCTAACCGATGATTAAACACAATGATGCAGACTGTTATAGTCCGTACAAATTGACCAGAGGCAGATTTATGCATTACCTGATTCATTAACTACACTAGTTGTAACTGACATATTGTATGCAAGTTAAAATAAAAAAAAGTACTCTGGTATATTCTACTTTTGTCTCATGTTAATTTTAAACAAGCCTTATATTAAATATATAGCCCATGTTCAGTCAAATATGAGAACACAACCCATTGCAACAATAAATATGCATATCATTATTGTATGTTTACAAATATTAGATAAATTTTGTTGACTAGGGTGACAACGTAACATGGTTTATTTTATAAAAGTGGCATTTTAACTCATACAATGTTTTATTCTAACATAAATTATACTAGCCTCACGGTCGTACCTTGTCTGACAGCAAATCATTCAGAATACCGGGTGTGTTATGACAGCAGTCACGTGGTCACTATAGCCTCATTTGCATATCAGATTCAACCATCATTATAAAGAATGACTTTGTCTTAAGCGTTAAACATGATGTCGCCAATAGCATTATTATTTCAATACAACGTTCTTTTTTCATTTTCATTCTTTTTCACTTATTTGATAGCACCTTGCTGTCAACTTTGATGGCTAGAGTTAGTTTACCATATTCAAAATGGACGATTTTCCGTACGGCGCATTGATTAATTAACTCAGTTATCAGTGTAAATCAAACAAACTTGTCATATCCAATGTCTCCAGGTTTGTACCAGGTTATTCATATTCTACACAAGAGAAATTTAAGAAATAGTCAATCTGTAGATTTGCGCGATAATTCTTTAGTTTATGAATGGCGAATGAATTCGTCAGTATTTTATAAAGACGTGGATAAAAACCCGCACGCGATAGAACGTACTATCTTTGACAAGTCCACTTTTTTCATTTAGATCTAGACTGAAATGGCGTTGTTTAAAAACTGTTTTCACAAGCTGATACGATTTTTGACTGTTGAATAAATTTCCCATTAATCTGACTGTGTCTTCACTTGGCGTTAGTGAGTTGGCTAAATTTTATATAAAATATATTAAAACGAAAGGCGGCTGATCAAAGCGATGGTTTGGTACGATAATAACACGGTCTAGTAAATTGTTTATATGTACGGTGCCAGCATTGAATTCTCTTTATTCAAAATATCGGATTGGGAGACTGAAATTTGAACAGTTGGTGATACACATATATCATCTCGCTTGAACAAAAAAATCAAGTTTTATTTGACTTTGCTGTCCACATCGTATTTTAAACTATCCCAACTATTTGTGTACATATTTGACGAGCGGTGGAGAATTTTGTTTCACAGTGTGGGCTGGTCAAAAGAATACTTAAACGAAAGCAAAGCGCGTCTGGAGATGTGTTTAACAAGCAAATATGCAAAATCAACAGTTGTTTTTGTTTTTTGTTGATATGATATGTACATATTACCATTTGAACCAAATTCTTGGTACAATAAGGGACTTTAGTCAGTTATTTCCCCTTGTATACTCATCAAAATAGATAGGTCTAATTAGTTGGATTACTCGGATTTTACCCTTACTTTTCAATGTTAATTTGCCAAATTTAATCTTAAATAACATTTTTGTATATCATTTAATTTGTTTAAAATTCAAGCTAATTGTTTTTAAGTTAAAGAACTATCTCAATCCCATCACTTATGTTAATATCTTCATTAACAAGAAAGATATTATGTGAAATATTTTGTTACCCTTACATAGGAATTCAATGATAAAATCCGAGGATTCCAACTGTAAGGACCTACTTACCAATTGGATTGCTTCATATTTTATCAGGGAAAGATAACTGACTAAAGTCCCTAAATTGTTCATTAATACTCTTCTTTTAAGTATTATGAATTAGTAATTCAATAGACAAATTCAGTTCACTTAAAGGCATTTTGGTACAGAACAGAACAGAACAATTCTTTTATTTGCACAGTTTACATATAGATAATACATATAATTAAATAATATAAGATCATACAAAAACGGTTATCGTGGTGTTATAGGGACAGTGGTAAACATTAAAATAAAATAAAGAAATTGTGAAACTAGGTGTAATATCATTGGTGTCTAATTTTCATCTTTAATCGCTTTTGGTGTGATACAACACTTTTTTGTGTCGATGTGCCGATAAACTCCACAAAATAAACAAGCAAATTAACAAGTTGGGTTTGATTTGAAATTGTCATCATCAGGCAAATGACCATTTCCAGACCGAAAAATCTAAAAAAATATGATAAATAGGTTAAAACATATACTTCGCTTATATCAAACCATAACAACTCGTTATTTCAACTAAATTATATTTTATTTTTCATATATTATTGCGTTTGGGAATAATTTCTGCGGCCTATCAGTTGATATACGTTTCCATGCGTCTGACAATCATTGTCTAGTGAGTCACAGTTGTTTATTTGTGATGAATATTGTATGCCTCACTATATTCCATATTGAGGATAGATTCATTGAGTTATTTATGTAATCAATTTATGATCAATGTATGTTAATTGGTTATCGATCAGTCTTGATTGATTTTTGTTTGTTTTTATTT
This sequence comes from Mactra quadrangularis, assembly GCA_025267735.1. Classification (NCBI taxonomy): domain Eukaryota; kingdom Metazoa; phylum Mollusca; class Bivalvia; order Venerida; family Mactridae; genus Mactra; species Mactra quadrangularis. Next base: position 43,011,926 of record CM046299.1, on the reverse strand, counting down.
TGATGATCGATCAAAAGAAAATCCCAACAAAAAATGTAAATATTTCACATTTTGTATTATTCATAAATAAAGTTATACTGTATTGCACTTGCCAATTTATTGTTTTCGATGCAGACCTTTTTAAAGGAATCATCTGTCAATAGTGGTCACTTTCAGTCAGTTAGAAACCACAATAGACAGGTTTGATTGTAACATGATAATTTATCGTTGTCAGTGGTTATTAATCATAAATAGAACAGAACAGAACAGAGCAGAACAGAACAGAACAGAACAGAACGGAACAGAACAGAACGGAACGGAACGGAACGGAACGGAACGGAACGGAACAGAACGGAACAGAATTGAACAGAACAGAATGGGGCATAATGGAAGAAAACAGAACAGAATGGAACATTATTTCATTAAAATTCTTAAATTTTTAATGGTTCTTGAATTATTTTACTTAAAGGAAAATAAAAATTGTGGCCTACAAAAAAAAAACAATGGGTTTGTTTCAATATTTGTTTCATTCATGGGTAGAATTTCTGTAATAACATTTGGTAATTAATTGTTTATAAGACTATTTGTTTTAAGGAAGAAGAAAATAATCTGACTTTTCATGTGAAATTCAGCTGCTCTGAGCACCTTTTCACAAAAAGTCTTACGAAAAAAGTTATTGTAAGTCAATTTCATAAATTTTGCAATTCTCAGTCAGATGGATAATAAACATAACTATGATATGACGTTCAAACGGTATACAATATTCTACATCATTTAATAACATTTGGAACTGATTGGCCAAAAAACTAACCATAAAATGAATGTTTATTGCTTTTGACTTACGATGATATTTATCGTAAGCATTTTTGTCACAGAATAATGTAGAAGAGTAAACACAATTGGAATAAAACTTATATAATTATTTATGTTACCTGACAATATTTTAAAACTTGTCTTAAAGGTATTTATTTACAGATTTCAACTTAAATATCAACTTTTCCTAAAACTATCAAAATTGTATGGAAACATTTTTGAAAGCAGGAAAGTAGTGTTCTTGTAATGACAAGTTTAGTTCAAATTTACAAATAACTATAATTGATGGTGTTTCATGTAGTTAAAATCTACCCCGAATGTAACGGTATAGAGCATTTAGTGCATTTTTATGACTTTTATTGTATATAATATTATATTTCTTGCTATCTATAGGTCAGTTTGTCTTAAAATATTAAGAATTAATGTTTTGACACAATTACAGACACTGAATTATATTTTGAAATCACAGAAAAAGTTAACCAAAATCCGTAAACTAGTACCTTTTAAACAAAAATAAAAGTAAAATTCACTCTGGCCACTTAATTTCAAATGTAACCAAACCATTTCATTTCTGGATGTATATCGTGGAATAAATTAAAGGATTTTGAAAACAATGAGTTAGAACAGTGATGTATAACGTCGACAATAGAAGCGTAAGATAATACACATTTAGTTCAAAATGTTCTTTTAAAAAGCGATGTTTAAAATGTGTTGTTTCAAAAGTGATGTTCAAAATTGTGGTTTTCAAAAGCGAAGTATGTATAATATATGACATACAACAGCGTGGTGTGTGTGTTGAAAGAAAATAATTTCAAAACCATAAAACGCTAGGGAATTGACGGAGCTATTCGCCTCATAAACAACAAGTTTTTATCTCTATATCACTGAGCATACTGTTTACAATGTGTAAAGACCCCTTGTGGACTTTTATATATTTCAAGGTTTTCATATTTTCACAATTTTCAACAGTATATATTTTCTACTAACTTTAAATGAATAAGTGGTTTTAAAATTGAAACATTTCTAGCAACATTACTTCGTGTTGTACTTTCTTAAAAATTGTTGATAAATAAACTGTTCTTGAAACCACAATAGAATGTATACGTGTTTTAAGTGACGCAAGTTGTATAACTTTTAATAAAATAAAATACTCATAAGAAAATATCACGTGACTTTATTTTTAAAGTGTACTAAACATACAGAACTAATTTTTCTCAAACTAGATTTCAAGAAAGAATTTACGCAGTCGATAAAAATGACCCATGAATATAGTAAATACTTAATTTTATGAATATAAACACAAAGTATAATTATGTACGTGGAAATAACTTTTAATTGTGGTAAAAATGAAGCATCGCACACGATTTAATTATTCTAAGAGTGAAATAATGAACTAGGTACCAAAGTCATAATTTTATAAACTAAACAATTTCCGTGTCGAACAAGTTTAATATTGAAGACAAGATCATAATTATATTATAATAAAATGCTTTTAAAAATTACGCTCTGTTCTGTTTACTGCTGAGAATCACAATCAAAGATATAAAATGAAATTATATCTGGGAAATAAAAATATATTTTAAAATGAATGAAAAATTATTTCGTGCAGATATTTGTCATTCGTATTTCGTTAAGAAATAAAAATATGTTTCGTAATACAATATTTATTTCGTTGTTTTCAGGTAGGAACTATTTATTTATAATATCTTATTCCGTGTGATACTAAGCTACTGGTATGTCAATTGTGTAAATTTAAAATTAAATACAAAAAACAACAACATATAAACTCATGGCAGTAATCAACAATTAAGCTAATGCTGATTTTTATATGTTCAATTAAGTCGCTTTATGATCACTAAAATTTTAATTAATTACGGTTTTAGCACACGAAATTATAATAATTACAATAACTGCAGCAATAATAAAAACAGGAATTATTGTAAGTTTTTAAGTTTAGTTCAGTTCGGTTTTAGCGAATTTGTTATAAATTTAAAGCCTATCATAATTTATCAAAATATGCTTAAAAATCAGATGCGCCATAAATGCTTTTAAATAGAGATGCTAGCGTTACAAAGACTGACCAAAAAGTTAAAATAAATGAAACACAATTTTCGGGTCATGGACAATTAAGTTGGACGTATTTTTATCTCAAACATTCGACAATTTCTTAAATTTCACATTATACAAATTTTTAACAAAATAGTAGCGAAAAAAAGGTCGTAAAAATCTTATGTTTTACACGAACCACTTTGAATATAAACCACATTAAAATTACTGGGATAATTTGAGAGCGATGTACATTGAAATAACCCCTCTGTCGAGATCATAAACTTCAAACTATAGCAACATAAAATTCTAAGATTTTGGCAAACTGAGCACATAAAACTGTAACATACACTTAACTCTGACATTATTTTACGGCTATGTTTAAAAACTAATCTTCATATCAACAATAGAGACATTAGGCTATAAATTTTCCGCATACGCCGAGGTTGACATTAATAGTCGTTAAATAAATATGAAAGTGTTAAATCTAACACAAATTATAATGCTACCGGCGACATTTCATTTGATTTATAGTGAAAACACAAGCATAGAAAAATGGTAATTATTCTTACCTCCAAGGGCTTGATTTTGGTTAGACTGCGGAGGTTGAGTCGCCGGCTGTTGAGTTTGTTGTGGAGTTTGTTGTTGAGAAACTTGCTGTTGTTGCTGCTGCTGTTGCTGTTGTTGTTGTCTTTTGGTATTCTGACGAGATTCTTTCATCCACGGATATATTTCCTTTTTCATCACTCCCGTAGTAGGGCTAGGTGAGCCCATATTTTGAGTACAGTTCATATTTTGAATACATCTCGAGGAATATTGATCCCCGTACCCATTTGGGCTCAAATCTCCGTTAGGCACACCCGTGTTTCCCGGGGGCATGTTACACTGCCCCTGTGGAAAGTAATCCCCTCCAGGGGGTGAGGGGCTAGGTTCGCCGTAGCTCCCTCCGTTAGCTTGAACATTCTCGTAACAATATCCATTTTCCGACTGATAGTAGGAATTGAATGGTTGTTGCTGATTATAATAAAAGCCCGTTTTCTGCATCTCTTGATTTCTAAAATGTATTTCATTCTGTTCACAAACTGACATGTTATCCTTCAATTCATAGCTACTGTTCTATACCCACATCAATCACGTGGTCTTGGATCAACCAATCAGCGAACGTCTCAGCTAGTTTCTTTTTACCGATCGCTGTAAAAAGCAAAACAAGTTCAGTTTATACATAACGCTTAGTACAAAACGGCGTGCAATGAAATTCACATCAATTTTACTTCGGCTATTCTTTTCGCATAAATAACTAAATTCTTTGACATATTAACAGATCTCTTAAGCACTTGAAAGAAAAGTGAAACTGGGTTTATTTTCAAAGAAAAAAATCACCAATATACAAACGATTTTGAAGTTTAGACAAAAATACCAGCAATGTCTTTATTCCTATATTTTATGTGTTTATCAATGAAGAACGAACAGTGTTGCACGAATCTTTAGCCAGCGTTCATCTTGACTTAGTAATGATATATTTTATAATGGAATACCAACTATGATCGCTGATAGACTGAATGTATATGTTTGTTATAATTTGTATATTTTGTACTTATATTGATATGGCTCTATAAATCTAGATAGGTAAATACCTTTAACCATCTAAAATAGAGCAAAATAATTGTGAGTAAATTTCGAAAAATATGCAAGCTTTACTACTTAAAATATGATTTTCTAGGTAGCTTAAAATAATGATAAAATTGAAATTAGTTACATTTGAATATTGTTCATAGGTTTGAGTACCGACAAAAGATTTGTGTACACCAACAAGTGTACGCATATAGAACACAATAGAACTGAACAGAACAAATAATTTGTTTCGTCCCAGTTTACATAATACAAATTACATTATTAACTCTTCTTTAAATTGAAGATGGTTTGTTGCTTTAAAAATACATGTAGATTTTGGAACTTAGTACTTATCTAAGTACACAATGACAACAAGGTAATCCACATTACTTTTTTGTGCTATCCTTTATAAATGAAAAAAAAAATATTATTTCATTTATTGAATAAACTCGATTTGGGTCAGACATACAATTATTATTATCTATAAATTATATATGTAATTTTGGTCTAAAACAATCTAAAATGATACATAAAATTTGAATAAAATAATGAAAAATTTATGAAAAATGTATTTTTCAAGAAGGAAACCAATATGTACCGTTTTAACTTGTATAAAACCACAAAATATCCTTAGATAACAAAAAAAACACTTGACTATGTTCATACCAGTACTACTTTGAACCAATGAAAATACATTTATCAAGGAGAGAAATCCATTAACAACATACCCGACAAAAGTCTGTGTTTCCTTGATAAAAATCACATCTTTTGTGAGATAAATTAGTATATGTTGATTAACACCAGTCCCCAAAAATATATTTGTGGTAACCCCAGTCTTTTTTTCTCATTTTTATCATCAAAAATTACAATTTGTGTATTCTAAACCGATGACTTGAGTATTTCATTAAGTATCCGGCCTTAAGTCACTCTGGTCACGGAATCTGCCCCAGTAATTTGGTTTGGTATAATATATAATGTAAAAAAGTAACATAAAAATCGACTGATTTGGTACAAAGTTAATGTTACATGAACGCTACATCAAATTTTCATATAATATGTTTATTTTTACCGTTAGTGTACTTGTATTTGACAGAGTTCAAAATGAACGTCATAATATTCATTTTTACTCCACCTATTTTTTGTTGTGTGGTAAAGTTTTATAAATATGTACACTCACAAGATTTTTGCACAAGTTTGCACATTTATACACTCGAGTATAAACCTACGTTAAAGCGTATACTAAAATGATGACATTAAATAAATTAAAGATGAAAGCAACATAGACCAATACTGACAACATCAAAAGTGTGAATATTCTGATAATATTAGTTTCAAAGTGAACTTACTAATGAAAAACAGGAACATAATGCACAAGTATTTCATTTTTCCAAATGCTATTTTTTCTTCCATACAAAGTATTGGCTTGCTTCTTTAAAAACGACATATTAATGTTTAATACCAACTTTAAACAAGGTATAAAACAGTTGGAAGAAGTAAAACAGTGTTCTGATAATGACAAATTTAGTGTAAATTGGCATATAACTGTACAATATGGTGACCTAGCCGTTAGTTGCGGTACAGATAATTTTAGAGCGTTTTTAAGTCTTACATTTCATTTCTCGCAATGTATTGGCCAGTTTGCCTTAAAATACGAATTAAATTTCGTCACACAGTTACAGAAACTGAGTAGTAAGTTTTGAAATATCAATTTAACCAAGTCTGTGATTGAGTGGCTTTTAAAGGTACTCATTCACAGTTTTCAACTTAAGCATTATCTTTTTCTGAAACTATCAAAATTGTTTGGAAACATTTTTTAAAGCAGGAAATTAGTGATTTGATAATGACACCTTTTTTGTGCAAATTGACATATAACTACAAATGATGGTGTTTCAAGTAGAAAAATCTTCCCCGTATGTCACGGTAAAGACACTTTTGGTGCATTTTTGTGACTTTTATTGTATATTTCTTGCAATCTGTAAGTCAGTTTGTACTAAAATATTAAGAATAATTTTTTACACAATTACAGACACTGAATGATATTTTGAAAATATAGAAAAATCTAAACCAAATCTGTGAACTAGTACCTTTGAAATATATTCTTTTTTCTTCTTACTAAAAATAATAAAACTATTAAAAGTAGTTGCACCGAATCAACATTTCTAAATGTGTCCACAAGTATTTTTATAATATTTCTTTTGTAAAACTAGTTTATTTATAGAACTCTCTTTCACCAAGACTGGTTAACTGTTTTTTTGTATCATTTGTCAGTATTAGCTTAAACTTAAACTGTTTTAATTTCTAACATTAACTGTTTTTCTCGAAGAACATCTGGAAAAATTGGGTTTTTTTTTGCTGTTGTTTTTTTCTGGCCTAGCTATTGTTCTTCAAACCGCATTTTAGATCATGTTTTATAAACAAAAATGTAAAAGTCAGCAGTGTGTATGTTGCAAATTTAAAAACTGGTGTTTATAACTTTAAATCACAAAAAAACACGGGGCGAAAAAAACACGGTACGAAAAAACCAGGGTACAAAAAAGTGAAAAATAAAAATACGAACGTAATAATTTATTACATATTTTGTGACCCGCTCAGTCTTGGAGGAAAGCATCTTTATGATAGCGTGATACGTTTTCTTCATAATTCAATCATGCATGTATAACTGTAATTAATTTCATGCAAGCCGTGTAATTGATTTTAAGTACTTTTTTTGTAATTTTAACAAACCAGATTTCCGTCAGAAAATGTCTTCACTCGGAGAGTTCATTACAACACGACGAGGTGTTTTTAAAGAAACCATGTTCTATTTGATATTACGTTGATTATAGAAAACAAGTATCATTTCCGTTAATTCCTCCCAGGCTTGCTATATAAAATTGTGGTATGAATTTAAACGACAGGGTGCCTTGATCAAATATATTAATTTTGATGGGTAACTGGAGCAAATTAATTCAATGAGAAAATGTTCAAAAAGTCAATTTACTAGCAAAGCTAATATAATATGTTATACGAGAGTCAGTGTATCAAATATTTCATAAAAATGAGTTTTTCCTGAATGTGACAATTATTTTGAACATTGTAACTTTTGATGAGGTCAGGGTGATTTTTTTAAAAATTGACTTAAAAATTCATTAACAAACATAGCGACCGCGAAGATGATATGATTGCATGAACATACTGTTGATTACCCATTCAATATTTGCAAAACTTAATTATATATTTTCATTTTGTAATTCGTGTATTTTTTTATATAATTTGTTTACGAGTTTATTTATTTAAAATTGAATTTATTAAATTCATTTTGCATATATTATAAACTTTATAATTTATACCTTTTTGTTGTTGTTTATTTTTGACTTGTTTACAAGTTTATTTATAAAACATATTAAAACAGAGTAACAATAAATGTGAACCATACCTTAAAGTCATTTCAAAAATCCAATTTATGACGAGCCGAAATTTGAATACAAAACTGTAATGAGTATTTCACATAAACAAAAAAATCCATAGATTGTTACAGACAACGTTTTAAGACCAGGTAACATGTAGTACATAAGTATGTAGTCAAAATTCCAGGCCATCAATAATTGAAGCAGGTAGTTGTATCTGTTTTCAAAACCGAAGTACGCCAACATATGTTCAAAAACTTGAAGTTTCTATTTTATACAAATTGTCCAACTTTTTAACATAACAGTAGCGGCGTGCGTCTATAAAAGTCTACTTTGACATTTTTATGCACCTTGTATCCAGTTTCCTGTTAATGCTATTAAATTCTCAACAATACCCAATGCTCCCTGAAACCATTATAATATTACCTTTCACTAAACGTTTCTACAACAAAATCTCACTGACAAATCACTATTTTATCTAAAATTACTCTAAAACACTTTATAATATACTCATAATGAAAAACCCCTGCAGAAAAAAAACTAAAATCAACACATAGTCGCCAATCTCAATTCAAGCGCCGTTCATCACAATTTTTAAAAATCTCAAAACGACTTACACCGATTTTTCATTATTTCATTTAATCGAAATTCACTAAATTCTCAATATATTTAGTATTTGTCCTAGCATGAAGATGCGTGTATAGATATATGTATAATATACATACACCAAGGTTTTTCCTCGTTTGATTTATGATAAAGATATCAACTATTTGCAACACTCGTTTTATGACCCTTCTAGTAGTTATGCTAATGTGAAATTAATTTTTATATCTGCTAAATACCACGTGCTTTTATTGTTACTGTTATTGTAATAGACGATGATTAACACATTGGTTTGTTGGTTAACAATATATCAACATATGTGAAGACTCTAAACATGATATACCTTAATGATCGAATACAAATCTGTAAGGTCCAATAACTAAGCAAAATCTGTGTTCAATATGCTAACATATGGGTAAACCATCGAACAGTTCAGAGTAGGGAGAAAAGCGGTAGGCGCAGTGAGTCATTGGACACAAAGCCGGAAATAGCACGTACCAGCCGACCCAACTTGTATAATTAAGCTACATGAAGTTAGTGTTCGGACGGTGCCTATCAGGGTACTGAACAGAGTTAACACACGGTAATTTTAGCAATTTGCATTGGCTCTTATGTATAAAACCGAACCAATTCGATTAAAAATATACTGCAACATCTCATGCGGTTTACTTGGACAATGTCGTTTAATTGTTACATCAATCTATTGAGCCTAAATAAGTTTGGATCATTTGCAACAATTACTTTCTTATAATAAGGACACATTATGAACCAGTCCTATGTCATGTAGGATGACATATAACACTATTTGCCAAACCATTCCAGCTTAATAAAGTTCGTAAAAACGGCATGTAAATGTAGTAAATGTTCGAGCACTGTTTCTTAGCTAATAAACATAATACTCATTGAGGACAGAAACCTTAAACGTCACTAACGACTCTGTCTCACAAAACTGTAGTTTTGTTCATGTCCAGACAAAAAGACAATTGCTTATCTGAATCTTCCCTTTTGTTAATAGGTTTATAACATAAGCTGCCACTGATTGATTTGTCCATTAGGCAAAAACAGCCGTAGCCGGTCCCAATCCCGGTTGCGAAATGGTGGTGGCGAACAACAATGACGAGAATCCAAGAAGACCAGCAGATGAAGACGGTTCTTCCAGTGGAATGTCTAAGTTATATACTGAAGTTATACTTAGGTTCTAGCCAGGGGCAGGGTCTGCACAAGATGCATCATTAGACGCGGAAAACCCATGGTGAAAACAAAAACCTACACCCACACCGCAGAAAATATATGCATAAGAACAAAATACAAATATGAAAGTTTTGAAACATACAAAAGAACCAACGCAGTATTCTAGATATGGAATTTGATGATTAAGCTGTCAGCGATATGTCAATTCATGCTGACAAAGAATATAAAATGTGGTTAGAAAAAATGAATAACTCTTCGGTCAGTGCTCTTAATATGTAAATAACCACACATATGTGTTATCATATGTTTTATCATATAGGTCAATCGATATTCAATATTAGAAAGATAGAAACCTATAACCTGACAACAAGCTGTTCACATTGTCTTCCTAATTTAAAATGAAGGTTAAAATTGGTCATAAACAACAGCTTATTATCTCTAGTTATTGTCCCATCAACATTTGTTAACACCATAATTTACTTGTTCGTGTAACCAATACTTGTTATTACAATGTATTATCAAAAGTCGAATCTGGGTTGGCATCATTCTAATTTAAATCAGAATATTTCAACGAACAATACAAGAAATAAATATCAAATGCAACACACTGTAAGCCGACGAGTGTTATAATAAATACTGCTAGCAACAATGACAGAAAGCATCAACATTGAATAACTTTGTTTGTTTGTTTGTTTGTTTTGGTTTTACGGCGCACCAACACAGAAAGGTCATATCGCGCCGAAAGCAATTAATGATACTATTAACTCAATAGATATTAATGATCTTAAGCCTTATATCTTATTATATACATTTATTTCCGTTAAAAAAGTTAAGTATCGCATGTGATGGTACAGACTCAATATAACTTGAAGTAAAAAGAATTAAATATGATGTTATATGGAACCACAATTGAAACCAGTCTGTGTCAATATGGTCCACGATTTTAGCTTAACAACGTTTACCGCAAAAACCCAACACCAATGGCGCTACAAAAAATACAGGTATTTAAGATATAAACAAATACACAATGTATCAACTTTATATCGTGTCGTTTTTACCATTTAATTTGGCTATTTAAGGCGTTAAGTGTTCCTCACTAGCTTTTTCTAAACAAAAACCTTATCAAGACGATGGGTGCATGATGATTCAATATAACAGAACAATCATGTATTTCTTCAGATTTTGAACCAGACTTCTCCATTATCATTATGAGCATTAATAACTGGACACAGAACTCGACATTCGATATGTCCCCGTACTCGTATATTTATGTACATTGTGTTTATGTTGGTGATGAACGTAGCTCAAGCCCAGAAATTATCTTAAATTGTTTTATATGTAATCTGTTACGTTCTCGAAAACCCGGGTCGATAGCGCAGTTGGGAGCGCTCCGGAATTTGGAATCTCGTGTCCCGAAGGGGGTACGGATTCGAATCCCACCCGGGGAGGTTATACCCTTCCATGAAAATTTGACAATAATGTCAATTTTCCTCCATTGATAAGATAATATGGAGAAGTTTCCGGCCTTGTGGAAAGGTAGGTGAGTACTGGTTATAGACAAGGGTCCAGGAAAGCTAGGTTAGGTGCGCTGGACGACGAAAAATGACCTAAATTGTGTTGACACGGCGTTAAACACAGTAAAAAAAGATTATCGAATGTATTGAAATTCATAGCAGGATCAGCATATGAATACAAATATCTGCAAAAACTTGTTGTACCAATTACATCAGTTGTGTGATCTTAACAATCAGCAACATTATCATCCGAGTGTTATATTACTTGTTAACACCTTTAAATAAATTACTAATAATGATTAATAATGATAACTAACTATAAAAGTGACGTTTTCAAACTAAATGAGTAATTCTAGAATACTTTAGTGGCAGTATCAATAAAAAGGGCAAGTGTTATTAGAATACAACCGCGATCAGGAGCACAGATAAACACGAGATGAAAGTGCAGCAGCTGGCTCATGAAAAATGCACGCCCTCTACAAAACACATACAAAAACATACAAAAAACAAACCACAAAAACTAAATGCACAACAATACCATTGTATAGTGTAATCTTTAAGCGGTTTGAGATTTTTAGTGTTTAGTTCGCTTAAATGGACATCTGTAGACACTTATAAATTGTCCGAAGTTAATTTACAGATATTGTATACATGTTTGATATAAAGTACAAGGATGAGAGGGGGTTAATAAGAGTAGCGACTGGTTAACACTTATACCAAATTTGTGAACGCTCCGTTGATCAAAAGCTACTTTTCATCGCAAATTGACGCCCATCACCTATTTTGACAATCTCGTCAGGTAGCTGAGGCAGAAAACTGAAAAAGATGAAAATGACATGTTGTCGTCGAGATGTCAAACGCAAAATTAAAATGAAACCCGATATATATATTTTCTTTTATACTTCGACAGTATGAAATTTAGAACTTTTGATAACAAAAGTCAAACGCCGTAGCATTCATGTTACATAAATTGGCTAGCGCACTATACTATTTAACTTACAAGAAAAAAACATGAAAATGTATGAAATATATCACTGTTCGTTATCAAATCTTGTTAAATGAGGCCAGCAGTATCACCGAAATACGAAATAAAATAGTGTGGTTTATATTGAAAGTACAAATAAAGTTGGTATAAAATTTTCTTATATTAACATTACGGCTCAAAATGTGTATGGTGTAAAATCTGATGAATAAATTATATCCAGTTTGATATGAGCAACAGCAAACAAATGAAAAAAAAAGAGTTTCCGATATGAAATTGGATACTTGTATCAGTCATGTATAAAATAACAAAAATATGCTTTAACCAAATAGTTTCAATATGAGTGTAAACATGTTGAACTTTTTGATTTTGTTAAAGATAAATGCAAATAGAATGATAATGATCGAATCGATGAGTCAAATATAATTATGTATAACAGTACTAGTATTTAAATTGCAAAACATTGATCACAATGGTCTAAGCTACGAAAGACCGGCAGGGCCATTTCAACTTCACGAATTCCCGATTTCAACTTCACGAATTCACGATTTCAACTTCACGAATTCACGATTTCAACTTCACGAAGTCAACTTCAGGAATTTAACTTCACGAATTCAACTTCATGAATTTACGATTTCAACTTTATGAAGCTGAAATATCGTGAATTCATGAAGCTGAAATCATGAATTTATGAAGCTGAAATCGTTTATTTGTGAAGTTGAAATCGTGAATTCACAAAGTTGAATTCATGAAGTTGAAATCGTGAATTCATGAAGCTGAAATCGTGAATTCCGTATGTCGAAAACGTGAATTCACGAAGTTTAAAATGTGAATTCTTGAAGATGAAGATTTCACTGTACAATGATTTATTGAATGGTCCTTTTCGCCGCGCTTTTTAGCTTTCCAGTCATATCATTGCGTCACTCAAACTACTCATTGTTTCTAAAGTGTTTGATTCATTTACCATAATCTGAGTTTTTATCCAAAACTTTGAACATGCGTTCCCCCGTTGGCTGTTAACCGTCCTACTTAGTAATACAGTTTTTCTTTTTTTGAGAAAAAGACTCCAAGATACTTAATGACCAAACTCCACAATTGAATGAAGATGTCGCCTGCGAATTAGACCCACGACTCTTGGATTGAGAGTCACAAGGGGTTTGAAACAATAGATTTTTTATAGATCTTATAGTGGAACTCTACAGAATTGTAGAAATAAAGGAGCAACCTTACAAGAAGACCTAACCATAATCAAGTGACTCACGTTTGAAGTACAATGTATATGTTTTGTAGGGCTGCGGCGAGTATCCGAGTACCCGGATATTCGCGATCCCGACCAGAAAATCGAGTACGAATATTCGTCATGTCCGAAATCGTCGGATCGCGATCTATTTTTTTTTTGGAAAAAAGAAAGAACATTTTCAACTGAAAACGACTCGCACTTCTAGTGTAGACTTATATTTATGTAGGGACCGAACAACCTTGTGTCAAAATTCGATTGATACACATTTAAACATGAATGCTATTACTGAAAATGCCTATAAAACGGCTGGCAATAGACATATACAATGTAATTGGACTACATGGTTTTCCTTACAGTAAAAAGTCCTGTAATTCTTTACTAACTCTTTTATTACATGAATTCTGTATGTTTTTTTTATTAACAAGTGATTCGTGGTTCGATTCGTGAATCGCTACACATGAATCGTGGTTCGGATCGGATCGCCACTTGCTCAACGATCCAGAGCCCTAATGTTTTGCAGATACATGACTTTGTATAAATGATGTAGACTCATGTAATAACATGCATCAAAATTTACTCATTAAAAATATCTCGTCTTCTATAGGCATTCACTTGCCATTTCACTTGAGGAATTTAGCAAGGATGTTATGCATGGTGCATGTTTTCGTGAAATATGTTTCGTAAAAATATTTCCATCAAGTGGAAAATTCGCCACATTTTTACTAACACACCGTAGTAAATACCTTGGCTTCCTGGTAACTGAGTCTATTTCTTCACTGACAGTTGATTAACATTCGCGTTCCAGAACCTATTCTCCTCATACAAACACTGAAGGTATTTGTTTCCTTCTGGTTTTGTGAATATAATAAAGAAGTATGCAGCATACACCATGTGAGGATGGTACTACGCAGTTTTCAGAGGTTCTTAGAGGTGCACGTGTCTGGTACAAACTCAACACGGTCAGGGTCTTACATATATTGTACATTCATTACATGTACATGCATTTTATATCGAAATAAATTTTGACATTTTTAACATTTTCTGAAAGACGGAGGTACATGTATATTATTTTATATTGACAAAAAGTATGCCATTACTTTGAACACTTCATTATTTTGCTATTTTCACATTCATGTAATCTATAACTAAACACTCTTTTGTTTTTATCACTGGGTTAAACGCCGTGTCATCACAAATAATGATTATTCCACGGGGGTCAGCGCAACTAATGTAGCTTTCCTGGACCATTGTCTCTAACCAGTACTAGATACCCTTTCACAAAGCCAGCAAATTCTTCATATACCTTGTAAATGGATGAAAATTAACATTATTGTCAAATTTTTAATGGAATGCTTTAACTGGTTCCAGTGAGATTCGAAACCTGTTCCCCGTTTTGAGAATCTAGATTCGCTACTAAATTATGCTAGAGTGGTAATTACAAGAAAATATTAAGATAAACTAAGAACGCAATCGTAACACATAGTTTCTACCATCACGAAACTCTACGAGTTGGTGCTTACGTTTGTGTTATAACAACCTGTATTAGATTACCAACCCATAACCACTTCTAATATTTCTATCAAATGTTTTGAAAATATGTTCAAGAAACCCTTAGTGCCAACTTCCTGCTAGTTCAAGTAAAACATATCAAGACTAACGTCTTTAAAATATTGTTTCAATAATACAACGCCGCTAACGTATTATCATTATTAGATATAAACACTTTCCTGTGTGCTGACTGCGCATGCGTGAAAATAAACCATCATTACATTAAAGAAACATGAAAAACAACATGCTTACTTGTTTAAATCATTTTCCAAAACGAATGCCACGGATTCCTATATCTTTAATTCTGACGGTTTCAATTTCATTACCTGCTCATGCCTGTAACAGACTCTGTCAAAATTAATCAACAGGAATGGATGGAACTCTAAACACATTTCTCATATATCTGCTTTCCCCCTGAAATCCGCCCCAAACGCTACTTGTTTTTTGTTGTAAGCTATGTGTATGAATTAGCTCGTCGTCTTCGTAATTCAGAACTAAATTACTATTTAACTTGTTGAAAGAGATCAACGGAATAAGATGAAATCAATGTTGTTTTTTTATAGAGTTTTTGGTTAATCAAAGTAATTCAGGACTGAAACCCGGCACAATTTTACCTTTTTAAGCCGACATATAACTGCTGCATAAGTCGCATTTAATTGATAGAACTTGGGATTGAACTTGCGGCAGTATGGGTGTTAAAGTTGCAAACTACCAAACTTTTAATTGCGTATGAACGCAAGGCAGCAAGGAAGATAAAACTGCCAAACTGTTCAATCACCGCATTCTGCATCATCAGGTATTAGTAATCTTTTTAAACGATTAACAGAACGGCTTCCTCATTGTGGCGTTTTGATACAGATCACATCAGCTTAACGTTCACTCATTTACAAGTGTGCATATAATTGCTGTTGTTTCAAGCAACATTTGCAGGAGTAACAAAGCAACAAGGCGATGAACCCAGCATGCACCGCAAACAAGTAAAGGGTATGCCATGTACAAAGGGCATCAGTCATTACATCGTGTTGCGCTAAAATCTGTTAATTTTGCATGGCAATAACGCCGTATTTTGTTGTTAGATTCGATTCGCTTGGCTAGAAATAATGGTCATAGTGATTACTTAGTACTTATAAACTACTAAACGTCGTGAAAGAATCCACGTTATGTCATCGTTTGATTGATGATATAGTCCTGAGTGCCACAGGCATCAGGTTTTCTTATCTTTACGCATTGTAATTTTACAATATCCATTCAGAATGTCTGACACGTCCATACATACAAAAAGGGGTCTTAACCTAGACCCAGAAGCCGTCTCTAGGGGCTAGCCACATGTCAGACTAATTGTCTAAATAAGAATTGACGTCCATAAAATTGATATATTCTTTGTATGGTTTTAGTTCCATAGTCTGCAAGACACAATGGACGCCTAGCCTAGTGTTTGCTTTCGATATGGTGAATGCCAATAGTTGTAATAAATCGTTTTGTAGTATAGTGAGTCAAAGAACAAAGCGAAACTAGTATCTATCTTATTTAACTCTCTTAGTCATTGCTAAAATAATTATGATTTTAGAAATGTATTATTACCTAGTTAAATGAAAGAAATAGGAATATGTCCTAAATATCCGATGATAATTGTTTGCATTGAAATGAAAAGTAAATTGCATATATTCGGACCATCAACATCGATGCTATTATTAGCACAATGTCCTTTATTTAGGCACATTTTTCTTCTCAAGATAAGCAATTCGGACTTCAACACAGTCAAATATCGCAAGATGTTGCAATAACTAAGGAGGTCTCAGTAACGGAACTTTACTTTAATCACAATAGTCTATTGTTGTTTAACTTCGCTCTGTGTGACTTCTTGCAAAAATATTTTTCAAAAACATTTTTATTAAATTAAATGATCAATGAGCCATCACTTAACGTAACAGACACGCTTGTATAGAGGTCTCCATAAAGTCGCCGTTCATACATTTGTAAACATATTTTTAAACCACAAATACATATTTAAGCATCAATGTTTTGAACAGTTGTCACACAAAAGACATTCTAACATTTCATTATGTGAATCATTTCATAAGGAATGTATTCAGTTATCAGCTAACAAGTTTGTATCGTTACCTACGGCAACGTTGGATGACATTAAATGATCGTCGGCAGAAATATCGGGTTTCAATATGAACCTAATAAACACCGTATAAATCAAAGCCCCAGTTTGTACCTTTAGGGTATGTAAAAAGTCCAATCGTAGTGGCGCGTGCAATCACCAAGACGACACCTCTAGTATCATCCAATGACATCATTGGATCGTCTGGTCCCCGAAAGCACGTGCCGTTTTATGTCGGAAACGTCGTTGCCATTTGGAGTTTTGCAAATTTGATTTATCACCAATTGTCATTCTAAAGCGATAGACAGAGAAAGATCAAAGCATACTGCTACATTACTGGAAAAGTCAAAAGCGTCATGCGTCCATTAGGCTTGGCGACAAACTAATCGAGTTTTACTGATCGGATCACGAAAGCAGTCAGCGCTAAATTGATTTCCATGTTCCGCGGAATGGCAGTATTTTCTGGAAATTAGAGACGCCGCTGATTGTTTTTTTTCTTCTAGGAACAAATTTATCCGTGGAATAATTTCTACCACTACTTTCCAGTTCTCTGATGTCATCAATGGTATACACACATGTAGGTTTAATGGTGTGTGCAATAAACATAATGTAGTTTTTCCTATCTGATGGTTTCAATGTGGTTAAGGATAAGACTGTTTACTGTTAGACATTTGTTGAGTAAAAACCACGCTCTGCGTAATATTGTGTGCAATAAAGTTGAAGAGGGTCAATATGAGTTGATATGCTGCAAGTTTGAATATTCTAAAATGTTTGTTTTTTACGAGGATTTACTGACCTCCTATACAATAGTACAGCTTTTTACCATAACATGTATTTTTTTCTTTGGCTGAGCAGATTTAGCCCAACTTAAAACCGTTATCGTGGCGGAACTTCATTATCACGATGCGCATTTTTTTCATATAAATTTATTTATTTATTTATTGGAGTTAACGCCGTGTCAACACAATTATAGGTCATTTTACGGCGTCCAGCGCACCTAACCTAGCTTTCCTGGACCATTGTCTATAACCAGTACTCACCTACCCTTCCACAAGGCCGGAAACTTCTCCATATTATCTAATCAATGGAGGAAAATCGACATTTTTTAGTCCGATTTTCATGGAAAGGTATAACCTCCCCGGGTGGGATTCGAACCCCCACCCCCTCGGGCACGAGTATCCAAATCCCGGCGCGCTACCAACTGCGCTATCGACCCGGGTTTTCATATAAATGGAGACGCTTAAGTTTAGTATTTAGCACAAATGCCACAGACCTGGTTTTATTACGTGTATTATTTGTGCTAAATATTCTTTTTGAAATCAAGTTTTTTATTCCAGTTTTAGCAGGAAGACATATTAGTTATCAAATATTTGTCCTTTGGCTGGACATAAACCAAGCTTGCTAGCTTTAGTGCCAAGGCTCCAAGTCCATCTAACTAAACAAACTACTAAAATCACGCAAGTGCAAGTAAGAAAATCGCAACATTTCAATAATGTTGCGCATTGGAATTAAACGTGTCTCGGTTGATAATGGATTATTTTTCTACATTCTAAAGTATCATTTAAGTACAATAAATAAAACACAACGGATACGGTGCATTGTTCATCTCTACCCTAACTTCCTCTAATGTCAACATACATATTTTAACAAAACATGCAAACATACAACTTTGCGTGAGAAAAGTCTAAACTCTATTTTCTTGGAGAAAAACTCGATCAGTACCAAATAATTCTGTGTGTCGTTTCTACTGTACAAATCTTTCCGAACAGTGGGAAGCCTTAATATGGACGACAGCGACTTAGAGGGAGAAAATTCGTAGTGTTATTAAACCAATCCTTTATTCGGTTTGCAACGACACATACTAACTATTTAGATATAATTTAAGACTAGCTTAAACAAAATCCAAACAACTCATTTATCATTTTCTTGACAGAATTATCGCCCTCTTGTGTTGTATCGGTAACATTGAAATGAATTATTCATTGATGTTAAATGAAACAATACTATCGGAGACCGGAACAAAGATTTGTGTTGCTTGCAGAATGTTCAAAATCTAATTGGAGGATCAACTACGTCGCTTCAAGAAAGATACTATCTTGGTTACTGTATGATGTGCTTTACAAAATGTCACTTTTTGTTCTTATTTGTTTTTTCTTAGTTTCTGATTGTGCCTAGACATTGGTCGATGAATTTAAACTAAACACAAACGGTGAACCTAAAAAAGCTCAGGTCATTATACATTTAAAACAGGAATAAAACACTCACAATTGCCGCTCAATGTTATTTGACAAGGAGAACAGCTGCGATGGCGTAATATGGGTTCATTATCATCGTTCCTGGTCGCTCAAGTCGCGACTACATCACTGGTTGGCACGGAAGACACGTGCTTTAGTCTTGACCTCTGCTTGGTACGGTTGGTCAATCATTTAAAATTGTCAAGCATGTTTTAAACGTGTAACTTAATGTTATAGTTGATCACTATGGTTCTTTGTTTTATTTAATCCTCTATAAAGTGCAATGAATCTTAATTTGTATTAATTTATTTTATTCATTTGTCAATTGCCGTACATAATATTACCGTTTAAGACGTCGCACGCTCGTGTAGAAATATGTTCATCATATAATGTTAAACTGCATACCTAATTAAATGGCTATGATCAAAGAGCGTTTGGTAGGCTTTTTACATTGTATATGTTATATCATGGCGGTCAGTCATACTCACCGTGTCTCGAAAGGCTATATCCGGGTCTAAATTTTGATGTTAACAAGTTACGAGGCACATACTTCCATCAGTTACTGACAACTGTCTTACATTATTTAGAATCATGGGTAGGAGGGAGAATGATCGAAACAAAATATCTAAGTAATTGTCTATGATAATAAATCTATTCATTTTACTCAGTTGACAGACAATCTTCGAGAAAGCAGAAATTTGCAGGTTCGAGCAATGTATCGGGCTTAAAAATGGCTCGCACCATAAGCAACAACTACATGTAGCTGTCCAGCGTTCTCACCTACGACCGGTTTTTTTTAAAAATATATAGAATCAACGGGCTTAATGTATGAGCCACTGGCTGTTTAAAGCTACAGTCCCATAAACATAAAAATAGCCGTAAGGGCACCGTACGGGCGCCGTGCGATCAAACTCCACAAGGACCCATACGAACTCTTGCGTACCCGCACGGACTGTTACGTTTTGCCAGAATCCGTGAGATGAGCCCAGGATACACGTATCATGCGTATCGTTTTCAAAGTCAAATCGTGAACAAAATCGTGACCGAGTCTGAATTAAACTTGCATATCTTCCAGTTACGTCTCTGTTCATATGAGTTGTTCTGTGCCATGTGCGTACCGTCACCTTAATACGCAAGGCTTCCCACGATCTACGACTGTCTGCACGTCCGGGTCCGCAACAAGCCACGATTTTATGGGACTGATGCATTAAGAGTCAGATTTGTTGAAACATTACATTATGTTGGTACATGTATATTATTCTCAAAAAGAGCTATTGTCAGCATCCATGAACATCTAGCTGTGAAAGGTTACAGCGACCGAACAATTATATCGACACATGGAGGCGCGGAATAATGATACAAATGGCACATGAAACAAAAGCAATCCGTTGGTTATATAAAAAGTTCTTTTGGAAATGAACTGTTAACGCATGAAAATACATATAGTAGGTTTTCTATGCGAACTTGTTTTCTTTTTCAAAAATAACAAACTTGTGACAAATTCTGACAAGTATGCTTTACAATATTTCACAGTAAACGAAGATGCATGATATATACAAAAAAAAATCCGTAAATGAAAAAAAAAATATAACAAACATGTTCCATTTCTCCACTATTAAAACACACCATACTTTAATAGAAGTATGTTCGTGTGACAAGATCGGTTGTATTAACGTCGTCTCTTTCTGTCTTTTAGTAATTTTCAACTTGTTACACGAATGAAGTCACGTGACCTACGTTTCTATGAAAGCGATTCATGGCAACATCGTATTTTACGTATCTGGTATAAAGTTTCAAAGAGAAATGACAAAAACATTTCACAACTTGTTTAAAGCCGGAATCTCGTCTGAGTTGTCCATTTGGTTGATTTCATTTATCTCGTTACACGGCAAAGGATTGACTTTTTTATTTTTTTTCCAGACTTTGAGAAAAAAAATCGTAAATCTGAACTCTCGCTTCATCAAACCACTCGTTCTATACGACGTACATATTGATATGAGCAAATTAGATGCGTAACACGAGCCGACTCCTTGTGTCAGTAGAAGCCATAAATCAAATCTGAAGTAAAATCAATTCGTTTAACCAAATTTACCGAACTTGGCGCGATTTGCGACGCCTGGACTTTTGAAACATTTTTTTCCGATGTTTGTTTTGGCAGAATCGGACGCTTTAATTTTCCGGTAACATATCTGCAAAGTAAACCCGTAGTTTCACACTACAGGAGACAAATTTGTTTATAGTTTTTTTTTCTCTTTCTGAATTTATGATTTAATGTTTGCTCTCAAACTATTTGCTCTGGTAATGGAAACGGTGAAAGAAAATGAACCCAAATAAAACTTTGTTATGTTAAATTGGCAATCACATGAAATTTTATATCAATCCCAGTTTTTTTCTATCCGATTTGAGGGTTTTATTTTCCTGGAATATTGAGAAGTATGATATTAACAGCCTAATATATGCCAACAGAAGCAGGATGAACAAATAAATTGTTTACTTTCATATAGGATTTCATGTTGCTCTAATATTATTACTGCAGCAATTGGATGACTTTTAGTGTCACCGTGACTGTAGCACGGCTTTTTTTCTGTGGTAAGTCATGAATCGCGGTCTGAAGGAAGATGGCTTTTGCAGCGGATATCAGATCTGCTTGTTTGGTTGTTATTAAAACCTAGTTTATAACCAGAAAACCCTCCAATGTCTTACGTGTAAAGCTGCTTTGTTCAGAAATTTCAACTTTAACCACTTTTTCTAAAACTCAAAAAAAATTAGAACCATTTTTGGAGGTAGTTAATGACTGCGATAATGCGCACTGTATTGCAAATTAACGAACAAATTAAGATTATATGTAAACAAACTACGCATATAGTAACTGTATAGACCATTATATGTACATGTTTGTGGCTTTTAATTTTTAATTTTACAAACTGCACGAAGGTTTGCAGTAAAATATAAATACAAAACACAATTTCTTAACATTACGATTAAAGATTAAAGGCACTTACATGTAAATTTAAAATATTACAAAAAAAACCAAATCTGTTAAGGAATAGCTTTAAAATAAACATAACATGCGTCTCCCTAAGCTTCAAGAATGCGACCAAATAAACACCACCTTCAGATCATTCACCAAACTTGTATTTATCATCCTTACAACCAATAAATAACAAGAACAAAATAAATCACTGTAAATAATATCAACTATGAGGAGAAAACTAATATTTATTGGTTTGTAAAATTATAAACACAACAACAGTGGCGTACACAATGCTCCCGATATTTCCTGATTGTTTTTATGGCACATTTGATATGGAAGCCGTTACTAAGCCTCATTGTTCCCTAGGAAATAGCATACCAACATAAATCATAGGAACATGCAGGGATTTTCATACCGACGTCAAACCTTGGGCCAGACACAACAAGTGTAAATCACGAGGAAAACTAATTTTCTGAGATGTTTATGAGAGATAATCTGTTATTTGGTCATAAAATGATAAAAAATCAAGTGAGCGTGAATTACTAGAGTTATAAAACTATCGATAAAGGATTGATTTATGGTTGGAAAACCAAGTAATACAAAAGTATGAATTTATGTTTCACCGATGGAAAATGTCAAGAATTTGTCATGAAGTCTAGGTTCTTAAATTAATCCATAATGTCAAAACAGTGCTTTTAATAATTTTGATTTTTTTTGATAATATATTTTATTGAAATTTATTAAAAGCATAAATAACATGTTTACGTGAATATATCTGTTAGCGAAAAGAATGAATTAGTGTACTAAAGTACAGATTTAAGAGTGAATTTATAATAATATGTTTTATTAGATTTTATTGGTTTATGTTTTTTGTATTATCACTAGCACAGATCGAGACATAAATAATCTTTATATAATAATTTATCTAAATGGCAATCAAATCGTTAGAGAAATACATATTAAAAATCTAAAGCCTGTCGAATTGAGAATTATATGCATACTGAAATTATTGGATTAAAAATTAAAAACATGATAAAGTCTCATAACAAGTTATGCAATATTCTGGCAATGTAATTAATTACGGATGATTATATGTCAACATATGAAATTATTTGTCTTAATTACATATTAATTGGGCTAATTACACGAGTCAAGACTAAATTTCATGTTTATATTCAAAGTGCATATTTTATTACTATATTTATAATTAATATACACTTATTGAACAAAACAGAACAGAACATATCTGATACTTTATAACAGGACTTGAACAATAGTCATCACACAAATAAATACAATATACATACATATACGATTGCATACGACATGAAAATATACTTTAAATTGAAAGAAAATCATACAAAAATATTTCTAGTTCGTCATTTAACCAACTTAAAATGGTTGATGCATGTAAATGGTATAAAAATCATTTAAAATACAATAACCGATTCGTTATTGTTTATTGTACAAGCCTAAAAGTATATAGTATTTATAGCTACACCTTTAGCGCACACATACAATATATTTTATTTTATTTATTGATACTGGGCTTAAAGCCGTGTCATCACAATTTTTAGGTTATTTTAAGGCGTTCAGCGCACCTAACCTAGCTTTTCCGGACCCTTGTCTATAACAAGTATTCCCTTTCCCTTTCACAATGCCGGGAACTTCTCCATTTACCTCATAATAGAAGGAAAATTGACATTATTGTCAAATAGAAATTTAATATATACAACGTGGAAAACTCACATATATTGTTAAATACCTATACAGACAATAGATTGATATTCAAACAGCGAATAAAATATGTGCTTTTTGAATATTTTGTAAATGTTTGTAATTACATTTACATTTATTTGAATTCTAAGCTTGTTTTTGTAAATAAACATGGAACGCCAACTTGAAAATACAGCTTTTAAGCTACGAGTAGATTAACACATGTAGAAATACTAACAAACTGCAGTACAACAAAATTCGGAACTGTTTTGAAAATATCAGCCAGGATAAAAGAAAACTAAAACTTCGAACGTGCGAGTGATAAATAACTTGTTTTGAAAACTAGATGAACAAAAATGTTTGAATTTTCAACAATTGTTAAGACTAGAAAATGATTGATAGTCAAACAGTGAGTTCATCTGCATAAAGTAAACAATATCATTTAATTCATCACGAAATCTATGCTAATACACACACCAGGCTTTAGTGTCGAAAATTACAAATTAATGACCAAGCTGTTTTTTCTCTTTGCTTCCCATACATTTTGGTAACATTAAGGTCGTTAGCAACGAAATTCTCTACGTTTCGTTTTGTCTCTATACTGAAATAAGCTTACTGAATCCAGTATTCCCTCGATAGGAAAACAATGTTTGATAAATTACAGTATAAAGCAGAGACGGGCAAAACCTATTAATAAAATAACTGTCATCCATTTAATGTATGTTTCACTAAGGATGCTTATTTCTCAGTCTGGCCTCAAAGAGAGAGGATACACAAATTCCGAAAATGTTGAATTTTGTTAGAGGTTATACCATCGTTAAAATTCATCCATATTGTCTCTGCTAGAACTTTTCAGCCAACTGTTCCAGGTTATTTGATCAAAGTTTTTCAAGTTTTTCATGTCGAAACTGGATTTAAACCTAGTGTTAACCCTAATGTGCTGCCGAGTGTTGAACCATCACAAAATGGAGTTAACTAGTTATTGTGGAACATGGCGCATATAAAAAGTTCTAAAGACTTTTGCTTGGAAAGTTCTGAAAATTCTGAGAGTGGGAATAAAAACTCGCGTGGTGAATGGAATATTAATTCCTAGTGTTAAGTTAAGATTCTAGGCAACATGAAAGTTAATGTTATAGGAATCCTACAAAAAAACTCTGATAATCTACTGACTTGGTTCCTACCACTGATACTTAGAGAACAGCTTACTACTAAAGTTTTAAGGAATAAAATACATCTTCTACCTTTGTAGTAGAATCTATGGTAGAACTATCAAAGACTATGGAATGAAAAATTGTTGTATATATAAAATCACACAGTCTACTATTCTACGATATCGGTGATTTCTGTGTTATTGTTAAAATAGTTCTATATACTTCTACTGTAATAAGCAAATAGAAGCAAATTATGTATTGGTAGTGTTTTATATTCAACATACTGTAAGAAGACTAAGACGTATACAATAGACTACATCCGGAATTCAAATATTTGGGGTTTCCCCTCCGGTACAAACAAACTTTCACTGTTACAATGAAAACACGTATAAAAAGAACGATAGGATTTAATCCATAGTTGGTGCTGTTTAGCAATAATGCGTAGAAAACTTTGTTTGTACCGCCTGTGCACGGACGGAAAAAACCATAAATTTGAATTCCGGATTAGGTCTACTAATTCCAAAGTGATCGAAGAAATACACATCCTTATGTATAGATGTATAAGCTGTGCTGTGCAAATTGACCTGAGACTGAAAATTAATTATAAGCTTCGAAAAAATATACATTTTCTTGCATAAGTGTCTATAGTTTATGCAAATTTTCCAGATTAGTACATTATACATGTCGATAACAACGCTGGTTGAACTGTGTAAATGTATGCAACTAATATTTAAATTGTATATTTTGTCTCATGCTGGTTTAAACAAAATAGTAATAAAATTTCTTAAAAACTACATTGACGTTTATAAAATATTTTGCTATTAGAAGTATACATATATGAATAAGTGCAATCTCGTGAACTAGTCATAGCTATCATTGGCCAACAGTATAAGGGTTTCTGTTTTTGGAAACTAGCTAAAATATTTAATGAATTCAAAAGCAGAACAATGTTATTTTTGTGTTGTTACTGCCATGGTTTAGAACGACTCTGTACTGTAAAATGTGGTTTTCGTAGTTGTTGAACTTTACATTGGATGCTTTGAATATGGTTTTACTTTTAATTTAGCAAACTGGTATTAACACATTTTCCTGGACACATTGCATATCTTTGTAATAGCCGGTGCTTTTTTAGATAAATGTTGAAGAGTAATCTTAATAGATATTCAAGTTGTGATTAGATTAGTGTCCAAAATATTACAAACTTTTAGTAACAACCTAACCAATGCTGGTTTGTTTCCAAATACAATATTATGGCGGCTGTGAATATTATGTATCATTTGATATTTGTCCATGTAAACAGCAAATATGTTGATTTCGAAATAAATAATATATACAAATGTACTGCAAATGATAAAATGCATCGAATACACCAATGCTTTAAAAAATCTATATTGTCTTTCAAAATTTGCTTCATACATTTTACAGATAATTGGAAATTATTAAATTATGTATGCATAGAAAATGGTAAAGCATTGACTTATATTAAAACCAGTGTTTTTTTAGGTTGACACATAATTAATGTAGCAACTTATGAATGAAATTTATCCACACACTTTTGTTTTGTCATTGCATAGATGATGAAATATTTTAAATAATGAATATTCATATCTCATCAATTAAGTGCATGCATAGTCAAATAAACTACAGATGACGGAGTATATGTATGATAGTTTACCACGTTATTATTCGAACAATATTTATTTCAAGTCATGTAACACAGTAAAACTTGCGATTACACAACATAAAACAATATGTGTCAACGCTTAGAATTCTATAACTGGAACATATCTAAATGTTTTTGCAAGTAAAAAAATATCAAAATAATCAATTGCTCTATATTACGTGCGAAACGGATAATTTGTAAAATACTGGCGGCCATATTGGCGGCCATATTGAAAAGCTTCAATCGCAATCTCCGTCTACTAGCTTGTCTTCCTTTATGAAGGGTCGGACATTTAGGGTACAATGAAACAACAACAAAAAACAGTAGCCTGCCCTGCGGTCGCCCACAACATATTAAAATGCATCTCATTTTGCCTTTGCAAGAACTACAAACAATAAAAAAATCAACAACAAAATTGCAAGCTTTTCTTCCATAAAGGCCACTTTATTTTGATTTTTTTTAAAATTAACTTTCGATTGAATAAAATTCCAAAACATAATAGTAATACACTTTGTAAATATGTGTTTGAATTTTATTACCAATTTATTGTCATAAACAATGCAACTTTATTTTTTTGATAAAACGGATGAACCTAAGTCTGTATTAACGGAGATTCGTGTGGTTTAATTCCATTATGGTGTGATTTTATTTTGAGTTTCGCCGATGTGTGTCTTTGATTTTGATAAATATTTTAAACTCTTCTGTATTGGTTTGGAAACGTAACATGATTTTGAAAATACATGTATTGTCATGCTTTCTTGAATTTATCACAGGAAATAAATTTAAGTTGATTTAAAAAGGATTTATTCAAAACAAACAGTGACAGGCACAAACCCGAGACATTTTATAACATGTCTTATCAAATAAAATATAAAAATATCGAACTGTAAATATTTTTGGTTAAATACGAAATGTCCAAACGGCATGCAAGGTGTCCATGAATTTTTGGATCATTCCTCGTACATAAAAATATTAATTAATTTTATAAACTATTTTATTTCTGACCAGAGACAAACCATATGTATGTGTTCTGTTTTGACCAAGATGGGTTTTTTTAATACGAAAGTACAGAACTAAGCAATCTCAGCAAATTAAATCGAGCGATGTTGTGACCAAACAAGCTCTTGTAGAAACATGACTAGAAATTGTGTGTGTTTTCTTTAATTTAAAAATATATTATTTTGTAATACCCATTTGTTGACAAATTTAACAACTATCATTTATTCAACTAAGGGTTATGAATCATTTGATACTACTGCCATTATTTTACGTATTGTTTCTTTGTTGACAGAATGTCTTTTTATAAAATATCATGTACAACTAATGTACGAATATAACCAAAATTTACATTGAATCTAAGCTTCTTCTTCTTTATTGTATTTTTAACAAAAAGTTTTGAAAACATCTATAATAGATATACCCATCAATTCCACATTGAACCAGTTTTATTGACCAAAATGATGTCTTTGAAAAATGGCTTTCAAACATCCGAAAAATAAATTTAGTTTAAGTCAACTACAAAATTTCATATTCCAAATGATGAAAAAATGTTACATTTTCAGGATAATGCAATTTTGTCAAGTTTGAATTTGTTCATTTCTTGTTTAGCCACATACTACAAACGGCTTAAAATCTTTTCAAAATGTTTAGGTATGCTTGAAATAAAATTGCTTAACTTTTCGATACATCCAAGTGTCTTATGTAAACGTTTCAACGTGAAACCAAAATCAATTTGATACCCATGAAAAAAAAATACTTTTTCGCGTCGGACCATGTCTAAACGTCAAATAATGATTTCTATTTTATTGTAGAAAATAGTTATGTCGTATTAAATGTCCGTTTTACAAGTATCTAGTTCCGACACGAATTGTGATTCAACAGTTTACAAGATTTTTTAAGGACGGGCCCTCAAAGTGTCAACGTCAATTTTCGTAAATTTTGAATAGAATCGTATAATCCTGATTTAAGACTCATGCTTCATTTGAGGGAGATTTTGTAACGCTTACTCACGAATTGCTGTAAGTTTAAGAATAAATTATAAATTCAAATCAGCGTCTACGTAAAGCGCGTATCTAAAAACATGGTCTGAAAAAGTTAGTGGTGTTTGGTTTTCAATTTTAGGTCGGAGAATTCACAATGAAGTATTGTACGTCTATACAGTCAACTTGTGGCTTAGCCAACCCTTAGACGTGATAGGTATTTCTAAAGAAGCCCTCAACACATCTCAATTATTTGAATGTTTTCGACGTAAAGTCAGCCTAGCGAATTGAAGTCACTCCAAACCAATGTAAGCTTTGTATTTAAATGTCAAATAAGATTTCATTCCAGTCCTAGCCAACATGACGAAAAAATGACATTTCCCTAGATAATCTGTATTCAAACTAGGGTTGGATCTGTCAACGTTGAGACGATAGGGGTGATGTCCTGTATAACGTTTTGTCTGTAGATGTCACTCAAGCGCCGTAACATCTCCCGAGATACCACGAGATTCATAGCACGGATAGTTTAAAGACCGGTTTCGGGTATCCGGGTTGACTTTTTGACGGTTATTATATACACCTAGTATTGTTTGGATGAGACGATGTCGGGAGTTGATTGTTAAAATATAAATTGGTATCAGAAGACACAGAATGTACATACAGCTATGACAATGACGAGATATTAAGTTAATTAATAAAGTGAACGTCACACAATATTCCCAGGATGAAAGAAAGAGGGGTAGCAATCCCTGAAGTAAACATATTCTGAAATGTGACTACAATGGAAACAAGAAAATTTTCAGTTTCTTTTTTGCTATTCTTAATACAAAAACATGAAAATATGTCCTAGTTCAATGAATTTACTAAAATAACAATATTAATATTTTATTTTTTGTTTGTTTTTTTAACCATTCTTGTGTTATGTTTATTAATTTATGTATATTTCATTTATTTTACTCTTTATTCTGTTCTTTTCTGACACATATGTGTAAACCAAACCGGAGTTAAAATCTTAGTTCAAAATAGTCGTTTGAGACCAGACTAGAACATGAATTTTATTGGGCAAAAAACATAAAGTTTTATAACCATATAATATCAACTAAACACTTTATAACAATAATAAATATAACTAATCAAGAGTGTGTTCTGTTCTGTAATTTAGGATCAAATAAATTAGAAAACTTCGAAATGAAATTTGATAACATTTTTAAAATCATTTAGCGAACAAATAAGTATCTAATGAAACTTTTAGAAATAACAGAATTACAACAGACTATATTTAATACTCGTATTAGTGTAAAAAAGCTTGTACTAAAACTGTTCTCCTTTTTGGACGAAGACGGAGCGGTCACAAACGCCAAACCGACACAATTATCACATATATATTTCTACTAGCTAGATTTCCTCGCATAAAGTTTTAATTTCAAGGCTAAAATATTCTCCTTGTATCTAAAAACATATACTGTGGATTACTAATTATACCAAAGAAATATTATATAAAATTTTCATACATTTTTAAAATATTTTTTTTAATTAAATGACTCAAGAAAGAAGTGTTATTAAATGCATATGAATCTTTAATGGAATTATCAAACGCTCTTGAACACTTATTTAATATGAAAAGAGCGCTATACAAATTTGGTATATAATAATAATGATAATTATGGTGTAAATATGTACTCACACATAATTTTATTATATTGTATGTATGCTATATTTTATATTCATCTGCTTTTCAAACGGAGTAAAGGAAACTGTCAGCATATTCAAAATGATAAAAATAAAAAAAATGAAAACAGAATTTGAAAAAACTATCAAACATACTGAATTCACGTATAGTACCTAACTTCAATTCAATATCAAACATGTTTCAATATTCACATGCAAACGTAACCGCATATCAAAATTGTAAATTTATTTTCAGCAAAAATATATTTACATAAATTTTGGTGTGAACATTTTACGATATTCACATAATGTAATATTTGACATGTAAAATATTTACTGAATAATTCATGAGTGTCAAATATCAAAGAAAGAGAGCCGACAAAAACTTACAAGTGAAAATGTATTATTTGAAATTTATTATTATCCCTATCATTAAAGTTTTGAATTTCAATAGATTCTTAACTAGTTGTATTAAATAATATTACATTAATTTTAATGTCTTTGGTTTCATTAAATATATATATTTCTAATATAAAATTTGTAGCAACTCAAAGCTGTAACAAGTTATTAAAGTTCAATGAGATACAAAATATAACAAAAATGGCAACATTGCCTTTCAAAAACAGGAAAACCAACGAAAGTCGTTTCCAGCAAAAAATGCAATGTAAAGTCATTAACGTCAACATTTTAGAAATTGATAGTTCAATTCCACTTTTAAAATTCACATAAGTCCTAAATTTCAGAGGAAATTAGTTTTACCTTAAATAAAACGACTGAGAGGCAAAGAATATACACATGTCATTGGCAGGAGAAATACCCATGTCAAAAGAGCAACATATCATGTTTTAACATATAAAATTTGTGTGATGAAAATGCCATGCAAAGCAACTTATTACACCAAACCACTGTAATTTTCTTTAAAAAAATGCGTGCTTCAAAATATAAAAAATATAAATGAAGTAGGCCTATGTTTTTATTGTTTACATCTTTGACAAACAATCCAAACATTAACCAGTGTGTAGACCAGATACAAATATAACTACATGTAGTTAACTTGGAACCAAATTTGACTAAAGAGAACATTAAAGGTACTAGTTTACAGTAGCGTGTTCAATTACACAAAACGTAACAGAACGTTACATAACGATACATTCGGAACTCCTCGGCCATTCGCTGTGAATAATCTTATCTAATACACAAATATGCGATCGTTTAGGTAATGAGTGATGTTTCAAAATTTACGGACTAAAAACGAAACATCACTCAATGCCTAAACGACCATATATTTGTTTACTTCAACACCGGTAGTTTCAAAATAGCGTCTAAATATGTCCGAGATTATTCGCCGCAAATGGTCGAGGAGTTCCGAATGTATCGTTACGGAACGTTCTGTAACGTTCGCGGTAACTGAACTCCCTACAGATATAGTTAAGATTTTTCAATAATTTAAAAAATACCATTCAGTGTCGGTAATTGCGTCAAAAACTTAAGTGTGAATATATTAGGACAAACTGACCTATAAATTGCAAGAAATGTACAATAAAAGTCACAAAAATGCACTAAAATTGTCAATACTGTGACATACGGCGTAGATTTTTACTACTTGAAACACCATCATTTGTACATGTATGCCAATAAAATTGTCATTATAAAACCACTAATTTTCTGCTTAATGTTAAGCAGTTAAAAATGTTTCCGAAAATTTTGATAGTTTCAGAAAAAATTTGGAATCAGTGAATGATTACCTTTAAAGATAAATCACAACCTAATATAGATTACACAACATAATAATGTATTCACCAACGAAACTATAGCATAAAATATTCAAAATAAATAATTAAGAAAATCGTAAACAAACTTACATTACTTGCAATGTAGATAAAACAGCTTTTTATAACATATCTTCTTTAATATACATGTATGTGTATAGACCTTTATACTGCTCACATAGATTAAATGACTGCTTTTTTATCTGAAATAGAAAAAATATGGTTAAAATGTGAAGACTTGTGGTACTGACCACAATTCAATCAGTTTTATTTTTTATTATGCTGTAAGTATGTGTTTGTTTTAGAAAGGCCTTAAAACTAATCATATGATAGCAAGACGTTTTGTTTCAAGGCTTATTGCTTTCATAACAATGGTGATGGTTTGTATGTTTGTTTATAGTGATTATAAGACAAAAGGATCATTAATAAAATAAAAAGCGATCAAAATCCATATAAAAGAGTGCTGTAAAAGTGTCCGTTGGTTTAAATTCATTTATGATTATTGTGAAGGTAGTAAATGCAAAAGCAACAAAAAGTCATTAGTCAGAACTCATTAGTAGAGATACATTCATAAATATCATTCATTCAAAACTATAATTTGTTGTATTTTCTTACATGAGTATTTAAGTTCATGACTATCAACCGCGGCAGGTTACTTCGTTCGCAAATTAAAGATATTCGACAAGCTTTAATTCGTATTGGGCTTTCGTATTGAATTAAGAAAAAAGATCATAAGATTCAAACCAAACATTAATATTTGATAGCAACTGTGAATTCCTAGAGTCAGACCGACTCCAAGATGAATATCAAAATATTTCTATCCATGATCGAATCTTTAATACATTGGACATCGTATCATCGATATCCCGGGTCGAACGGTCATGAATTGGTGAGCGGCAATTATACCCGCTTTTGTCATGCGCACTGCGAGATTCTAAAATAATCAATTTATTTTCATTTGCAGATCATTCGGACATAAGTGACTGAGAGACATTGTGGCAGCCAATGATTTACGAGCATTTTTATTCAGTGTTTGTTCAGTCGGACGCTTGATTAAGAATCAAGAACTATGAAGCGATGCTTCCCGATGATAGCGTATATTTGCCTATGTCCGATTGTGACTAGGAAAATGCATATTTTATATATATCGACCATAGTTAATATGATAAAAATCTTATTGTGTCGCCTTCGAGTGTTTAATCGTGACACAAAGCTTAAAGTAGTATTTTCTGTATCAGTTTATAATAAAGAATGATTTATGTGACTTTCAGCGATCAGGATAGGCTTTTATCATCAACAAGGCGCATACAGTCAATATAGCTCCATAAACGGCTTTTTGTAAAGAGATAATAGAAAATGGTGACTTGCAAATGAATGAAGTACACATTGCAACCTTTATTTTCTAAAATCGTATCGACAGAAATCATATGAAATTTAGTTGTTTTCGGCTTTGCGCTCAAAAGGCAACCATTCTGAGTACAGCATTGTCGGGATAAGTTTAATGCAAGCACTTTGCAGTTTTTGTCTTGAGGAACAACCAATTGGAACTGATGCAATATAACAAAACAAATCATCTATGGTCTCCGCTTAAATTTAAACCTACAATTGTCGTTTGAAGACTGGCCGTAAGCGCCTGAAAGCCATTTTTGTCTGAGGTGGAGTAAACGACAATTCTATCAGAACAATAATTATGTTTCTTTTGTGCTTAATAAGAACTGTACTGCGGCTATCCACTTTCAGACAAATCTATGCAACAAGTACATTTTACATGTATTAAACATTTTGTTGACAGATTTACATCTATAGAACAAATTTGGAGATTCGAACAATTAGTTATTGCATTAGAAGCTACAACTAGCTCTTGACAGGAACATATGATTTCAAGAAAGATCTGAGTGAAAATGCAGACATGTATGTATAACACTAGACGACGCAATTGTACGTATACGAACGAAGGCATCATTAAATACATTCTTGCAAGTAAAATAAAAGCTGGTAATGTCGTTTGTTTTTCATTCAAAAAGTTTTTTTCTGAACGGAAAAGTGCAACAGAAAAGGTGAGTCAAACGAAAGGTGATACTAGCAAATATCATCGGTATTAAATGTACAAAGTTCCATGGTATGTTTATAAAATGCTTCATTTGAGGAGTGAGAGTCACCGATTGGTTACAACGTTGAAACTTTGGATAGCCGGCATTCTGTTGGTTCCAATCTCATCTAATACTTTCTGCATTGTTTCAATGAGCAAGAAAGTCTGATATTCTCAGGACAAGGAATCAGAAGAAGTGCGGGTTCAAGCCCGGTCCTGGTAGGTCATACCCTATACATGAGTTGTCGGCCTCGTGGTAGGGTAAGTTAGTATTGATGATAGAAACGTGTCTAGGGAACCTATAGTAAGAACAGCTGGCCGTCGTATATATGACCTAAATATATGTTCAATTTGACGTTAAAAAAAGAAAAAAGGAAAAAAAAGAAAGGAAGAAGCGCAAACGCAACAATAGTTAATTATAGTTTTTGAACATATTGCAAGCTCAAACAATAAAAGAGGAACAATACGTCAGACTGGCTTTGGAATGAATTTAACTGACCACCAGAAAACAAAAGTTTTGTAAGTGAATGGGATATCATAAAGCAAGCAATTAGATGTAAGGGTAAAACAAGACAAATTTACCCACTAAATTAGGAAAATAGGAAAGTTTTATTTTAGACTAGCAGTATTCAGTTTACGGAGAAAATGAACGAAATAATATCAATATGCCCATAAATTAGTTTTACCCTTTTCTTAAATAATCATATTGTATTTCAAAATTATGACGCAAAACTTGACTATATCTAGTTTCAGTTTACAACATAACAAAGGAAAACATAGGTGTGTGGCGACCTCCAATCTGTAGGAGGTTATAACCATTTTTTAATACATAAGATAGTTTATATTTTTCTTTAAAAATAACATACAGTTGTCTTATAATTTGTTGTAGAATGATACATAGATAGGAGCTTTGATTCGGTCACAATGGTTTGTATACATAAGTTATTTAATAAGCACATCGGAACGAGTGCCTATAGTGCGTACAAAAAAACAAAACGTGTTTTGGTAAACATTAAAATTGAGACAATTCATTTCAGGGGTAGGCAGTATTGAAAATAAAATTTGTGTAATTCATTTTAACAAAAATTAGCATGGTTGATAAACCACCACCACTGTAAATCATGTTTGTTATGGTAGAACGCTTTCCATTACACCAACAACTAAGACACTTGTAATACATATCACAATTGTTTATTTTAAAGTCATCCTGGGCATCCCTCGTCGAGGGTTAGTTCACTGTATTGTTATTATAAACAGTGTTTTGTTTTTTTGTACGCACTATATGTCCCATTAGTCGACAATACACATGTGTAAAAACCCTACGTTATATCAATTTTAGCAAAGAAAATCAAATAAATATAAATATACATTTTCAATAAAACTAAAAAATATAGATGACTTCACGCTAAATATGGAGTAAAAAACACCAGTACCTAAGCTAGAATTTCCAATAATAAAATAGGGGCATCTTAAATAAATAATTTGTAAACATGGAGCACCACAAATTATCTATGTAAGAAACCGAGCCTCAAATCGGTAATAAAAATCTACAAAAATTCTACAATTATTAAGATAGGCCACAAAATGATCATAAAAATGCAGTAAAAGTCAAAAAGGGTAATAAGATGAAACCCAAGATGACATTAATCCTCAGAGCTACTTGCAATAATGATATCAGATTTGTACAGTTTTGTATTTTGCATATCCAATCATTAATTTTAGTTTCCGTAAATTGACTCATCGGAAATTTGAGCCATTCCTAAAGTATTATTTGAAAAGTATTAAATTTATAGCGAGTACAGTGTCGACATTCCTTTAAACACAACATAAATGTGTGATGAGTACCTCTCGGGCCGGGATTTGGATACTCGTTATACCCTTCCATGAAAATTTGACAATAATGTCGATTTTCCTCCATTGATTAGATAATATGGAGAAGTTTCCGGCCTTGTGGAAGGGGTTATAGACAAAGGTCCAGGAAAGCTAGGTTAGGTGCGCTGGACGCCGTGAAATGACCTAAATTGTGTTGATACGGCGTTAACTCCAATAAATAAAAATAAATAAATAGTACCTCTCGGTGTTCTTTTTTCAACTTTTAAAAATGTGCGAGATCCATTTGGGCGTTTGTTTTTGATCTTTACAACGAGGGCGCTAAATGACTGATTACAAAACCACGCGTCTCGTGCCTTACAGCAAAAACAACAACTTATCCGATTTTAAGTAATATATCATTAAAACCTATCCAACGGTATGTATAATGTTTTAACAACATCGGCCCAACACTAACTACGTATATAGTGTTTTGTTGCATTTTTATTTACTAATAAAGAGAAATATGATTTGTTTAATATAAAACGTACAAGTACATGATTTGGTCAGAAAGAAATGTGAAGAAATCATTATAATACAATAAGATTTATTTATTTATTGGAGTTAACGCCGTGTCAACACAATTTAGGTCTTTTTACGGCGTCCAGCGCACTTAACCTGGCTTTCCTGGTCCCTTGTCTATAACCAGTACTCACCTATCCTTTCACAAGGCCGGAAACTTCTCCATATTATCTAATCAATGGAGGAAAATCGACATTATTGTCAAATTTTCATGGAAGATAATACAATAAGAAATAAAAGTACTCATAATGGTAGCTTAACATGCAGCTATAATCATTTTCATTGTATATTTTGCGAATTAACCAGTGAGCAACAACATTCAAGTAATCACCGTCAAAACATTATTAGATTCTATTTTTTTGTATTTTTGTTACGTTTGGACACCAGCGCGTATATGAAGTCTTACAGTATAAATAAATGTATATTTCCAAAGTCATTAATCAAGTTATTGGTTCTGAATATATAAATAGCTCACTGAGATTAAATATGTCCGAGCACACTGAGGTAAAATATATATCCGACCGAATCGTCAAATATCCAATATGGTAGTCAATTTAACGAGTTTGAAACTCCAAAAGCAAGCCACAGTGAAATGTATAGTTTTTACGCATAAAACGGTGACACTTTATATGTTAGCGACACCACATCTTCCGATCATTGGAACCATCCAATTTGAGAAACTACTCACTGATAAAATTTTCAAACAAAATTACTTCATACAAAAGACATACTGCAAAGATCGCGAATATCTATCTCAAAAAATGAAATCGATATCATTGAGCAGAAACAATAATAATATTATTTTGACAACAAAAAACTTACATACAAAACTACACTTCTCAATCAACACTATTTCCAAACTGCTCCGAGTGATTAAATAAAATCTACACCAATGAAACACTTCGCTGGTTAATAAAACATAGCTCAATGGTAAGCATACATGAAAATACAGATTTATTATAAAGGCGTCATAACTATATCATCGGTGTTTGATCGCAGGGAAACACACTATCGTATTCATATAGCGAGCATAAAGAGTAAGCTATTAGCAAAACTATATCGTAATATCATAGGCTAAAATGTTACGCGCCTGTAATTCGACATCAGGAAAATCAGATGGTGAACCATTTACTATTTTTGCTGAGGGAGTTAATATTACAGAAGAATTGTATGAGGCTGATTTAAATATGGATCCTGATTAAATAGTTGAAATTAAAGTTAAGCAATTCATTGGGTATTTTGAAATCGTTTTTTTTTATTCATCACGTGCAAATTCATAGAGCTGTATTTCCCATACATGTAGTGGTATGTAGGTCAGCGACTTGATTATTTTTTATGAAACAACAAAATAGAAATGAGATTCAGAATTTGATTGATAAAACTTTAACAATATAAGCAATTTTTATACGAAACAAAAGTAATATAAATGACAAGATGTGTGAATTAAAATTATTCAAATGCGTTGCTAATGTCGAACTTCAAAAGGTAACATTACACTTTACCTAAAATGACAAGCGGTTGGAAGTAAACACAGGTCGTGAAGACACATGATAAGACAATTGTTTTGTTAGTTTTTGTTGGGTTTAACGCCAAAGCGACACATAAAGGTCATATAACGGCGGTCAGTCAACCTACTCACTCCTCACGGAAAGGCTAAATCTCTAGCTGATCTCTAGCACATACTTTCGTCAGTGACTGACAACTGCTCTACATAATTAAAATCATTGGTAGAAGGGAGAATGGCCGTAGAGATAATTTCATGACCAAACTCCACGAAAGTATGCCCCGCCCGGCAATCGAACCCATGACCCCTAGATCAGTAGACTTGCGTGCTACCAACTGAGCTAGCCGGGCGGCTGTAATAAGACAAACAACATTACATCAAGGAAGAATCGAGTAAACCAGAATACTATTTGAATAAAGATATTTACAGAACAAACAAGTGCAGTCCACCATACGGGATTCTTGTGTTTACAATGTTTACAAAATCAATCATGATATGCAATATCATTTAAATTGGAGATTTTATTGGTTGAAGTAATCAATCTTGCATGCTAAACTGATAAAAGGGCCCTAATTCAGACAAACTTATGAATGAGTTATGGAACTTGGTATTTGTACTTATATAGTACATTTGTAACCCCGTAGACATGTATTTAGTTTTAAGTGAATTCAATCAATTGTTGCAAAATAAAAGTGTCGATGACAAATTTTCTAAGCCAAAATAATAATAAAATCATGATCCATTTACAAACATACACATATGGAAATAAGGACTCCAATCGTAAAGCTTAAACCATGTTTAGGGTTGGCCTTTCAAATGTACTCTCGATCTTAGCAAAGTCAGAGCTTTCAAAATCAGTTAGAATTTGTCGGTAAACAAACAGTTTAAAAATTAAGTCAATGACCATAAGTAAGCTCCAAAATGGCTATGTGTGCCATGCTATTAAAAGAAAATCTTTTTTTTATAATGTTCGACTACCACAAATTACAAAAAAAACTAATCTCAAGGCATATCCAAAAATACTTGGTGAAACTATGTTCTACATTCATAATATTTTGACTACACCACATTGTTATTATAGGAACACCATACTCCATATAAAGTCAATAATAATAAAACACCATGCTGGGATATTACCGGAGGACTTATAAACGTTTAACGTATCACAACAGAAGCGATAAATCATCCTAAACATATTGTCATAAAAAGGCCAACTACAATAATGTCGACATCTTAATCGGTACATCTCACGTACAAAAATACCCATATACGTTCCATAACGGAATTTTTAAAGGCTTGTATCATTTACTAGCATTATTGCTATAAATTATGGAAGATTAAGTATGAAAATATCCACAGAAAGTCTTGGAACTGTGATACAGAATTAACTGTGTTTTACAGACACTTTGAAAATAGAAACTATCAGGAAGAATTTGACATGATGAGAATAAAACATATACCAACAATTAAGGGCGAAATAAACAATGTTTCTTATTTTTGCTAGACATAGCGAATAGTGACCTAAATCATGTAAAGAACCAAATTTCAATTTAACCAAACTCGCTTGTTGACACATTCAAACCAATGTTCTTATCCTAAAAGAAAACATGGCTACAACCTTTCTCACACTGGTCAGGTAGAATACTGTGTTTAAGCAAATTGACTTTTAAAACAAACAGTGAGACATTTTTACCGGATGCGGATGACATACGTACGACATTTAGCAATATGGAAAGCAATTTACCATCCACGAAATCCAGAGGAAATATAATTAGAATGGTAAAGTAATACCAAGAACTGTATGAACCAAAAAGTGCTAGGTGCAGAGACGCAAATGTCACCGGGACTATTTGGAAGAGCATTGCAAAAGCTCTGAATGAAGATGTTTTGGGTATTTTTACATTCATATTAACATTCACAAATATGATCAATGCTTCTTTTTTGCATCTTTGAATATACTTTTTAAACTATTAAATTGACATGTCCATGGCAAGCTGCAAAACATTGTCATAAATACAAATATGTTCACAAAGAAAGACATACTTTGCGTATACGACACCAAGAATAGGGTGTCCGCATTGGAATCTTGCCCATACGGATCCTGACGGCGAATAGCGGTTGTAAGTTTGCGTCCTAAGTTGTTTCACAACAATTATTGACGTCATTACAATCTCCTATCACAAGCGACAAACACTATCTCTCGACTTTCATTCCAATCGGCAAGTAGGCAACGCCATTTCTTAACAAATACCAAGCAGTACTTAAAATAGTGACATAAAACTAGCATTAACAAAGCAGATAAACAACATTACCAATGCGTATGAACAAATAAAATCAGTTTTTGCATAAGGAACATCACCGAAACGACTTTATAATGAAAAGGTATTGCAATACAACTTTATGTTCTACAGATTTATCATTACCTATCTCCTTCTATCTAAGCTACAATCTTCTTTATCACCAACATCATGATCCGCAGAGATTAGAAAAAAAGAACTTTGTGCAAAAAATACAAAAAGCACGCCAAAGATTAGTCGCATCATTAGAGGCAAGATGTTTTACTCAGGAACGCTTTTAGAATGATAAGAGACAATGCAGGAAATTGCTTCAAAGATACTTTTCAAGTGACCCACATCCATGTAAACAAAGCTTAAGGGGATGCTAGGGATTGTAGTGTAAGTATTGTACTTTGAGAGACATTGGAAATTTGAAAGGAATGCAGAGAACAGGTGCACTAAATAAGCTTAAAGAAATTTTGAGTAAAAGATTGATTGCCTTTCTTCACACTTGATCAGTATTGACAATGCCGATTGATTGGAACTGACATTTTGAACTACAAATGATAGTTCAGTTTAAGTATACAGTTGACTCATAAATAACACTTTAAAGTCCTCTATATGTGAACATAACAGCATAGAAACTGATCTGCATTAGTATATAAGTTAATTCGTAGATAGCACATCACATGTTATCTGATTGGCCAATACGGGACAACTCAGTACTATTTGGTTATTGTTCATTATCTCCTACGTAGCCAGATGAGAAAATATCAGTTAGTCAGTGTGTTTATTTATAGTCATATGCCTATTGGCTTCAACCAACTGATGAGATAATGTTATCATTTGGGTGTTTTAATTTTGAGTTGTTTGACCTGCATTGGAATGGAATGCGTGGCGGTTACGACGTTGGACTGGTAATCATTGGATAGCCAGCTCCGCGTTGGTTCGAATCCCATCCAAACGTTCCGATTGTTTCATTGAGCAAGCGAGTTTGTCCTTCTAGCCTGGGGGACCAGGAAGTTAACTCGAAAGTGATTAATATAAGTTGAAAGAACTTGTGTCACAGTCGAGCTAAAAATAAATTAGCATAACTAATTGGAACCCTTTTTCTATGCTAAGGCTAAGTCAATTGTTTTCGAAAATCGTAATTATTGTCTTATTTGAAAGATGCTTGATAGTTTCATAATTTAGTAATCCGAAATTAGCATATAATTTTCTCATAGAATTTATGTAGTAGATGATATTTCAAATGGCTTGTGCCAAGCTCGAGACTCTGTATTTTTAGCCATGAAAAAGTCAAACCAAGACAATTTAAATCTAAAAGATAAAAATGAAAACTGCCTTTACCTTTGTTCTGACAGTTCAGTTTAGAATTGAATAATTTGTGTATTAATAGTTTTAATTGTGTACTAATAGTTCATAAAATTGTTTTGTAACAAGTATACACTCATAACTGATGTTCCAGATATTTCCCTAATATTCTAAGGCAGTTGGTGAAAAAATTATGTAATAAATATATATTTTAATTGTTTTTTGTTAAGCGTGGTGTTATTTATTTCCAAAATTTGCGAAAGACATACTCTTGGAAACATCAAGCATGCTCCCAGACAATGCTATTCCGTAGTAAACAAGCGACGACACACTCTTATCAAAATCGTTTAAGTTTGCAACGTGCTTCATAACAAATTGATAACACTTCCTGGCAATAACATTCATAAGTTTTCTGTGCTCTGCTGCCAGCCGATCCCACCCTTAAGATGCTTTCATAAGCTCATTCAAAACACATAACCATTGAGAATAAAACGCCGGACAAATCTGATAATTTAACAACGGCTCGACATCAAAGGTTTGCCAACAGCTCCGTAGTCAAGTATACAAATGTTTTACTTTAATACCAATTATCCTGATTTTGCCATGCAGTAAAAAAACTAAGAAAAACTTTAAGCGTATATGATGTCACAAATAACTTGTGGCAAACCTCAGACATTTGTAAACTAACCATTTGTGTGAACATGTGAGAAAGTCATATCTTTTTAAAACGTGGCATCATCTAGGTTACGACAAATGTACATGCCAATCAAGCTTTTCAATAGATTGGGCTAAATTGTTCTACATTCGACATTGCAAGTTCTTTTCATCAAACTTTATGCCGTTTTTAGTTTATTATGGCGACCGAATCGATCTGCTCTGCTTGTAAGTGTTCTAGCACTCCGTTACCTTTTTGCAAGATCTCGACAACCTACCAAGAGGGAAATTGTCATAACGTTTGAATTACATTGGAAAGTGTGATCTGCTGCGGTCAGGAATCGGATCCAAATCGCTAGAACCGAAGTCGATCGTGTCTGCTTCAAGGGGACAACCGACCCGACAGTTGGCTTTGTGAAACTCATTAGAAAGTCCATCGATATGTTTTACCACTTTTATGACATTCATGCTTCTTAATCTACGAAAGTATCCAGTTTCAAAATAAACATATCCATGTATTGATTAAACATAGAAGACGCAAAGATACATTACCAAATCAACATACTTTGTTAGTGTTAATAATATAAATAAATATACATGTATGATAAAAATGAATATTTCTTAAATACAAATAAGTATATTCTGTGTAATACGAAATATTTATTATTTCTGTAATACCATAGTTACAAAATCCCTGAAATAAAGAAAAGTTTTAAGACTTACACCTCAAGAGAAAATAAAAAAACAACATAGATAATTTGAGAAAACTTGAGAACATCAGAACTGATTGTATAATGTCGTACAGGCTTAGCCTCCTGTTAATAGAATCTCTATAACTAGTACAGTTGTTAAATACCAGGCTTTACATACGTTTCCTATCAGAAGTTCTCTAATATCCTAAGTTTTGACGTATACATCATATCAATTTCAAAACGGGAAACAATCTTATGTTTTTGTTCCTTTGCAATCAGCGGGAATCCTGCTTGCCTGTCAGTCATATGATTTGAGAATGTGGCGAAACACTTCAACACAACTCGAGAAAATTCTTACTTATCATCGTCGGAGACTTGATACTACTCCGAAATGTGATTTTTTCATATAAACCTTTCTTCTGATGTCTTAAAAGCAAAATGATTACCATCTGCCGGCAGCAAGTACTTACGTTTTTGAATATTATTCATATCTCAATATCTGATACTGTGCTGCGTATATTTATTTTTTCTTCTGCTACGAGTATGTAAAATTGTTTAGTCGAACATTTGATATTTTCATCACATTTTTACATCAGTGATTTTTTTAAACTAAACTGAGAGGATAATAGTTGTCCTCATAACATTGTTTCTTACTTGTCTGGCTATACATGATATAGGCAGTAAAATAGATTTTTAGCATTTTATTCTGTCACAACATGTTATTGAAATGCTTATTCAAAAATCTGCGACACCTAAAGCTAGCTTCCTACATATCAAAGTAGACCAAAAACTTGTTAAACGCATAATTGATATGATTCATATTTGTAATGTGATTCTTGCTACTGGCACAGTGGAAATGAGACTTCAGGAACTTTGGCTAAAATTACCAAATATACTACGGTGCATCCAATTTTAATCAGTTTGTGTTCTAACCTTCTTCTGTATAAAGTTTGTTGGTAGTCTATACTCGGTGGTATACTATGCAGCAGATCTATGTTTTAACATCACGTTGTAACATCACGTTTTCGCTAAATAAAACTTTAAATGATAATCACAAATTTAATATTAATTTTGTTTGTTTCGCAGGTAAAGTAATAACGTCAACATACGTGAATGTGGTCACGCTGACTTTATACCACGAATAATAAGAAACTGATTAGTGTATTATTATGCGAAGCAAAATGAGTGTTTTGATGAGTGATTCCATGAAACGTAAAACTTCTAGTTTATCTAACCTTGGGTAAAATCGGGGATATCACGTGGTCTGTACTGAAACAGTGTTAGCCATCGTTGTTAAATGCGACAAAAGAGGCATCCTGGCGACTGTAAAAGATTTGAAAGCAAAGCAAGGCTTGTCTATAATGATAATGGTTTACTGATCTTGTTAGAAAAGTTTAAGAATTAAGTTGCTATGCTATACAGATTATACAACCTAACTGCTCTCTCGTATGGAAAATGTAATTTGCGTATTTGAAATGTCATATCGTAAAATGAAAATTGGATTTTCTTGCGATAGAACGGTTTAGCAGACAGAATATATAGTTAACAAGTTCGAACAGGTGCACGTGAATGACGGAAGCCGCTTCTTCGTGGAATTAGGAGAAAACTTCTTAATCGCGTTATCAGGTATATTAATTATTGCTACTTAAGACTCCGATAACTTCTTTACAGATTGGGAAGAATGTTAACTAGTTGTTTCTCATCGTGTAAGCCTTCAAAGGATGGACAATAGACTTATCTGTAATGCTCAACTGACTGTAACATGGCTTAAACACAACAAATAACTTCGTTTTATCATGCTTGGACGCTTGCATTTGTTA
The DNA here is from genome assembly GCA_025267735.1 of Mactra quadrangularis. Taxonomy (NCBI): domain Eukaryota; kingdom Metazoa; phylum Mollusca; class Bivalvia; order Venerida; family Mactridae; genus Mactra; species Mactra quadrangularis. The sequence goes on along the minus strand of CM046299.1, from coordinate 42,967,012 downwards.
GGTTAACAGAGATTATGTATTTTAAGTTTGAAAATTTGATTTTAATTGCGGGCACGTGGAGTGAATATTGAATTATCCCCGAGAAAGATCATGGCTGTCTCGATTCTTTAAGAACGAACATTCTCCGGAAAATCTAATCAGTATAAACTCAATGAAGTGAACAAAATGAATGCAAAGATCTCATGTGAAGGGACTGAGGCTGAAAATCTAGAATATTAGAATGAAAAATCTTGACATGATGATGATAAATGAGCTAAAAGCTCTTATTGGTCGTAGAGATTGTTTGCCTAGTTCCACTTAATTAACCCGCGCCCGATATTCAATCCGCGGAGGACCGTTGCACAATATTGTGTAAACGTCGCGCGTAGTAATTCGCCGGCAATTCACGAACGAACGACCGGAAGAAGTTCCGACTAATTAAAACAATCTGATGCATGAGAATGAGACCCTTGATTTTACTACGAAAATAACGAAGACATCGTGAAGATAGAATCGTCTCTTTGTATTTTAAGTAAAAGGATATGTTGGGATAATAATGAACTAGATGCTTGTCAATTTAGAGCTTTTGACGAAGACGAATGAGAGGAAATCGGTATCAGTAAAACTAGCAATTTTCATCCTTAATCCGAAATACAACCCGCTTATGAAAAGAAATTTCTCAAGCAATTTGTACAGTAGTCAAGTCTTTGATTTTATTGTATTTTCATTTCTATCTCCCAAACTAGACATTGCTATGTTTTAAATGAAAATTATTATATGAGAGATAAGATATGGAGAGGGGGACAACAGAAGCATAATAACGTGTCATTTTTTACAAAGAATTCTTCTACAAGAAGTTGTGTCTGTAAATGCAATTTAATTTTACTTTGAAAACCGGATGCAGACCCAATGATGAGCTCTCTGAACTACATGTATACACGCCGTTTGCAAACACTCTTGTTTTGTTACGACGGTTAGCCTAAACAACTTTAATAATGGTCAAATGTTCTTAAACGCCGAAGTAAAAGTCCCATGCTCTACGGTATATTTTCAGATCTACATACACAAAAGCCAAGCACTTGACACATATCACAATGTACATAATTAATTGCCAATATTGGGCCCAATAACCCTCCCCCCCCCCAAAAAAAAAATATATAATTGTATTTTAACAAGTGTCAGAACAAAAGAAAAAGTGGAAAGTAGGTCAAAATTAAAAACAAATTGATTTACTTAAGTTGCAATTCTTCTCATAATTTTGATAATTCGTGTCGGAGAATCTCTTGAATATAACAAAGTAAATTTCTAATATAGTACATATAATAGACCTACTGAACAATTTTAACAAGGTATAAATTTGAAGAATCAAATACTTTAACCAAAAGATCTAGCTGTTTGAAGTTCTTACATATTTCTGGCCCCATTTCATTAAAATGTTGTCTTCAGTTCCAAAACAATCCACAATCTGCAAAAAACAGCATTTTAATTGCAACGAACTATAGCCGATATTTTATGCTAAACTTTTTCTAAAAAAAAACAATTATTTGCTCAAATTAGACAGCAATTTAATATTTATGTTTACTTCATCAATTTTGGCGGCCATCTTGAATCTTGAAATATTGACAATGATAACATGTTGATACTCTTACAATTCTTTGTCCTCAGACTCCTGTTGGTTTGGTCATCCTGTTTGGAACCCTCAGACCAAAAATGTGACTTGTATTGGAACAAATCATAGGCTCGGTTCCGAGTCACGCACATTATTATATACATCATGCTTTTGATATGGAACCGTGCCGGTCGCCTTTGTAGCCTATATAAACAATGGGTATAGAGAAAGTTTAGAGGTTGCATACTGATACATTAACGAGCAGATGCAAAGTTGTCAAATTATAGTTTTACTCTTCGAATCAAATGAGAGACAAATGTCATATATGTGTTTTAATTGTTATCAAATTGTGTCTAATATTTCAGCTTGATTTATTAAGAAGCATCTTAAAATTCTATCTGCAAATTTAAACAGACTCATAATGATGCAATACTCGAACAAATTATCGCTACGAGATACATTCTTTCTTCGTGGGTTGTCAAATTAAATTGGGTCCCTTTTCCAGCCGATCACAAAAAAATCCCTTTTTAAAACTATTTTGGACGTATTTAGGAAGTACACCGTAGCAGGTTTTGCGGCCGTCTTAGTTTTACAGTTTGGAGTATGATAAACGACGTAAGGTGCACCCAATGTGGCCCCTGTCTCATTTTTCATCCCCTATTAAAGAAATCATGAACACGTTTAGGATTACACAAGACAATAGTAAGCTTTGAATTATCAAACACAGGCACATGACGGGGGCGTCAATCTGATTGGCCAAACACATTTAAAGCAATAATGCCTCATTGAAGAAGCTGGAATCGTCTGAACATGTGATTGTTGCGACACGGTCTGGGATAAGAGACACCCCAGAGTCAGAGTTGGTAAAAATTGATGCGATTTCAAATCATTTGGACTGACAAGTTTGTGAAATGTAAACTACAGTAATCAACAGCCAATGTTATTGAAGTGATTCGATACTTGAAACGGTGTCAGCGTGAAAAGAGGAACGTGTGATATTTTGTCAGTCCTATTCTGTACTGGTTACATGTGTAGAGTCTGTATTGTCTCAAAATACTCTCCTGAAAATGTCTTTATAATTCTGATGGTTCTCTTGTGAGTTGAATGGCATCATGCAACAAAAAAAACGACACGGAAAATAATTAATCTAATTTTAATTTTGATACGTTCAGAAATATCTTAACGCACAAATCGTTTTACGTAAAGAGCTTAAGTGAACTTCAGGAAAAAGTCCATATCTCAATTGTTCACGGTTAAAAAAAAACATGATTATATTAAATAGTTGCAAACAGAAAAAAATGCGAACATTATTGTGAAATGAAACTATATTTTACTTATATTAAATAAATTTTACCCGATCACATTATATATCCTTCTGATTCCAATAACAAATGTCGTTTCCCTGTGGAAGGTTAACAATCTCTGGTCAAATACAAATGTTTAGGCAAGTTTTTAAATCACTGCGTAACGGGGCTATTTAAAATAATCAATAAAAAGCATAAAACACGACATAAACTTTAAAAAATGTGTCAATTCCAATGGTTAAAAAATAAGTTTCACAATTTGGCATGCAACCACATGTAGACTCCTTACAAAAAAAGATTAGAGTATTCGTCGGGTTCCTTTCATTTTTTTCTTCCCAGTGTTGACTCATAGACAAATTCCGTGATCTTCATTAACATCATTTAAAATACTTGTAGATTTTTACATTGGCAAATTAATGTGAAATATAATGTATACAAGTGTTTGGAATAAGGCTTTGGACGAATAACATGGAATAAATGATTACCATGAGTCCAAGTGGAGACAACTTGTTTGACATGTTTGAAAATAATGAACATTCTAAAACTTTTCTAAAAGAAAACACATAACGGCGAACCGGTTTCTTTTCTCAACCCAGGCATACTCATTGTTGTAGTCAGTATTCTGTACGTGTATTTATTTTCTTACAGTGTTCTTTAGTTCAGTCGAAAGGACTTTAAAAGGCGAAAAAAATAGGTTTTTGTTTTCGGCATTGGTTAGTGTTGTCCTTATTATAGCAAAAGTTAAAAAGTATAAAAACATTTCCCTCTTTGCTCTCTGTCTGTGAGGGGCCTGTGTATTTTTACGCAGCAGTTCCTCATTTTTGCACATTTCCAAACCCAACTCTTATAATTGCTTATAAAATATGGTACATCTTTAAGCTAAGTTATGTCAGGAATATGAAGCATATTGTTGCGTCTCGCTTATGAAAATAATTTTGTCATCAACCTGTCCAGTTTCTTTACAATCAATATCTTGGAGTGAAATAGTATTAAAATATAATTTAGTTAAGTTTAGTAAGTTTACTGTCCGTTCCAAGGAAGAAACCAATAAGGTACATGTTTTCGTTATTAGTTTGTGATGTCCTTATTTATAACAAAATGATGAAACATCTAAAATTATCTAATTTATTGCTTTTGGCTGCATGAGAAGTCTGTTGTTTGACCATTGCTATGACTGATATGTTTTACATAAGACATACATTATTGACATATCATCAAATAGCATTGTATATATTCACTGTTTATTATAGTAAATGCCGAATGTCAAAGGGGACTGTTAATTAAGTAAATTGTTGTACGAAAATCACATTATTCACCAGTAAGTGGGAATGTTTATTATTTAAAGTACATAAATATGCAAAGCCAAAAATAAAACTTAACGTTCAAAGTGTTAATGATTTTATTTAAATACTAGGACAAAGTCTGCCATAAATCATTCCACTGACATGCCATGTCCTCAATGTATGACTTGTACCAAATCCAAAGTGTATGTACTTGTATTTCGTCATGATACTAAAAAGTCAGTAATCTAAATTGCTATATCTTGTATCATTGACATGGCCACGTGCGTGTTTCTTTTTCCACAAATAACTGACTCTCGATTTACTCTCCTCTGATCTGTGTATAAACGCTAGGACGTACAATTATATTGTCATTATGGCGTAACAACTGGTCAGTTCTCTTTATAGAAGGAGTTTGTAGGATGAAGTCACTATTCAGCATTGTTTACTTTACACCTAAATGAACAACTCTCTTGTTTGTGATGTGAGGCAGAAAGGCCCGGTGGTCCTTAGCGGTTTGTTAGGAAACCACAAGATCACAAGCTTCCGCATGCATTCCTTTACTTTCAAAAATATCACCCAATGTTTTCTGATGTTTTGTTTTGGGATCATGGATAAATCAATCATTTTCACTTTTATCATAGGCTTTGTTGAAATGTCGGACTGAAAACTTGTCATTTTAAGGAAACTTGGTCTGTTATTTCAGTTGTCTTTTTTGTTTTCATTGAAGTATTCGTTTATAATAGAAATGCAAACAGAGTTTAAGGTTTTGAAAAGGACAACCCGTTGGTAGGCGTCAAAGAATGTTCTGTTTGATGATATTTCAACTGTTGGTGGTTTGTTAGAGAGTTAAATGAGTAAAGGATATAGAACGGTATATTCATTGTAGCAATAAGAGGCGGTACGTGTATGGACATAAAATAGTGGAGTTTTACCAAGCTTTGATATGTTGTGGTCATGTCTTGTTGAGAAATTTTTGTGTGATCGCCTTTTTTTACGAGAATGAGTAAAGCAATTTTTCAACGGAAACTAGACAGAATTTTTATATTTAAATATTTTTCTTAGATTTCCGTTGCGCAAATTGTAAACTGGCTAGTCTAGTGATGGTTCAAAAATTGTTTTGAATATTAGTCTGTCGGGGATTAATCAGCAATAGTCAGGGATCATTTATAACGGGGATTTGTAACAAAATGCTTTTTTGAAAATGTACTGTCTTCACTGTCTATAACTGGCTGAAGCAAAAACTATTCCAGAGTTTAAAAAAATGATTTATGTTTGTGTACATGTCTTCCATCCAACTTGTGAATGTTTCTGAAGTTTTTGACAAAATGTGTTGCAGTTATGATCGAAAATATGACTTCAGGTGGTGTAAAATGGGGCTAAAAATGGCAGATCGGCGGGAAAATACATTATTTTGTGAAACAGTCTGTGAGCGTATATTACCTCAAAATCATCTAGAAACACATTTTTCCTAACCTTTATGTCAATTCGAATGGTACTCGTACAAAATTTTATGTGAATATCTTTATTTAAACTTATTATACTTGTTTTCCGTATGGGCCGAAATAATAGCGAAGACAGTGAAAGATGAATTTCTATGCCGTTACAAATCCCTGTTATATAAAATCCTTGGCAATAGCCAACTCTACCACCATTCTGGGGTCAATGCATTCTCATGGAATAAGTTTTCAAATCGCTTAGTTTGTTTCCTGATGACTACATCAATCATGTTGCTATGTGTATCGTTAGCCAAGGTTACGAATACAATTATAATTTCAAAGAACAAAAACATCGAACACATCGCTCTTTTAAAGATGCACATCAGTTGCAAATGAAACTGTTATGCCACATTGAAACACTGAAAACATACTCATACAACTGCGGTTATATTTTCTGTATTCATAATAGCAAAGTTTGAACTCAAAACTAATCAACCATAAATACAAAAAGACTCAATGTAATAAATTTCAAATAATGACGTTTCATATAAGAATAATTGAAAATGAACCTTATACCATAAACACTCGGTATACAAATGTACTTCATGAATGACATTCTTAAACTAATTGATATATATCATAATAATTTTAATGAGCCTAACGTTGAAATGCAACACATTTAATCTTTGTTGAAAATATTGATGGAAAACTTTCAATTCAATAAACTAATAACCAGACGGCGTCTAATTGGTGTGTAGCCCTGAAAGCAAATCGCATTTATTTCGTCCCTAGACATTTATCTATGCAACTTCACTACAGCGGGGTACCTCGTATGGTGAATATTCATCAATCATTCCGTCCAATCAAAATGTTTCATTCATAATCACGTGTCAGACACTATCTCTTATTTGACATACGCTAGACAAGCCTTTTCTCGGAACATATACACGTATTATTGATGATCCAGAAAACCTGGAATGATTTATACACTTTTTTCTTCTATACAAATATATGACTGTAGCGTAGCGTTATGTTGGGGAAAAATTACATGCAATATGTATGACCTCCAAGTGCTTCATGTCACTTTTTGTGACAATGTTTACTTTCCGCTTTTTATAGAATTGTCAGATATTGAGTAGTCGAGACTAAAGAATACTTTTGAAATATTTGTATTTATTGTCGATCTTAATGGATATTTTTCAAGACTTTTTTTACGTTGTTACCTGATTTTTTTGTATTATTTTGCGCAATCCTTTCAAACTTGGCTCTATGATATTAATTATTTTGTTTACATATAAACGCCATAAATATTGTTATTTATGTCATAAATCTAAATTAATGTAAACAGTTTGATGAAATACTGGACGATTATTAACTTGTAAATAAACAAAATCAACATACGTGCAAATGCAAAAAAATGCTGTATATGCAAATAATTAATTTAATTTCAATTAAATGATCCTGATATACTTTCACACTCTTTTTTATGCTAACGAAACTCAATAATTTGTTTGACAGTATAAAAGTTCTTTTTCTGGAAGCAGGTGCCACAGAAAACGAACAGGCAATTGTTTTGACCAAATAATGGAACGGCTCCAGTTTTGTTTGTCTTTGTCATATTTTACCAAGCTTTTATAAAGATATACACTTACATTCACTAGAGGTGTTAATTTTTGAAGTAGAAAAATAAGCACAAATGTACTTAAAAAGATCTTATAGTTAAGTACTATTTCTATTAAAAACCGAGACAGTATGTCTGTCAGAAAAAAACACCATCAGAAATGTCTTCACAGAAAACGTAATTTTAGAAAACAAAATATACCTATACATATTTTAAAAAAAAGTCGCTCGAAACGCAAAAATTTATTTTTTAAACCAAATACAATTTAAGTGAGTTTATAATCAAACGTGTACAAATATTTATTCCATAAAAATAATGCAAACCTAGTTATATACATGTACAGTTCCTATAATGTTTATGTTCTATTCTGTTCTGTTCTGTTTTATAGAAAAACAATCAAAAGAAATTCATTAGATGTGAATGCATCAAAAATAAATAATTAACAATTGTGTATGTAAAAAAGGTATTCCAACATACTGGCTTCACCAATATCCAATTAAAATAAATTGATTTATTGACGTGACAAAATGTATGTGAATTTTACCAGGAATTGTATTTCTTGATTTGTGTATTATTTGTTTATTATTTAGCATTGCAAATAATTAAATAGCTCTGAACTTTATACTTTATATCGAACAAACAGCTTGCTCAGATTTCATTCAAATAGTAATTGTTCCAGTATCTTTATATTTTAAGAAGTGTGTATTTCTGACGAACGCATATTGTTTCGTAAGTTCCAACAAATAAATAAATAATAAACTTTTTCCAAGGATAGTAGACATACATTTTTATTATATAAAACATAATATAGAAGTATACTTGTCGTCCGCGTAAACATTGCGTATACAAACATAGCCAGTTTAATTACACACCAATATGTAGGGGTGAATTATTTAAAAAAAAAGTATAGTTTAGTTTATTTACACTTATTTTATAAACATATCTTTATATAAATTTTACTATGTGCATAATCCCACATGTACACTATTAAAAATAAATGATAAATATCAAAGTGGTATGTTTAAATCCGTAAATGTTGTTCCTGCTCCAGCTTATGCACCTTTTTACTGACCAAGTCCATTGTTTAAAGTACAAAAACACGCATGACCTAGAATACGACCTGTACCTGTGAGTCTAACTCAATTTGTTTCTTTTCAAGCTCCTTCTTCTCACATAATTGTAGCCAGAGAGAAAATCATTTAAAAAGACATTTGTTAACTAAGATATTTATGTTCAGTTATATAATTTGTTTTCTTTTTCATGTTGAGTTTCTTTTTCATTTGTCTATGTTTGAGACAAAATACAAATTTTGTCTGGAATTTATTTTAAAACATCATTTTAACTCCTGGAAATGTTTATTTGGGGAAACAATAATGAAATTGGTATTGTTCAAATAAGGGAGTATCAAATGGAACAATGGACTATATTTATAACGTTCAATTCTCGCTCAATTTTTGTATTACTTGGAAATGTTTAATGACATAACAACTGATGAAATATATTGTTCACATCATAGCGTATCTAAGGAACAATATACTTTATTTTATACCATACAGTTTTCGCTCAATATTTTTATTAATTACCATATTTTGGTTTTTACTTATCCAGAAAATGAAGGTTAAATAAATAAATAAATAACTAGCACAATATAAAATACATGTATAGTCCATTTTTCTCAACTGTCAAAGTTTGAATAATTTCACGGTGAATAATTACACACTATCTCAATATCACGAATGTTAGACAAAGAGCACGAAGTCACCGTGAAATTATTCATGATTTAACAGTTGAGAAAAAACGAACTATAGTAATATCTATAATACAAGTAATAATATTGCCTTTGCTATGTTCATATAATTGTAGTTATACATGATACAAAAACACGGCGGTTGTCCCCCACCTTTGCTATTGTGTTTAATGGTTGATGATATATATGCATATCTTTTAAGCAGTTAGTTGTAAGTGTTGTACTTAAACAATGTTTTTTATGTGTGCATATATATATATTTCAAATACGTCAGTTACAAATAAAATGACATTTATACACATACTTTGGTGTTTGTTTCTTATTTTGCAAATGTAACCAGGACCTTTATCTGAGAGTATTATTGTTGTATATATGTATAGTGTTGGAGATTGTGTGGTGGAGAAAAAAGTATTTCTAAGTCAGAATATGATTTAGTGATACATTGTAAATGGCAGTAGGTATGATTAGCAACAGTCTGTCAATGTGTCTTCGTGCAAATGTACAGAATTTAATATATCCATTATTTTCTAAATTTGGCACAAAATCAAAATGCATACCATGACAATATTTAAAACAAGTGCATGTACATTTCTCCCTGAAACTGTGCTGAAATTTAAATAATTAACTCTCATTAAAATTCTAACCTCGTTTAAAATTCTGTTCACTTATGTCACGACAATAAAAAATGTTCTAATGAATGAATAAAATTCACACCATTCATCGGTTTATTTCAGCAAATTTTGACGTTTATGCACAATTTTCTGCATTAAATTTAAATTTTGACGTGTTGCACAAGTAAACATATATTCGGATAAATTAAAATTCGGATTTTGATGACGTGTGACAATGAGCCAGGAAGGATGTGATCGTGAAACTCAAAACAACGTGGTTTATAACTAAACTTTTTCATTTGTTGTAATCTTAACAATATTAACCGTGACATTGTTAACAGATTTAAGTAATAAAACGTTCATTTTCTCCGACATTTATTACATTCATTTAATTTATGTATATAAACTAGCCTTCAATTTTCAGAAATGATGACGGTGCATGACTTTAATGTATTTATAAACAGGACCTCGTTCACAGATTTATATATCAATGTGTTGTTTTTTACACTAAAGTATGTTTATTGTAAATTATTCACTATAGAAAAGGGCTTTAATATACAAAAGGTATGCAACGAATATAAATGTACAATGCATTTACATTTTAATTAATATTCATAATTATGCATATATAAATGACATCTTGATATTAGTTTTTATTTTGTGAATTTGTGCCATGCGTAAACACATTTTTTTATTCATAACTTCTTACAATGTTATTTTTATTCCACGCGGTAATTACGACTTAGCGCTTGTCCGTTGTTAATCACATTGTATATATTGTATTGGCAAAAAAGAATTTTCTGCATGTGTTAAAATAAAATATTGAACTAGTGTTTGAGTCCATATAGAATTATTCATTGTTTTTGATTGTACTACTTCGCCACTTAACATTTGCAACAAAAATTTAAACACAAAACCTGCATGTTTATACCAAATAAGTAGTATGTCGGTCTGAAACGACATGTCAACGTCGTTGCTCTCGTGAAAGACCGTAGCCAACCGGTTCGGACCGTAACGTACCGTAATTTCAACCATGACGTTACGATACAGTGCGGAACAAACCGGAATCGGCCGAACTGAACGGAAACAATTTAATAAAAAAACAACAGCGTATACTTATTACATGCACGCCAAAATTATTAATTTTACTGATTTATCTTTTGGATTCTTGTGGAAAGAATAAACCATTCAAATATTTCAACATCAATAAACTATTAATTAGCTTTCCCTGCATAGACGCTAGGCTATTCTCTTTAATACATCATTTATATTCAATTATCAAAATATATGTTAACACCGCTAACGGGCAATCTTTAACAAGTAATTTAATGTGAATTATGGACAAAATATTTAAATTGTTTAAAAAGATATAAGATCGTTGGTGCTTCATAACGAATGTATACTGCCATTAAGGACGAATTAACAATGATTTATATAATTTCTTGTAGGTCTAAACATTGCTTATGTTTTGCAAAATAATGTGTGGTTTTCATGAGGTGGTCCTTCACACGATGGTTTGGGTTCTACTCGGTGGGTTTTGTTTTATCCTGTTCAGATTTTAAGGAGTAACGATAATGTTTGAATGTTCAAGTCGAAAATAGGGTCCAATAGTTCACTTATGAATGTGTCTCGTGCCTTTCAGCAATAATATGTAAATATAACTTCGTTGCAATGGGATGCATTCCGTACAAACAAACCTCGGTCGGCTGGAAAAAACCAGACGATTCGAGTTCCGAATATGAACTTAGACGGAGTAAAAATGTGCACAAATAAATAATATGCAAATTAGACTAAAACACACGAACAGTATACAATGTGCAATAAATCTCTATTTACAATATGTTTGACGTCACAAACATGCGAACGTATGCTGATATATCAGCATTTAGCATTTTGTATAACGTTTTCCTTTTTGTCCGTATATCCTTTTGCGTCGTATCGATTTTCAATTTTAAAAAAAGAAACAGTCCATCGTATAAAATAGGGAAACAAGTCGTCAAAGATCATTTTTTTGCCGTAGAGACATTGCGTTGCGTTGACTTTTGCCTCTCAATAAATTCAAATAGCAAAAATATCTTTATCCAACAAACTGAGATCAAAAGTTCATTTTGACACAGAAGTATGTCCTTTCTTCAAAAAGAGCTCTTCGCTCAAGAGTCTTAAATTAGTGAAAACAGTTTGATTTATCTTTGTTTTGCATCGAAACATCAAATAACTTCTTAACCATCGAAAATATTCAATTTCTCCACCCACCGTTTAACAACTGTCCGAAATTCAATAGCTATCCGAATTGTATGTCAATATTATTAATTATTCTATCGGTTTAAAATGTGTTTGAAGTCAGGATCTGAGAAGGTCAGAGTTTATACTCATTCATTATGTCAATAATTCTAAACAGATAACTTGACTTTAATTGTTCAACTTATTTAAATGTTCCTGATGAATATTAATGAGCCTCATTAATTATATTTCAGAAAGAAATTCCAGCCAGGATCTTCTACTAGAAAGTATACAAATAACTTCTAGATAAACCAGTGTGTCCAATGTTGTGGCGCCTATCAAACAAACGCATGAAATGCAAGTTTGTTAATAGTTTTTTGTTGTCTCATCTTAATTTTATAATTTGTATACTTTGTTGTAGTCATAGACATAGTAAAGATTAATAAGTCTATGGCCATGGCATTCGGAACTCTTCGGCCATTCACTACGAATAACTCCGAGGTGTTCCGAATTAAGTTGTGGTTGTTGTGATTCTAAACCACTGACGAAGTAACTTCTGTCTTATATCGTTGTCGTCACAATATGTACTGCCCATTGACTAGTTCCCATTTCAAAGACCTTTATCCTCATGCTTTACAAAGACAGGTGTATTTTAACCCGTTCTTCTTATTTCTTTATTTCCTTATGTATGAATATTTGCTTGATTCTTTTGTTTACGCACATTGTACGCATTGTTTTTTGGCAAACTACTGTAATCTTTGTGCTAAAATAAAATATTGAACTTGAACTTGGATGTTTTTATCATTACAATAAAGCATGGAGAAACACACTCCGATGTATCATCAGCTTGAAAGCTTACGTTATTTTCGTGAAATTATTTTTTGCAAAATTTAATGACAAGAAACACAAAAGCTCATATCATTCATTTATATCCAAAACCTTGGTATAAGTACAAACGATGCTCAATTGTCAAGTCATTTTCAGCATCTCACTTTTTGAGATTGCATTTTACGTATGAATCCTTTAGCCCTATATTGACAGTAACAAACGTTATACTGGGACCGAACACAGAGGGGTATATTCATGTCTAATTTATGTTATATAATTCATATAAAATGGAAATGTCTAAATCTGCATATGGATTGCTTCTGGTTTTTTGCTGGCGAACAAAAATAGTGATATTATAAGTTATTTATTTCCATTACATTTACGAATAAATGAGGACAATATATGCATATGAAGTAATAACATCACATATATTTTTATGTGAACAAAACGATTTTGCATTATAGAACGTATAATGACATCGTATAAACTTATAATAATGATAAAACATAATTCAATAAATAGTTTTATATCATTGTAATGATATTTCACTAAGTTGGACAAAAACACAAACAATCAACTACTGACAGTATTGTTTATGATTAAGTATTTTGTTGTTGTTTTAAGTCTATTGTTATACGTATTCTTTACTGTTATATGTCTTATAGCGAGATTTGCCAATTAATTTATTCATTGCAATATAGTAAGTACGTGTTTTTTGTGACGTGTATTTTTTGTAAAATTTATTTGTTCGTGTATCTCATTGTGATATGTTTTGTTTTTATCTATTAATAACTTTGACACAATTACACTAGTATATATTATTAAGTGGAATGTTATTTAGTGAGATATATATTTCTTTATTTTGTATTTGTTTATCATAATACATGTCAGTTTTCATTGCATATATTTTTGTTTATTATTGCATATATTTTGTTTATTATTGCATATATTTTTTATCATTTCATACATTTTGTTTTTTATTGCATATATTTTGTTTATTATTGCATATATATTTGTTTATTGTAATACATATCAGTTTTTATTGCATATATTTTTGTTTATTATTGCATATATTTTGTTTTGTTATTGCATATATTTTGTTTATCATGGCATATATTTTTATCATTTCATACATTTTGTTTTTTATTTCATATATTTTGTTTATTATAATACATATCAGATTTTATTGCATATATTTTTGTTTATTATTGCATATATTTTTGTTTTTATTGCATATATTTTATTTATTGTAATACATATCAGTTTTTATTGCATATATTTTTGTTTATTATTGCATATATTTTGTTTTGTTATTGCATATATTTTGTTTATTATTGCATATATATTTGTTTATTGTAATACATATCAGTTTTTATTGCATATATTTTTGCATATATTTTGTTTATTATTGCATATATATATTTGTTTATTGTAATACATATCAGTTTTTATTGCATATATTTTGTTTATCATTGCATATATTTTGTTTATTATTGCATATATTTTGTAAAAATATTTTGTTTATTGCATTATGATAATCATTATATTTAGTTATTATGGTATATACATGTGTAGTTATTTATTGTGGTATAAATGTGTTTAAGTTTTGTATTTATCTTACAATTTTGAACGTTGATTTGTTTCTAATCTCAATAGTAACTATTTTGGCTCAGGTTTTGTTTCTTTTTGCCTCTTTCTGCCTATTCTGCTTGTGTTGTTTTACTGTACTAATAGCATTGTTTTTACTGTGATCGTGTTTTTGTAAGGCGGTATTGTTATTTTTAAGTGGTGACTTTGCTTTTGGTAGTGTTTTATTGTGATCGTGTATTCGTATTTAGTTTAGTGGTTGTTGTATTGTGTCAGTTTTTCTAACTGAATAGTGTTGTTGTTTTATTTTGGTAGCGTTTTTTTTATTGATATGGTATTTTGTTACGTTTCGTTTTACCGTTGAAGCGTTGCTATAGATAGATAGTTATGTTTTTATTGCAATTTCTTCTTCGTATTTTAAAAATACTATTTTCTTATTTCTAATTTTAAAGTTGAATTTTAAATATAATTCGATGTAGAATAAAATTAATTTAAACATAAGCAGAATATCTTACAATCAAATATATTTAATCGGAACTCTCTACGCACAATTAGCACTTTTATGCAACAATTTATATTAAAATATATGAAATTGTTGTACATATCGGCAAAATAATATCTTTGGTACACGCAACATAAATTATATGAAGCAATCACATTCAATTTGAGAAACAAAACTCATTTACAATCATAAGCAATACAAAATCGAATAACCTAAGCTATACAAAATCAAATAACCTAAGAAATACAGAATCAAATAACCTAAGCAATACAAAATCAAATAACCTAAACAATATAAAAACCAAATAACCTAGGCAATACAAAACCAAATAACCTAAGAAATTTAAAATCAAATAAGCTAAGAAATACAAAATAAATAACCTAAGCAAAATAAATTCAAATAAATGAATGTCAAATTCTTTTTTTAAGCAGAACATGCTTATATAAGGTATATGATCTAAGAATTTGGTTACTTAGAAAGTTAATTCAAAGTAAAAAAAGATTCTTAAAAATGGCAAATTTATAAAGCACTTGTTAATTCTACAAGTAAAGGAATTATGAGTTTTTATACATTTGAATTTTATTATTGGTTTAGTCAACGGCGTCAACAGTCCAGTTCGAGTGGATTTAATGAATTAAAATTATTGCCGAGATGTGTCTGATTTTTTATGGCACTATATACAATTCGATAATACATTTTTAAAACCTTGATTTTGGATTATTATAATACAATCGATGGAACCCAAGAATGTCCCCGAAATGCAAATATAAGAGATTGTTGACGATTTATAGAATTTAGAAAGTCATTGTCATTATTGTCGCATAAAGTAACACTGATGTCATCTTTATTTTCATCATCACCATTATCATCATCATTATTGATATTAATATTCTCTTGTCATAAATAAATGGATTACCCGAGTTAATTCTCAATAAAGCATTTTTATATTGATAATCAATATTGGTACTAATCATCAACTCAGTCATCATCATCATTATCACCATCATCATTATCAAAATCATCATCGTCATCGTCGTCATCGTCATTATCATTATATATATTATTTTCAAAAATCACCTTTAAATGTTAATATAGCAGCAGCAGTCATAAGTATTATAAATAAACTCGTTGATAGAAAATTATAAAAAAACATTTGATTTTAATCCTAATTTAAACTATTTTAATATTTTTTCATCATTATAAATTACACCAGTTACAATTCATTATCATCATTTTCATTATTGACTACTTCATTAAATTCAAACACCACGACATACGTCATTTCCGGTTTATATTCATAATCAAAATGAATAATTTATATAATTTTTATAGATATATGCTATTATATATTGTACAAGCGTTGCTATATAAAATATTTAGCCTAACTGTAGTTACATTCGTCATACAATACTTCCTTAACTAATGCGCATACATACACATACCTTGCATACAGCGAGAAATCTGTTTTACTTCCCAATAAATCCGAAACAGAAGGGGATACAACTAGTTAGGAAACTGCAAGCCAGTTTCTACAGAGTTAATGAAACTATGTGAGTGCGTCAGGGATTATAACGAATTTCTCAGGGCCCACAATACTCCCCTACCTTTGTTCTAGTTCATGAACATCAGAAAAACGCGCGTTTCTAGAGCAATAGCATTCGCTCTTCAAAACTACACACATGTTTTAACTTACTGTGGCGTAGGGCAATTTATCAAATTGCTATTCCTGTATGATAGGAAAAAGAGCGTAGACAGAGTGGCGCTGAAGATCAAAATTGAATACAGATTTTCTAATATCATTAATGCAAATGTATTTTTGACGCCGCCACGCTTCAGTAGGGTTGTCCCGCTTACCTATATTGTAGCAAATGAAATGCGTCTCAAAAGTAGCAAAGAAAACCCGCTATTACAAATTTTGTTTATACATATTTGCTACGTTTTACTTGTTTAATTCTTATATCAAACTAATATTGTCTCGCTTTAAATGTAAACCATTTCAATACGCCGATCAAAACAGTCTTAATGCTACGTCGAGATTTTCCAGGCTAGATAACTCTGTATTGAACTGTTACGATATGTACTGTCGTAGTTATCTCCCTTGCATTGGTTGAGTAAAATGAATCTAAATATAGATGGTGATTGGCTGACACTGATAAATGGATTCGTAGGATACAACATCGCTTACAGTTTTTAACCAATCAATATCGCGGAATTCAATTAGAGCTTGACAGTTGTAGTGATTTATGATTCGTTCTCATCGAAACGCTGTTCTCTGTTATTATACATGACCAATAGAGCGATGCGAGCGTCTGTCGACCCAGTAGGAGATGGAAAACGTGCGGTTGTGATCGGTATGTTTGAAAATACTAAATATTACGGTCGGTTGTCGAATTTCTGATACTGTTTAGCATATCATGACTTCAGAAAACTGTTTGTTAGTGGGCTTTTGGAAAAATTTTTGACGATGTGTTAGTAAGGGACAATTTAGGGGCCGTTCAGGGAAACTGTAAACGTACTGAAAAAAACGCAAAGTCAATCGCGTAACATTGAAATATATCTAAAAGGATGTTATTGTCTTTAAATATAAATGAAACAACGATATAAGTTTAAAGAAATAGCTGGTAATAAATTATCAATTTTTTGTTAAAATGTTAAAATCGTCAAAATTATAATAAAATTATGCATATTAGTGATAATTAAAATTTCTGCTGAATTAGTTTCGCCATATTTCTTATTGTAATTTCAAAACTTAAGAATAAAAACCAAACATAATATATTCTGATTTCACAGGAGTGGATTATTAAGATGTCGTAAAATTGCCAGAAATCTACTAAAACATGACTTACATTATGTCATAGAATAGTTAACTATACATTCTAATGTCATATAACTTTGTATGTCAGTGATTTACGGCTTTAATATTTTGGTGACATCTGTTTTTTCACCATTGTGAATTTTATTTGAATATGAAATTGTATTTTTTAGCGGTTAAGAAATTAACGAATTTTATGTTTTAGCTAATTCTTTGGTATTAGCGGTAATATTTAAGTAAATGATATTTATAGATAAATATGTATATTTTACTTCATTTTATAATGAATCAAAATCTAATTTTAAAACTACTTGTTCGCAGATTTTGTTTTATATGTTTTAAAAATAGCAGTCAGTGTCGGTAAAAATGCTAAGAAAAATTATTCTTGGAAGTTCAAGACAACACAACTTTAAGATTGTAAAAAATATAAAACAAAAGTCGCGAAAACGCGCTAAAATAATGCATACCCCTACTAAAAGGGTAGTTTTCATGCGTAAAATAAACATATTTTATTGTTGTACATCAGGTTATTCTAAAACTGTCCTCATGAGAACGCTACTTTACTGCTTCCAAAATAAGTTTCCACAATTTTTGGAGTTTAGAAAAGGTTGCTAATATAATTGAAATCTGCAATCGAAAAGCTTTAAGTTCTTTTTTCTCAAATTTTCGAAGAAAGGAAAACATACAGCAGTTTAATATACAATGAAGTTCAAGAAAACTAGCCGCTGTCTTTAATATCTTAGATTTACTAAGAACTACAAATATGACATTTCCAAGGAAACTATAACTGTCTCACGAGTTTAACCAACTCTAATTTGCATAATCAGACACAATATTCTTAGAAATAAACTGTATAATAAGTAAACAAATGTGGTGAATTAATTTTAAAACCATAATTTGAAGTTTAAGATATAAATAAACAAAAGCGGCGAACATTTTAAAACCAAAATTTAAATTTAAAAATTGTCGTGACCGCAGAAGAATATATAAAACAAATGCCAACTGCCCCGATATAACGGACATTTTGTTATAAACAAATCATATTTCATAATATGTGTTATTGTTCGTTTTTTCTCAACTGTCAAAGCTTGAATAATTTCACGGTGACTGAATGCATTGTTTTTGTACTGGCGTCCTAATTGTTACTAAAAATATCTTAACTAAAACATATCATACGGCATAAGCAATTTTACTCGATCATAATACACGCTTTCGGAAACTCATGGATGTATTACGACTCAAATTTTAACAAACGCATTCACCGTGTAATTATTCATGCTTTGACAGTCGAGAAAAAACGAACAATATAATAGTTTTATTTGTTTATCAAATACTCAAAGCATGTCTTGTGTGTATTTATTTCCTTTAAAATTCCACGCATTTATCCATACTCATATACTGTTATATAGACATTGATGTTTAGTTTATTACAATTTCAACAATTAATATATGAAAATACATTTGAAGAACATAAATACATACATGTACAACCGACCAAACATATGCAAGTTAAAAAGAACAGAACAAAAAAATGACAAAAGCACATAGACTTATAGTCATAAACTAAATACATGTAACATTATATTCAGCTCTGTTCATAATATTTTTATGGATAAAAGGCAACGGACAAAATATTCTTGATTTTATTTTACTAAGCGGAAATTCAGAAAATCATGAATAAAGTACGATAATTGTACATGAATAATAAAAAAACAACATTAATACAACTGTATAAAATGTAATAAAAACTGTACAAGTAAAATAATTTTTCAATTTTGTTCTGTTCAATATAATAAGATAAACAAAAATCCGCCAACATTATGAACTATTGATTCTGAAAGTTCCTGAAATGGTACAAAGGCGAAATCTAGAATAAGTTCTTAGTACATAGTTCAATGTCATATAGAGTGATAACATATCTTTTGGTAGTCATTTTTGTAAGCAATAGGCATTGGTAAATGCTGGCTTACATTTTAAAACAAATACGATTTGTAAATTTCCAGCAGATTGTTATTGCTCAACCAACAGACATTATGTTGTTGTGTTCTTAATATAAACATCTCTCAACTTTGCCAACCAATACAGCCACCAGAAAGGGTATGACTGGGACGCTTCAACTAAATAAAACAACAATACACAGTCAAGTTCCGCTATTTAGAAAACCTAAGTTATGGCAAAATCATGCGATTTTTTCTTGACAGTTTTTAAGTCCCAAATGCCTAAGAAGAAAATGAACTCTATATTACGATCATTTCACTAGAAAGACTATCTAATTAGATTCAGAAACTAGCAGCTAGATAGTTCTTAATATAAATACACTTATAACAACCTTATACTTATTTTATAAGTTTTTACTCTCCTAACTGAATTTTATGTACGTTTGTAAACGCAATTTACTTTATATTTCTAAATCTAAAACACTTTGTAAAAAAACGTAATG
Organism: Mactra quadrangularis; assembly: GCA_025267735.1. Lineage (NCBI taxonomy): Eukaryota > Metazoa > Mollusca > Bivalvia > Venerida > Mactridae > Mactra > Mactra quadrangularis. The sequence goes on along the minus strand of CM046299.1, from coordinate 42,947,033 downwards.
AAAAAAAAACCAAATGGTTTTACTGCGCCCTGAATTTAGATAATTAAAGTTATTACTTACGAATTTATATTCAATACAAAGTAGTTACAAACATGGGGGCAGTGAAATATCTTACATGTATAATATAGTATGTGCAAATTTAATTAATGCACTAGGTTTGAAGTAAGGTTAATTACGGTTATGTATCTTACACTTAATAATGATTTAATTTAAAGTTATATTATATATGTAAGACATTTATTGTTCCCAACATGAGGTGTAACCCTCCAATATACGAATAACTTGATACATAAAAGTTATAAAAAGTATTTGTGCTACATTAATATGTCATTCCCAGTGGCCGAAAAGCAACAACGAGTTAAAATTGCACAAGAAAAATGGCGGGTTACTCCTATGAAATTATTATATTAAATAAGTCCATGAAGTTAGGTATCATATGTCAGTTACAATGTAAATTATTTAACGTTTATTTGGCGAAGTAACAGCTGTTGATTTAGAAATTTATTCAGATGTCTAGTCACGGAAGATAGCATTGTATTCAGAAATGTATTCAAATTGTTACTGTTCCAGTGCCAAACTAACAACTTCTTATTCATAAGACTATTCAGAGATCTATTTATGAAAACATAGCAGCGCCTTCTGAATTTTATTGAGAAATATTTTCGTCAAAATATAACTATGCATTCAGAAGTTAATTTAAACATCTTTTGGTGAAGTGCCACCGTAACATCTGCTGATTAATAAGTCCGCTCATAAGGTTTTCGAGAAAGTAAACATGTACTTAAATGTATTCCGAATTTTACTCAGTATATTTACAAAAAAATTAGAATAATTATTTAGAATAACATTCATAAAAATATCATTATTTTAAGAAATATAATTTTACTATATAAATTTTTTTTTCAAAGAAACCATTCATTTTTGGATACTTCCATTTAGTTAACCAATATACAACCCTGTTGGTTAAGATGGCGTACTCATCGTCCAGGAAGTAAAGCTAAGGTTTATATTGTAGTTCTGTGTTTTTATTATTTTCTATTTTAAAAATCACCACACGTGTTATAAAATAACAAGGGGTATTAGTCAGTCATTTCCCTTCGTATGCTCTTTAAATAGGTCTGTCCAATTAGTTGGATTACTCAGATTTTATCCTTGTTTTTTAATGTCAATTGGACACACTTGGTCTTGGTTAATGTTTCTTTCTAAATCCTTTTATTAGTATGTAAATCAAGGGAATTATTGTTTAAATAAAGAACTCGCTATATTTCATAACATTGATTTATATCTTATGTAGCAAGACAAATATTTCGATGAACTATTTTTTTATCCTTACATAAAGTTCGAGGATAAAATCCGAGGATTCCAACTGATATAACCTATTAACTAATTGTATCCCCTCTGACTTTATCAGGAAAAGATAATTGACCGATATCTATCATCCACAATTAGTTTTAAAGCAAATAATTTTCGCAGAGTCATTTCTAGTAATTCAATGTAGATCATCTACGTACGACCCTAATTAACAATCGTAAACAGAAATTATCCTCACTGACATCTATGACGTCATAAGTTGACACTAAAATTGAACTACCATCAATAACAGTTGTCATAGTAACCGCGTTCTTAAGACGTAATATTTTTTTTAATGATAAAATGTACGTTTCTAACACCAAAACATTAACTTGGTAATAGCCAATCACATTCATACTTATCAAACCGACCACAGAGTGGCATTAACTAATATATTTACATTACATTGTATATTTATTCTAATGATTGACCGAATTACCAAATATGACTTAGCTGGTATTTTCCAGTTTCACACGGTTGATTGCTTTAAATAATTATAGTATGATTTCATGATTGTGACACCCAACTCACTCAAATTAGGGACTTTAGTCAGTTATCTTTCCCTGATTAAATCTGGAGCAATTCAATTGGTAAGTAAGTCCTTACTTTTGGAATCCTCAAATTTTATCATTGAATTCCTAAGTAAAGATAACAAAATATTTCATCTAATATCTTTCTTGTTAATAAAGATATTTACAGAAGTGGTGCAATTTAGATAGTTCTGTACCCTAAAAAAATAAGCTTGAATTTCAAACAAATTAAATGATTTACAAAAAAGTTATTTAAGATTAATTTCGGCAAATTGACATTAAAAAAGTAAGGGTAAATTCCGAGTAATCCAACTAATTGGACCTACCTATTTGAAGAGTATACAAGGTGAAATAACTGACTAAGATCCCTTATAACAGGGTCTTTTTCTTTAGAAATAACCATTTGAATCATGTTCCAATTGTAAATCAGTGGCCGTAGGAACTACTCAACTCTGTGTTGTTTACTACTTCCAACAACACATTCACATTTGATTTGTTTTCCATCAAAGTGATGCCAATTGTTATGTTTAACCAGTTTAAACTATACTCTAAGTACTGTTAGCACTAATCTTAAACATCCATTGTTCTCAACGATGGACAGTATAAATCTGTTTAAAAAGCAAAGACATAAACTCATGCAAATAAAAGCAAAGCATACACGTTGTAAGAATGCAATAAAATGGATGGTGCTTTAAATAAAATGTCAACATGTTTTGGTCATATCAGGGCAGGCAGTCGTCTAGACCCTTATATAGCCTAGATCTTTGACACCGAGAGTCCATCCCTTGTACTAAGCACATACACTCGCCAGTGCTGGACAACTGTTCTTCTTGCAAAAAAAAAACCTAAACCCAAAACATCATTCTTAACAGGTAACAAAACTAACCACATCATTTATTTATCACATTTTTGATTTACCTAAGAGGTGTCAAAACGGATACGTCTTTAATAAACGTTATTTTTACGGCCTGTACGAGTTTAATGTATTCTTAATTAATTTATAATTGTATGTTAATTACGAAATTTATGAACAACTCTGCAGAGGTTTTCAAAGTTGTCAACTATGACACTGGTATTCAACAAACTTATGATTCATTAGTATTTTATAAAAAAGTTCATAATACGTATAAACTGATTTTTATAAAAAAAAGAATACCGACCACAGTGGATATAACGGGCCATGCAAATGACAATCTTTCTCGTACTCAGTGTCTAGTAGGATTATCGATACTAGATCGAGAATATTGATAACTTCGGGGTACGAGAATGATGACCATATATCCGGTGTTAGTATAATTTCGAAACGATTATGTTTTATTATTCTTTATTGTAAGATCTTGTTCAACATAATTTTTATTCATTTTAACATGCTACAAGTAATCATACTAAAATAATGATTATTGTTTTAAAAAGAATCAAAACATTGTTTGACTACTGCAACTAATACATTGCTGGACTAAACAAAAATGCCACATAAAGTTTTTTAGTAAGTCTAAAATTTACAAAATTACAACTCTTCATTAAGTTTACATGATTTAATTATGTAAACATTTAGTCTTATTAAGCCTCAACATATCGGCCGTTCGAGAAGACAGAACAGAACAGAACAGAACAGAACGGAACGGAACGGAACGGAACAGAACAGAACAGAACAGAACAGAACAGAACAGAACAGAACAGAACAGAACAGAACAGAACAGAACAGAACAGAACAGAACAGAGCAGAACTTTATTTTCTCAAATTACAATGTAATACATGAGAACAAAAAATAATGGTATAAACAAACATATGAATATAATATTAATATGAAGTAACAAAAAAAATAGCGTTCGCGGATATATGTTAATAATCTTAATAATATGTTAAGAACTGTTCTGTTCTGTTCTGTTCTGTTCTGTTCTAGCTTGTCTTCTCGAACGGCCGATATGTTGAGGCAGTCGAAAAATACAAGTAATTGATTGGGGACGACAAATCTGATCTCACCCTACGAAATGTTGCCTGTGACGTCATATTTATCATAGGGAACCTTTCGTCTTGAAAATGTCTGATGCCCTGAATATGGTCGTGTTATTGAAAAAGGTAGGTCTACTGTTTGAAGTTGAAATTTGAATGTTGTTCGATAAAATACCTTTTAACAACTGTAAAGCGTCAATAAAACCAGATGACATACCAAAATAGACTTACAGTCGAAAGTAATATGGGGCTTTTGTCAATTATCTTCCCCTGATAAAATCGGAAACAATCCAACTGGTAAGTATGTCCTTACAGTTGGAATCCTCAAATTTTATCATTGAATTCCTTTGTAAGGGTAACAAAATATTTCATCTAATATCTTTTTTGTTAATGAAGATATTAACAGAAGTGGTGAAAGTTAGATAGTTCTTTATCCTTAAAATACTTAGCTTGAATTTCAAACAAATTAAATGATTTACAAAAAAGTTATTTAAGATTAACTTTGGCAAATTGACATTGAAAAGTAAGGGTAAAATCCGAGTAATCCAACTAATTGGACCTACCCATTTAAAGAGTATACAAGGGGAAATAACTGACTAAAGTCCCTTATCGGCAACTTTTATAACACCTTATAAAATGTTGCCTGTGTAGGTCATCTAAATCAGTTGGGACCATTTGTCTTGAATTTGGCTGATGCCATGAATATGGTCATTGGTATTGAAAAAGGTATGAACACTTGTACACATATATATAATTTAACTACGTGAATAATTAAATCCTAACCATAGGTTGTCAACAATTTTGGAAAAACGTGTGTTTACAGACCGTTGTCTATTGTAAATCTAACAATTTTAAACGCAAGGGCCACACAACACTGTTGCCACGGAAACGTCAGTTTATCCTATTATAAAGTATAAAATACGACGACAGAAATGATTCTGTTAAATTATCTAGAAACACCTGGTAAAAAAGGGAGAAGAAAAAAAACTGAAACCACTCGTTAAAATTAAGAATTACACAACGAAATATGTCTAACATTTTTTATACATAAATGACGAAAATGTGCGGACAAGTTGAGCCAACGTTCGTCAGTTTTGAAAATGTTCCGCAGGGTTGACATATGAAAAACGTAAACTTTCATTTCAACGTCATAACACCGTATGTCAGCAAGCAGTAACAAGACATTTGTAGTTAAACCTAATTTGCATAATAATTTAATTCACAATTAAAGTTAGAAAAGCTGTTACGGTAACAACTTTTATTTTATGTGATATATGTAACATAAAATGTTACGGCCACTATGTTACATATATGTGATATCGCCTACGGCAAAGTTGTAGCATAAGAGAGCGAAGCAAATCACATCTATGTGGCGTCCAGGCGGTTATGACTAACAGCTGAACTAATTAGGACAAATGCTTGTATATGTTAGTGCTTTGGTTGGCTTTAGGACCGTTAGCCACACATTGTATAGGTCATACCATTATCAGGGCGGTCAGGCAACTTACTCGCCGTTACTGAAAAGGCTAAATCTCTGGATTTAGTTGTTAACCAGATCATACGCGCATACTTCCATCACTGACGGACAACTGCCCTACACAATTTAGAATCAGTGGTAGGCGGAAAAATAGCCGTAGGAAATGTATCATGACCAAGCTCCATGATAGTATGCCCAGCCTTGGAATCGAAACCAAGACTCATCGATCAGTAACATTGCGTGCTACCGACTGAGCTAGCCGGGTGGGAGTATAAACAAAACTGAGTAAACAACATATAAGTCTAGTCACCTCTTTTCATATTCTAAACAAAACATAAACTAAACTCATCAAGTCACCTTCATATGTTATTTTTTTGTTTCATTTACAACTTACTTCAATTACATAATCTTTATGTTTAACAATAAACTTTATTGCTGCACTTACGTTCATACATATTTGTTACAATTAATACAAAACATGGTAATACCAGAGTCAACTCTCATAAATGTCACACTTAGATTAACAACCGTAAATATTAAATCACGATTTTTCATTTTGACACTTTTTATGGCTATTCCTAATTTTATAAACATCTACCATTTTTTCTACAGACCACCTGTGAGGAGAGACCGCTAGAATCTAGATTGCATTCACGGTGTGGCGAAAAACAACTGGAAAGAGCAGGATATAGCCACTACTGGGTGAACGCCACCAAGAAAAACAGTACCAGCACCGCTAAACGTCGCAACACTGACGCTAAACGTCGTTATTGCACTGGTATTAAACGTCGGGGTGCTGACGCTAAACGTCGCACAGAAATCGACTAAGGTTACACTTCGCAACAAAGACGTTAAACGTCGGTTAGAAAGTTTAGTATCGAACCTTAACAGCGCACATGCATTACATAGGACAAATATAAATTCAAAGCAGTGGTTCTTAGACTCATAACAACCATCCACATATTCCTAGCAGGGCAATCGCGACGTTTAGCGTTGGTTGCGACGTTTAGCGTCAATTTGTGATGTTTAGCGGCGTTGCGACGTTTTGCGGCTTTACAATAGTGTCATTGAGTCATATACCGTTCAGTGTATAATTTCAAAGATTAAGGGTAATTTTACTCGTGACTGTTACCTTCCGTATCTTCTTGTTCATCAAAATTAGTCATACGTTTTAAAGCTACCAGTACAATTGGAAAAAAACATTGCTAGTAACACGTCAGTACTTCAAATTTACCAATCTCTCATACAGAGTTGTCGATCCTTACAGTGATCTTTATCTCTGTTAACGTCTCGAAAGTAGTCCCAAACACGTGATCGTTTAAAACAATCATGTGACAATTTTTGAATTTTGTCCAAACGCAACAGACAAACTAAATAACAGATCACCTTTATTGTCTTGTAGATGTTCAAAGGCTTGTCGTTGACAGTCCCTTAGCACTAAATTTTAGTCATAATTTTTAGCAATATCATCTATTGTTGACATTTTTTGCGTATGAGTAAAAAAGCCAAATTACTCAGAATAGGAAGACGTTTCACAAGAAAATAGTTCTTGTAAATATAACTCTTTAAAAATTGGATTTCGCCTGTAATAAATTATATTTCACGTAAAATTTTGAGATAATATATATAAAAGACGAATTACGCTTTAGATACAAAATCTAAATTATATTACTATTTTACAAGAATCTTGTAAAACCCGAGACGTTTACAGAGATATAGATCACTGTAAGGATCGACAACTCTGTATGAGAGATTGCAAATTTACGTTATTTTTAGTACAGAGCACCACAAAAATCCAACCTAGCCGGTCTTAATTCCGGTTGAGAAATAAAGGGATCAACCACCACCGCAGAAAAAAACCTGTAGAAAGAATAACCAGCACAGCGGAAGAGGAGTTCTCAACTTTACGTTTTCTGGACACTGAACTTGCAGTTAAGTTTCTTGCCAGGGTCTTCACATATATATTCACAATGTATTCTTATGGAAAGGACGGACCCATGGAGAGAACAGACCCTGATGAAAAACTAAACAATAAACATCCAACACAACAAACCAACAAACATATGGAGTGCTTATCAATTTGTTCAACTACATTTCATAACTTAAGTGATAGTTTTGATACTGGTAAACATATAGATCCTCAAACATGTATTGGCATACATGTATAACCATTTTATGTCTGTATTATTGTATTTTTTCAAGGTCATTTTAGAGATATCATGGATTCTAAATATATGTATTTTCACCCATTAAATTAATATTTTCAAACTTAAGGTTAGACAAAGGAAAGTCTTAGCATCCCATTGTTTATTCTAACGGATTCTATTTTTGAAAATTAAGAATTAGTTTTGACATGTTAAATATTTCAAAGCTCATATAAAAAACTTCAATGGTTAAATTATATGATAATTATTTACACCTCATTTGGTGAGGTCGTTTAAAACTATTCAAGGAATTTTAAGGCTGGGTGAAATGTAACTCATTTCAATAAATTTCACTGAAATTGATATTATTTATATTTTGACGATATAATTGGTTAAACATATAATTTCTGGCATTGGACACGCGCGTGAAACATTAACGCGACACCTAATCTATTCAACAGCGCTAATTAAAATCGAATATATTCGAAATGTGATATATTTTAATTGTTTTCTTTCTTGAAACCCGATGAGTATAATTGGGCGGCAATTCACACATATTCAATACCATATCTTTAGCGATCTTTTAACCCTAGCCTCCAAGTCTTACGGTTGAGGCAACGCCTTTCAAAAACACCAAAAACCAGACTGCATGAAAAATGATTCACGATTAATAACAATGACCAGTCTCTATCGCGATATCAGTCTTTTGGGAGACGAAGTTGTCTTAACAGAACTGAGCTCTTCATCCCGGAGACTGAAAAAGACTCCCGAAGGCAGATGATAAAGAAGAGATATGTCCGTAACTTGGAAAACTAAGTAAAATTAATGCTTTTCTGACGCTAATTCAATCCTCCATCTGCTTTGACTCGGCTGAAAATACATTTATCAACCGTTCACCCTTGATCTTAATAATGCGGAACAAAAAGTTGGACACTTTTGGGATTCGTTTCTGAAATGCAATTCATTTATCAGAAGTCGACGTTTCGCGGCAGAACAATTTATTATTTCTAAAATTCATTAAAGAAGTGCTCAAAATGTTTGACTTCTAAATGGGTACATTCAAAATAGAGGACACTTCACGTCACGTATCTTCAATGGTTTCGTAAAAATGTCTTCACAACAATTGTTTGTGAAACTTCTTTATTTTGCTTGTTATGTTTATCATAATATATCGCATCCCCTCTACATACAAACACGGTATGAATGCACTAAACTTTTCGTTTTTTTTCCTAAAACTCAAATTTAAAAGATTGTTCACCATTGATGAATTGCTAAACGTAAGGTTGAATGTTTAGCACTGCAGTTATTTGCAATCTCGTATTGTCATGCTTTTTATACTTATTTGAATATAATGTTTTAAGATGATACAACTAATCATCCATATCCTATGGCTACAATACTTAAAGCTGGATTTTTTCTTTGAATTTAAAATTGCTGTGTTTGTCAATCACTATGGATTTGTATGTTTGTGTTCTAAACGGCACACAAAATCAAATAGGACCTGTATTACAACGCCTTGTCAAAAATGTAGTACACATAGTCATATTTATATTCGTAATAATAACTGTATCTGTAAAAATCTTCATGTAGCTATGCGTACATTTAAACAAAGTTCTGTTCTGAAATTAATAAATGTGACTTTCTTAAGAATTTTATATTTAACAACGTGTCGAGTATAAGCTGGTGTTCTTAGAATTTGACAATGAATTCACATCAAAATAGCTATCACACTGTAGACACAGAGAAGCCGTTCTATGAAAACCAAAACTGGTTGACATGCATTACGCATCATGCTTTTTCTATTATTCCAGTGCAATTCAATTAATGTTGCACTTGGGAATTCATGTATGTTCCTGTAACCTTTGGCTACTTCTGGGATATGTGTACTGCTGCACAATTGTGTAATGGGGATACAACAGGAAACATAAGGTTTTAGACAACAACATAAAATATAATGGTGTTCGGGTAATTAATTTTACTGCATGCATGGCAGTAACGAATGGTGATACGTCAAGTTTGGTCGGATGGCAATGGCATACAGCATTCATTTCTGTTAACCTGGCATACAATGTGACAACGCTGTGCCACAAACAACAAGTATGTCCTATTTATGTAACAAATGGAATAGTTGGCCTGTTTATAAATAACGTTTATGCTCTGATAAAATGAATATATGTTTGTCCCAAGACAACATGGAAACTATTCTGATTTATTGTGGACTACACAAAAGGTCTGGCCATCTTGAAATCTTTTGTTTATTTCAGAAATTTATGTAACATTGTCACATAAGAATGTCATATAATTTATGGCAGAATTGTGTTCTACTTATTTTATTTGGTAATATATACATGTCCAAATTATGTTATATTACTTTCATATATCTTAATGCGAAAGGAAGTAATGGATTTATGCAAATTATCACACTTCTGGGAGGATGGGAGGATACCTTGCTATTGTACCTAATGCCAAACAAGAGCTACAGTATCATAATTTATCATTAAGTCTTTATTACAAGACGCATCTCAAAAGTCTGAAAATCTTAAGTCAATTCCTGGCAATAGAAGATCATAACCTATGACCAAATTTGACTATTGGCTAGTAAAATTTAACCATGAAGAGGATGTGTATAGGCATTATATGCCTGTAATCCAATCTATTTATACAATAAAACATGTATTAAATTATTACTATTGGTATTTTAGATGAGTTTTGGTCTTGTTATGGAATGGTTTGCAAAAAAATGATAATATTCCATTTTCCTTGAAAGTTAATTTGATAAAACATACACAGTAAGCAATAAAATGTAAAGTAATAAACGGAATAAATTCAAAATTAAGACACCAGTGAGTAAATCTATGGTTTAGGTTGAAATATCGAAATAAAAAAAATTATATTGCCATTTTACAAATGAAACATCATAATGTCCAAGATTAATTTGTTATACATAAATATAATTTACTATATACAGCTAAGTGTTTAACACAACTTCAATATCTTTTGCACTTTTAGACCTACCGTTTTGACATAATAATATTAAAAGTTAAAGGGAATCGATTTATAAATGGTGTTTAATGTCACTTGAATAGTAAAATGTATAATTCTTTATTGATCTCACATTATCAGACATTTACAACCTAATCCGAAATGGAAAAATAAATCTGAAATCGTAAAATACAACAGGTTATGTTCAACTAGTTCAAGACCGTCAGTCACTTAACTATGGTTTTCATTTTGTATAAATTCAGTGTACATTGTATATATCTAAAGTTTTTAATTTTACCTATACATGTTAATTGCTTATTTTTATTAATGTTACTTGTACATGTATATTCTATATTTTTTTAAATATAAATGTACGGCTACGCGAGGTTTTGAACCAGCCAACACTTGGTTTTCTCCTTTCATTTGTTTTCCTTCGACCTGCCCGTTTGCGCTATTTTGGGTCCTGGCGGACACAGCATTTAAGAACAGCTATATATTGAACATTTGATTAACTATTTTCTCACCTTTGGGCTATAGATACGCGATTTAAATGAGAAAACTGAATCGACGTTTGTAAAAATATATTATATTTATTTTAAATATTGTTTATAAATATATGATTGTTATTGAAAGATGAAGCGCGAAAATGTGCAAAAATTATATCGTTAAGCTTTTAGTAGGAGTCATTTCTCTTTCTATTGCTCTTATGCACAAAGAATCCTTCAGTGCGTTTTATTTAAAATAAGGGCTTATAACACAGTTATGACTTATACAAATACAGGATAATGTTGGTATTTAACACATTTTTTTTATATTGAAGACTTCATTTTGCCAGTACCTAATTGGAATAATTTGACAGACAGGAAAATGTGTACCATAGTATGATTAAAGAAAAGCTAGTAATTTACATTTCGAATAAAGATTCAAGGACTTTCTTGATGAATTGGAACTTAGCATTTGTTTCTGTATTTACTGGGAATTTTAATGCAATTTTTGGCTCTCACTGGCTCAGATCGGACGCACGCCCGAGGGCTACGTCTTATACTAGAAGAGGAGTTTTTTGTAGTTGAAATTTAAAGCTATCTTATTAAATTTTTTACTATGGCATTAAGGGTCCTTATAAATTTCAATGATACATGTAATTGAGAATTTTCCCATTTATATAAAACGCTGTTATATAAGCCTTTTGAAAGAATTCTTAACAATATATAAACAACTATTTTGTCAAACTAATTTCATCAAATATAGACTTATGCACTAACCATTCTCGCTTATATTATACACACATACATAAATATCATTTTTGCATATCATGTATAATCATGAAAAATTATTACATGTACTTTTAATAATTAATATGCTATTATTCGTTCACAACATTATTTAAACGTTGATACATGGCAGGTCACTGAGGGTTAAACTAAATCACGTGCAGTACGAGATTCCTCGAGAAGTTTAACATGTACGAATATTTCACATACTAAAACCTACGTAATCTATTAAAAGCTACGTTGTTTGCTGAAAATGAACAATTAATCAACAACACGTATTGTTAAGATACTGACCGCAGACGACAGATGGTAACGTCAAGGAGGATGTAAAAAACACTCTAGTTGTGACGTCATCAGCCACGTTAGGTGTTTAGCCTTCGTGATATCCATCGCTTTTCTGTTGATTTGTTGAAAATTTGCCTAAATTCATACACCTCTGTTAATTTCCAAGCACATTTAAAATCCATTTAAAACAGTGCAGTACTTCTAATGACACACTCGAACCACTAGGAACTTGGCACTCATGCTTAGAACACATATATTTCACTAACTCCTAAACGACCGTGGAAATTGTAAAACCAAAATAAAACACTGAATGAAAACTGTGAATCATATTTAAACACTAAAAACTGAAAACAAAAATTCCGTTCTCAAGAAAAACCACAAAATCTAAAATTGTTACAATTTCCACGATGATAAAGTTAAGATTTCAATGTTCTAACTGCCGACGATTGCAGCAAGTTTCCCAGATATAAAGGGTTGAATACAATGTAATAAATCAGCAGAATAGCCGACCCTGGCGCTTAATAGGTCTCAGGAGCCGCCAGTATAATTCATTTGCAAACAATCAAGAAAATAAATGTATCCTAGTTACTTTAAAAAATAATAAATCAGTCCAATTTTCTTCCCATATATTGTATTAAAATCTCTCATCTTTGCATGAAGTCTAATTCATAGACACCACCAAAGGCCATTTTGTTAGAATAGATCGTCATGTTGATTCACGTTCAAGTCTAATCATTTGTTTGCCATTTAATTCTGATCTATGAGACGTTTAGATCGACTTGTACTTAGTAGAATGTCGGAATGACATCTGTTTGAAATAATACTAAAAACATTTTGTAAGATTGTTTGTAGGAATTACTGAAATTGGTGTAATTGGTTGATGAAAGATGCTAATATTAAAAAAAGGCACTATGTTGTTGGTTTGTTATTTACTGGACAATGTTGCTGGGTAAATCAAGATCGTGACAATGGAATTAGTTGTATCAAGAGGAGCAATGTGGTATCATAAAAATAAATGTTTGGTACATTGACCTTAGTTCTAAGTGTTGAAGCATTTTGATTGAAGGAATGTAAGCATTGCGGAAGAAACAATTTTACATAATTATAAATGATACAAATGGTGCCAATGATGTTGTTTTTAAAGATATTAACAATTAAGAACTGTGAAATATGTCAAGAGCCAGATTGTATTTTGTGATGTGTAAATATAATACAAATTGTTTTTCATGTTGTTTTGGAAATATAAATGATGTAATCTTGCTTATTTTTAAAGGCACACTTCAGCAGTTTTTTACATTAATTAGATCGAACAAAATGGAACCAACTATAATTCTGTTTCGCATTTATGTTGATGGAACGATCTAAGTGTTCTTAATATTTTTGTGAATTTGTGATGTCGCTATTTTGTATACTTACCATAGGTTTGCAATTAAGAATGAATGAAATTCCCGCAAATTATATTGTCGATTCAAATTTATGTTAATTAAAAGTTTCTTACTGAAACATGAATATTTTAAGCATGGGATTTAATAACTTGTATTTTTATATTTATCATGAATTAAAAATTCTACCTATAAATCAGTTCACAAGCAATGAATATATTTATGAATTATTGCATATCAGTTATCTAATTATAAGATATTTAATTAAACTGTTATATTAAACTGTGTAGAATTTCTCAAACAATAATTTATTAACTAGATCGCGCTCATAAATTTTAACTTTGTTTCATTTTTTTCATATGATTTATTTTATCATTCATTTTTGTGTGGGAAAGAAATAGAACATATTTTACTCCTACACGATTTTTTCTTCTCATTCACATGAAAATAATCTCGGTTCAAAAAGCCCGAAAAAAATCAGGCCCAACCTTTTTTATTTGTTGAAACATTAAGAGTATGCTATAATAGTTTAACAAATCAAAACACGTTAAATAACTCTATCATATATTTTACACAATTGTATATTATATGTATCACATTACATCATAGGCATTTGTTACGCCCAGGTTTTTCCTTTCCATGCGCCATATTTAATTGATGTATACATTTCTTTAGATATATATCAATTTATCAAAAACAGAAGCTTTAATCTTAAATGTTAACTTTATCTTATGGTATATCATACATTTATATCTCGGAAAAGAAAAAAACGATTTTCCTATCATAAATCAAAAATGTAACAGTTTTTGAAATTTGAACTTTTGTACCATGAAAAGTTGCTTCGTAATAACTGGAAATTTTGTTGTAAAATATATTCTGAATGCAAACTATTGATAATATTTCTGCATAATAACTTAATAAGTAAAATAGGGACTGTTGTACGAAATGTTATGTAAAATACAGTACCCACCACAAGTTTGGAGACAAAAGAAATTTACTTCATTTCTTGAATTTTGATGATTATTTTGTAGAATCATTTTTTTGATACATGTATAATTAAATATTGTTTTTGATAAAATGAAAACGAATTTAAATAACTGCAACACATATCTATAAAATTCAGCATCTGATATCGTAAAGCCTCCAAAACAATGTTTTATTGTAATTATTTTCTATAACACTGCTTTTATGCTAATTTTGTAGTCTCAGTTACATCATAATGATAACCAAAAACCTAAAGCAAAACTAAAAAAGCATTTCCAAATAAATAGTTATCAACTTTTAAATAAAAGCCTACATGTACCAAGTGAAAATGTCTCCAAACTTTTGGTGGGTAGTATACATAGCTGCATAATAACTCAATAAGTACAAATAGGGACTGTTGCACGAAATATTAAATAACAAATATTAAGTTAAATCAAACTTAGACTCCAAATATCATGATTCTGCAGTTTAAATATTTGAATACCATGAAATAAAATGCCATACTTTTCACTTTGTCATTGCTATTATAAGAAATTTACAAAAGCGTGTAAATTCTTATACTCAAGAATATTATTATGAAAACAGAAAACAACATTTTATTTTTCAAACGTAGATTGAACTTTACATGTCTTGAACTTTTGTGCTATTGTTATGTATGTTTCCGTTTAACTAGTAAAACTTCATATTTATGAGTAAACAATTTGCCTTTAACAACTTTAACTTTTAAAAATTGGTTAATTTTGGAATACGTGTCTATATTATTACAAAATCGTTTACCACGGAACTTGAATATTGTATGTATATAAATATTAAATGTTGTCCAATGACCCATCAGTGTAACATTTGATGGTCTTGAATAAATTAACACTTAACATTTAACACTATCACACTATGATATTTTTCATTCATAACAATTGCAATTAATTAAGCTACGCTTTACTTAGTTTTGTAAAATGTGCACTAACATTAATTGGTAAATTTATGGACTTTCGTAAGGCAAACACATAAAACGCCAAGCCTGGAATGTACATTATACCTCAAGACGACATTTATACCTTACTGAGGTTAAAACAGTGTCATAGTAACCGGATAAAGTGAAGAAAAACTTCAATTTTGAAAAAAGGCGGGGTTTGAATGAAGATAAGGGCGATAGGTCCTCTTTTCTGAACTTCAAAACTGTGTCGAAGTTTGTCTGTGATGTTTTCAAAACATTAATCTTTGCTCCTTTGATAATGTAACTGGACAAAAAGTCATACAATGCATAAATCAAGATATGAAGGAGCATTGCTCAAGGAAGTAAAATGGCGTGCTATCAATGTACGGACTTCATATGTTTGGTGTTCCGGACGTTTGTATAACAAATCAGAACTTACAAAAGTGTTGGAGTTGAAGCCAAGTTATATTAACTGCATTAGGGGGTTAACAGAAGAAAATATTTAATGCAATATTTGTAGCGGACAAAATGTTGTTTGACAAGCATGATTGTGGTAGAAACCAACTTTGTATTCACTGCAATGTAAGAACTGATCTATTGTGATAATGTCACCGTCAGTCCTGTTATTGTACGCGCTATGTCCTGATTGCAGGCCACTGTCGGTTCCAAGACGGAAACCCCTTACGTTCTTGTTTTCGTTAATTATTTGTGGCGTCCGTTTTTTACAAAAGTTCAAACATCTATGTATACATCTCCTTCTGTATTGTTTTACTGTTGCTTGTCTTGAAATGTTTTCAGATTCATTTTTAACCACCACTTTATTTTCTAAAAGGAAATCAAGAAAACAAAAATTTAAAGATGCGCTTCGCAGATCTGCTGAAATAGGAAATACGGTCAACGTAAAGCTCTATGGCAACTAAAATGAAATGTTAAGACATGTACAACATTACTATAAGTTATGACCGAGAGGCAAAGAATGTAGTTTCAATTTACAAATGTCATAGGCCATTCCTGTATATTTATAGTAGGATAGTATATATTAGTCACTCTACAATTATGAAATATGAAACCTCTTACTTGCGTCTTTTTTATATTTATTGTCAAAGTACACACCTGGCACGGACAGCGTGTCACATTCATAAAATACTTTATTTCAATGTAAAAAATATATTGTTTTCTCAAATTTTACTTCAAAAATTGTTCAAGATAGTCCGCTTTAAATAACTCATCACTTTTGAACTTTCTTGGACTGGATCAGTTTACAGTCTTTCAAGATAAGCAATGACATATCCAATGCTGATATTTCATTTTTGTATCAACCAAATCTACATGTACCAACGTTGAAATGGCTAATGCTATTTGTGAATGATTGGACTAGAGGTTATGGCGTATACATTCTTTTAGGTAAGAACATGTGCAACATTTGATAAAATGTGTAAGCAACCGTAATAGGAACTGCAGCAGTCAAAAAAGAGAAATGTCGTGTTGGATACGTGTATTTGTATATTGCATAACCCCAACTACGATCTTTAAGATGGGTTAATGTTGTTTATGTTGTTTTAATTATTTCCAAGAATTTGACACTATTCGTTGTCGAATATAACTCTTTTAAGATCTTTGTGACATCTTTGAGGGAACACAATGAGGATGCAGAGAACAGAAACGAAACTGTAGAAGCAATTTCAAGTTGACATGTTTGGGCTATTACAAAAGTTATTTGTACTATTCAAAGTTCATTTTCCGTTTTAATGGTCTATTTAGAACCAGTGTTATATAATATATACATGTATGTTGTCAGTACATGTCAATGATAGTAGTGTACTTATTTTCTTGGACAGCCAGTTATGGTTAGTTGAATGTTTAGTGCTTCGCTCGGCTGACATTTTCATGAAAGTAATTATAGAAGAACCTAAGGCTGAAAGGTGAAAATTTAAAACACATTAAACAAAATACATTGCACTGATACCAGAGACCTTGTCATTAATCAGAAAGTCTTTTACATACGTGAAATTACACCAACTGGCAACTAAATATATGATTTGAGATGCTATCAGCATTCATCGCTAATGAGGTTGTCCGCGTAATTTGTATTTACTCCATAAAACCGACTGACGGCTTGACTTATGTTTCTAATAGTTCTTTCAAAACAAGTTTCTGTGTTATATTAGAAATTTCAAATTAAACTGGAAAGCAGTCACGATCATGCCATCCGCGCCAAACTTGATACATGTTTATAATGTCAAATCGTTGCCGCATGTTTAGACATAGCTTTTAATGCAGGCCAATGTTGATGTTTGATAGTTTTGTATCTTTTTTCTTCCTGCAGCAAAACTATCTCATCTTGTTAAATGACATGATTAATCAGTATCATGACGAAGCAAATTGAAAATGATATTTGCATTTTCTGACTTTATACAGTTACATCGAGTGTTACCCATTACCATGCACTTATACATACCCGATGGGTAAAATTTCGATCTAGCAAAATGGACGACAAAAATAAGAACGATTTCACTTCAGTAAATGGTTGACACCAATCATCGGCATGAATGGAGTTATTTAATCTCTTCTTTAGCATACAAGAAAATAACTGAATGTTTTATTTTGTTTGGAGATAATACGTGAACGTTGTTCTTAGTGACTGTGCCGGTGAGAATATTTTTGAATGAATAACTGTGAGAATACAACTGATATTGGATGATATTGCATTAATGCTCGTACTTGTAGAGTTTCCACACTGAAAATGATACCATTTCTTTTATGTGTTTTAACATTTGTCAAAATGTCCTTCAAATTCATTTGCATTATATAGCATTATTTCAATAAATGTACGTTTGTTTGCCATCTTTCGATTTTATTTTGTTATTTTTTCGACCAAATATTTGCTATGTTTTATGGTAGGTGTTTTCAAAGCTTGGTTGGGAATTTACTGTCTTTCAGTATAATACCATTGACATTTTGGGATACCTCTTGTGCTTCGAAAAGTAAGTGCTTTTGACGACAATTGCTACCTTGACCGGTTATATGGTATTGAAGCTAAACGTTTAATATTTTTATACATGTACAGTATTTGCAATGTAAAAATGTAAGTGTATACATGATAATATAAAATCTACACAAACAATAGCCTTTAATAAATATTAAACAATGACAAAAATTAATTCATTTTCGTTGATCTCTACTCTATGCTTAATCATCGAATGTTTCCTTTTATGTAAAAACGGAAATTGACGCTACTAGCAACTCAGATCGTTACTATGACAACCGCAATAGTTTCAATCACACGATGCAAATTATGTCCACTGCCAAATGTCAAATGACTTCCTATTGGCCATTAATTATAAAAAGACATAATGGTCGAATCTTGTTAAACAGAAGTGCCCATTAACTTTAACTAAAATACATTAGTATCCAAAATGTGTCAGACAACTATTATATATTGTAATATTGTAGAAATACGTACAAGGAATGTTATAACATGGACCTGGTATAAATATACACTAATATATTCATGGATAATCGGGTCAGGAATGTTATGGTAGGTGCAAATTCGACCAATGATTTTTAGCAGCTGCCAACTGGTAAAAGATGAGCTAATGATTAGTTGTATTTGGTTTGGTGTGATTCAGCTATCCTATCCTTATCTTAACACAAAACTATGGTCAAAATCCCATTAAAAAATATTGAGCTTGCAATTTGTATACTTTGAAATATCATTATTACTATTGGCAAAAATGAAGGCAAATGCTATCTCTAGTTTCTCAGTTGTAGATAATAATTAGGTCTCATCCAGATACTGACCAAATTTCTTAATACGATAATGTAGTATGGGAGACCGATACGAGACTGATTTTTAATTGCGTTTGATGACAAAATATTATATATGTGCGTATTTAACGAGTGTGGGGACACTAGTGCCAGTGAGCCAAATTGCTTTCAACCTCAAAAGACTACATTTCTAAAATTCTAACAATACATTGCAAACTCGGTCCGCCTTAATTACTATTGTCGTGAATGAATTTTATGGCATTAATTTTAATGTTTGGTTTATACGCACACCTTCAATGCCGCAACTTTATATAATGAGCGGACGTTGCTGAACTGCTCCACACGATGCTCACTGGGTCCTGCCAACGTTTAAATAATGGCACAAAACCTAGAATAAGTTAGCTTTTGTAAATTGCTTAACTTCACTTTCCAAAATGTTCTACATGTAAACGAATAGCAAAGAGAAACAAATTGATATTTTCAGCCTAATTTTATAGACAATAAAAGTAAACATAAATTAGTGAAACCATTTAAGCCACAGTAAAACTGACAGAAGATTTAGAAATAAAAAAGACGGATTACTTGAGTTAACAGTTAAAACTGGTGTTTAAAATGTCTGAGTCATAACTATAATGGATAGAAAGAGTGTGTGGTGTTCATTAATTTAGCGACATTTTAGCCAGATTTGTGACATGGATGGTACGACCAGCTGGTGTATGGTTTATAGTTGAAGTTTATTAATGTTTTAACTTGTATATTTTGACTGCTAAGAAAGTGTCTCCTTAGTAATGTCCTAGTTATACAGTGTATGCTAATGGTAAGTAGTTGATTTGTATTTACGGCATACATTAGCCGTACAATTAGATTTGATGTCGTGGCTGTATTTAAAATGAACTTATGAAACATAGAGTTAATTGGTTCATATATTAGTAAAACAGTTGTATCCAAACAAACAGTCTGTGTTTGTAGCCACATAGTATTGTAGTAGGTAGGCAAAGTTAAAAGGGGACCAAAACTTTTGTACAACTTTCGACAGGAAAATGCAGAATTGCATGTCGAATTTCCTTGTCCAGAATACCTTTGTTATTTGAAACACTGTTTCAGTTTTACACAGCAAATATTTAAATACATGTAGTTAGTATCTCGACAAAGTCAGTATACAGATCATGTGTTCAAACAAATAAAAAGTCCCAATTTTAAATATTGACATTCAAATTACACTTTCGCTTGCGGTTAACTTTCACTTTGAAATGCATGAAGTATAATAAATGAAAAATACAACAGTACAGTTTGTTTGGTTACGGGTCATTTGGAATAATATAAAAAACGCATTTGTTCCAGGACACCGCTTACTTTTGCAGTGTTAGTCTTAATATAGTCTTAAATCCATTAAAAACAAACCGCCATCAGAAAAGCTCCTAACAAAAGAAAAAACATCGTTTCAGGAAAGTGTTCAGGTACTTTAAATGCCACTTGTGGTAGATTCGAGTCTAAACGGAACATTACGATCTTACTTAAAGTTGGTCATAATATATTTTCTTTAACCATTTACTCTCCTACCATTGTTACAAGCGGGGCAATTGCCAAATACTGACGTTGTCAAAGTTTTGTACTAATGAATTTGTAAAATCAAGTATAATCTCAATATTGGCTGCGATTTCTCAAAGAATCCGGCATTCAACAAAATCATGAACTCCAACCGCGTAAATAGGTGAAACAAAGAACTTGGTCAGAATTTTAAAACAATTACTACGAATGGTGCCATACGCTGATGAGTAAAAATCGTATTATCGAAATACTTTTGTAATAGTAAAATATTTATTATATAGTTTAACGCCGTGTAACAAACGAAGCTAGTGATTCAGCGTTTTAATACAGTCACCAATATTATTTTATTGAATGCCCGTGTATCGGTATCCTTATCGTCGTTTTTCAAGATAATTTCAATAACAACAAAATGCAAGAACATGTCTGCAATGTACCACCATATTTCACACACAAAATTTGGTAAAACTAGGACATATTTCATACCTGTCCACGTTGACACGTTACGGGCACGTAACTCGATGTCATTCTCACATTTCGCGTTAATAAATTACCCAAATACGGTACTTAATGGCCACAACTAATTTTTAACGGTTCGTCAAAACGTGGCATATGTCTAGTACAGTAAAATGCACGTCAAACTTTTACCCACAACGGTTGGACATGCCAACGCAAAACTAGAAAAAAACGTCAAGTGTTAGGGTAATTAAGCAGGTTTAAGCGCAATGCTTGGTTAATTCTGCCGGACTAATATTTCTAATTTATGTTTTAACTTCCGTAGATTGGACACCGCCGTCACAATAGGTATTCTTATGATAAATTGCCTTGTAACAAAATCTCTTATGGTTAAACTGTATATTTATTTCAGCATTTTATTTCAGCATATTAAGACATCTCATATATGCATTTTTTCCACTCTATCGCCCTGACCCGGTCAATAATTTAATTAATTTTCGTCAAAATGCTAATTTATAACTAACAAGCTATGTACTTATAAAAATAAATAAAAAATAACAGTATATTAAAGGCGTGAGATAATTTATTGAATGAGAAGGAGGCAGCAACTGGACATGATGAGTGAATGCGTGTTATCGTAAACAAAACTGTAAGCATTTGACACTTTCAAAATATCATTTTGACAAATTAATGTTTTATTAACCATCAAGTTCGTTCAGAAATATGGTCAAAATATAAAACAATTTATAATTATAGTCCCGTGGTATATGAAAATACAAACTAACACATTGTGTTTACAAATACTGCTTCAATTCAATTAGAAGAAAGTCAATAGGCGCATGAACAAATATCAATTTTAAATTAGTACCCGCATGTAACTTTTGTTTATCCACTCTTCGTACAAACAAAAGCATTAGTAACTTGTACAACTCAAATTATTATTGGCGTTCAAAGAAATCATAGCTGCCCTCGTCAAAAGCGAAGGAGTTAGTGGAATCTTTTGGGAACATAAAATAAGTTGTTATTGCATGCGTCATTTGATTTTATTGCACAGTTGTCTTGAAAAGTACTCGGCGAAAACATGTGTTTGTTTCAATTCAATGTTGTTATTGTTGGAAGTCACGTGACTGTATACTCTTGTAAGTTTGTAAAGATGGTATGACAATAACTGTGAGCAAGCACGATAAATGCATTTTCGAACAAGAAATCTGAAATGTAATACTTCTTAGAACGACTATCTCTAAGTCTTAATTTCTAAAGAATTAATATTTTTCTTAATAGGTTGTAGTTCGATTCCCGGGCGGGGCATACTTTCGTGGAGTTTGGTCATGAAATTATTTCTACGGCCATTCTCCCTCCTACTAATGATTTTTTATTATGTAGGGCAGTTGTCAGTCACTGACGAAAGTATGTGCGTATTAGTTGGTTAACAGCTAAATCTAGAGATTTAGCCTTTTCAGGAGGAGTGAGTAGGTTGACTGACCGCCGTTATATTACCTATAAAATGTGTTGCTACGGCGTTAAACCCAACAAAACAAACAAACAAACATAATAGGTTGTAATGAAATATATTTCCATATTTCAAAAAGTTGACACAAAATCCTACAACATTATATTGCAAAAGTTGTTAAAAATTTGTAACTCTAATGTGACTGCTAAGCTTAAAAAACTATTCAATAATTCGACATTATTAAATCATCAATAATTATTTTTCTTAATACATTTACAACACTTTCACGTAATTTTTAATAAGAAGTACAGAATAACCAAATCTGTAAACAAGTAGTTTAAAAGAAGCAATAGATAAAAGTATGCAGCAACCAGTTAATTATCATCATACATGCAAAACAGAAGAGTCATCTTGACACGGCAAATGGAATTTTAAAACAATCTAGGGAATCATAAGTAAAAAAACGGATGTAGGTATGGATGCACAAAAACAATCGGCGTACTTCAGACCACACACACAATTGTCCTCGAGATACACGGAACATGAACAACGTTGGTTTACCCTCTATGTTACTGAAGTCATCCCCATCCTTTATGACATATCTCACATGTTAAAACTATTCAAACTTGTCATTTGTGTATACTGATTCTCGTTGTGTTAAATTAATTTCAATCATAAAACACTGAAATGACAAATTAATTTTCCAATAGAGAGGCCTTGCTATGTCCATGTCAACGCAAGTGTGACTAAAATTAGCTCCGGGATACAGTTGTAAAGTACTTGACTGAGTTTTTGCAATAACGCGGACGGCGGTTTTATAAAAACAACTGAGTAAATTACACAGGTGTTGTCCCTTAAGTTATACCAAGTTTTACTGAGTTGACATATATGGCTTAAAGTATGGCCGCAGAGTAACTTCAATGTAGATGAGCATCGGTTGCATCCTTTGTGTCTTCAGGCACGTGCTGGCTTTGTTTTAAGTCTCTTTATGATAATAAATAAGTGAAACATGTATATTATCAAAATTTCTATTGATATGCAATGTTAGGGCTAAATGTTTGTATCCCTAAATGTGTTTGTAACTCGCCAAGCAATACGGATAAGCTAGTTGGTATATGCTCTGGTAGCGCCAGTGACAGAACAAAACTACTTGATTTGAATACTACGGCTTCGTTTGATTACTTTCTGTACGGCCATAGCTGCATAGAACATCACATACCACAGGAAAACCAAACTAAAAAGTCGATTTTTTAGTGTTTCTGAGGTAAATTACTTTTGAAAAATTAGCAAAGGGTGTAAATACCATATGTTTGTATTTGAAATCTACAATAGTGTTTACAAGTGCATTGATTTAACCATAGCAGCCATATGAAACAGTAAGAATTTACATGGTTTGAATAATCTAGTGCACAATTCATTTTGGATTTACAAACAAAACATAGCGCTCATTAGTGTTTTTAATAAACATTTGGAGTGTGCACTGTTTACCAACACTATAGCGTTATTCACTGCCAGTGGTTCTTTTAGAGAAACTTGTTTCATACAGGTCATTATTACATGATTAAACAGTTAATCAGCATAAAACAATTGTCAAATTGCGTCCATATAATATAAAGCATGTGGTCGTTAAGGAGAGTAACACGAGGACATCGTACAAGTGGCAAACAAACATGTATACCAACATAATAAATACCAGGATGTTACAGTTGTACAAATACTAAACTTGATCTCATAAAAACGTGGTTCTGATTCCAATCTAAAACGTATATAAACTTATCTAAACTTCTAATCGTTTCCATATCCTTTGAACTTCTACCATCCCCCGTTTGTTTAACATCGACATATCAGCTTCCCTAGAAAAACATATCATAGTATCAAATTCTAAATAAACATCTAACAGTTTAGATACCGCAGACAGGATTCCGTATCATTGCCTGTATCATAATATACTATCAGGTATCAGAAGCACATTTGAAGTTTTGTTTATATTGTACATTTTACGTTCATATCTTTTTTTTCATAGTTTTTTGTCTCGACGAGACAGGACTATTTGATAGACTGATTGATTTGCGTTTTCACACTTCTTACGTATCATAACAACTATCTATACATGCCGAGAGAAGAGACCGCTTCTCTATTTAAACAACCGTCACAAATTGATATGCCATTCACATTTCATAGAAAATACTTCTTCTACGGCAAAAACCTATGTTCCTTGGGAATATGCTTGGAGCCGATTTCTGTCAGTAAAACATGGTTATTTCATCAAGGAGTTTAGATTTATCTATTAATGTTTCCATTTAGCACGGTCGAATTCGCTTGAAACAGCAAAAGTAACGCGATACGGAGTAAAAAAGTTCCTCAGAGTAATCAGTGAACATGATGAGAAAAACACGCTTATTTTAGGTAGCAATCTTGGATCTAGAGAGACCATAAACTCTAGAAATACGTCAACATGAAGATTGATTTATATATTAGTTTTAATTTTCAAGCACATCTTAAAATGGTTCAAGAAACAAGAATTGTAATAAGTCATAATTAAGCCTCGACTTCTTAAAGAATTGAACATTAGTTTTTGTTTTGTTTTATGACTCTGAAGTTCTGAACAAAAGGTAACGATGTAAGATATTGTGTAAGTGAAGTCCAAAGAAACGTCAGAGTCGTTTGAACTTTTCACAATGTATATTACGCGTGGAACATCCACTGATTATATTTAGGAACGGGAACTAATTTGTTACTTTACTGAACTCTAAAAACTATCTTTTAATTTAAAAGATCTAAGATTTAAGATCTTAAATTTGAGGATTGTATTGCTACAGTTCCATAAACATAAAAATAGCCGTGAGGGCACCGTACGGGCGCCGTGCGATCAAGCTCCGCAAGGATTCGTACGAACTCTTGCGTACCCGTACGGACTGTAACGTTTTTATCAGGATCCTTGAGATGAGCCGTGGATACACGTACACGTAACAGTTTCAAAGTCAAATCGTGAACAAAATCGTGGCCGAGTATGGATTAAACTTGCATATCTTCCAGCTACGGCTCTGTACGGGTGTGTTGTTTTGTGTCATGTGCTACCGTCACCTTTATACGCAAGGATTCCCACGGCCTACGGTCTGCACGTACGGGTCCGCAACAAGCTACGATTTAATGGGAATGAGGCATAAGTTGAGCGTACAAAATAGCGGTTACCTTAGACAAAGTCGCAAAACCCTTTTGCACATAGTTTTTCGAAGGAGTTAATACGGCTGTGTCTAAACTTGACGAGTATGTAATTTCAAATATAATAATCAGTCTGTCACATTTAATATCAACTGGTAGACATGTTAGCTGATTTCCTGGACAGGTGGTTCAACAAAGTATTGAAATTGTATCAAGAAGGCACCTTACATATTCCGATTTAATAAAACGAATGCATTAAACATTGCCCATCACTAGTTTTGACTTGGCCGAAAATATTCCTGTTGCCAGTGTAAAGATTTTGAATATTTTTAGAACACATGTTCTTTCTATCTTGTTTCTTCACAAATTCCCATATTTATAAAAAAGACCACCAAACCAAGATAAAACACAGGAAGTTTCAGTTCTGGACAGCAAATTTGACAGAGGGTAGGATAAGATGCGTGAACACACATTGTTGTTCATTAACATGTTATGCAAACTGTATTGTCGCATGCATAATGCGTATTCATAAATAACACATTCACAGAATGCTAAGAAATGCCAGTAAAATTAGAACAAAAACAGTAAGTGCAGAGTTTACAATCGTAAAGATATCCTTCAAGATAATGTTTGATTTTGTTAAGATGTTTTCAAACAAACATGTCAGCTGGTCATCAGATCATATATCTACATGTATATCATGTTTATAACCATTTAAACACCATACATTATATCTGAAATGCTGATATGCCACAATGAGTTCCGGTTATATGTGAAACGCTTGGTTGGACTTCCGTTTGTAATAAATCAAGTAAATAAGTAAATCATGAAGGGTTTCTTGTAATATCTACTGTTACGAAGGATTGTCTATGTATAATTCTACCTCTTTGTCCCATTTACTAGGAAATAGTTAATAGTTTGGGATGCTTACAGATTATTTCTTCATGCCATGCAGTCGTTCTGAAATTCATCTCCCTATTAGGCTTTTTGTCACGCAGATCTTCTAAATATGTATCGATTGTATACTTTGATTATTGTCTAACGAAAGTTCGATTCTAGACCTAATGGTCCAAGCTTTGTACCAAGTATTAAGCACATACCATTAAAATTGTCCAGTAACTATTCTACTAGGTGAGATGGGATATAATTTGAGAAAGTAGTATCTAAACAATACTCATTTGACTCATTTCGCAGCAATATTTAAGGATTATTTATATCACTACGATCGCTTTCTATAGCTCGTTTAGGATAATTTGAGACAAACGATTCAGTTTGTTTACATATTTGGGACTCAAATATTACATAAAACAGGAAGGTCAGCTAATTTGTGCAATGAAAGTCTTAAACATGTCTTAATGCATGGAACGTATGTCCTCGTACTTAATTTAATACATCCAAAACACACTGATAATAGTCGATAATTACGTATTCTAAACTTAAATCCACCTGTGTATAAAAATGGTATCGTTGTATTTTGTCTCAAGTTATCCTAAACGAGCTATACTAGTTTCATGTCACAACAATTTACCTTTCGTAGAATTTCTCAAAAATCAAGATGTGGACACTGATTAAAAAAAGATACGAAAGCTTTAAAAGATACTGAGCACATACTTTCGCCAGTAGCTGACAGCTGTCGTATTTCCATCAACGGTGTATGGCAGTAGAATGTTTACCTTGACCATAACTTCTCGCCCCTAGAATTAAACCCATGCTCATTAGAGATCGAATTTGCATTGTATAATCATTACCCTAATAGAGTTTGAAGTTCGATTCTTATGGAACAATAATACAGTTTTATTCATCAGCAAAATTTGTATGACCGCACTTTTTTGATGTTTTGTCTTGATAAAAATCAAACATATCGCACATTGGTACTAACCTTGACTTCAATTAAATCGCTTTATGTAATACTTTGACATTGTTTCTACTTATGTCTGTCATGCCATTATGTTTCTCTTGTTTCAGCGCTTTCAGAATTACAAATTGGTCGTAGATCATCGCATTAAAAACACATTTCACTGATGTCATTAATAAATGTGAAATGTTGTCCATATAATATTGTAATATGCAAATGTGGCATCATTCTGGCATTTAATTAATATGGGGCTATGTATATCTATGTCAGTGTGTTAACATAGCAACTAATAATTCATCTACATATACATACATACTTACATAATTATAAGGCCCTGAACCAAACATCTTTTAATCTAAAAAAATGTGTTTGGCTCGTCTCAAATATTGCTGACAGCCATCATGACCAACACTTTTGTTGACGGAACTTAAACTACCATATGTGTAAACATAATAACCAACCAGACATAAACTATCCAGACAGCTTCCTTTCTTATAAAGAACCTCTGAACTCTGTTTATTTGAATTATTTGAAAGCTGCGAATACATGTAGTTAGTGGAAAGCGGTTTGAAGCAAACAACCTGTCCTTTCGTTGCATTATAGATTGATTAGTGCCGTATGCAAATTGTACCGCTTCTGCATGATTCCAATGAAGTTTTTGCTTTTCACTCTGTGACCCATTTCATAACTGTTTTTTGAAAATGCTACAGGAAATAGTGAAATGCATAAAAACGTTTCGCTAACACTGCACACTCTATGGCTCTCGCTCTTAACTTCTGGAATTAAGCCATGGTAGGTTTTCGAAACTTCACTTTAAGGTAAGTAAGCAGCCCGGCTAGTTTAGTCGGTAGCACACACGTTGACTGGTTTTGAATCCCAAGTGGAGCATACTCGTGGAGTTTGTCATGAAACACTGTTTATGACCATTCTTACTCCTTTCACGTATGTAAGGAAGTTGTTAGTCATTGACGGAAGTATGTCCCTAGTAACTCTTTAAAAGGAATTTCAAGAGATTTAGCCTTTCCAGGAACGGTGAGTATATTGACTGACCTATACAATGTGTTGCTTAAGCAATAAACTCAACCTTAAAACTTTAAACAATGTTGTTTATTTTCAAATTCTAGTATGGAACCCACTTACTATGGGCAAGATACGAGATACATTGGTCATCCAAGAAACCAAAAACCTGTAATCCTTAAGAAACTCTTACATAATAAAAATGATGAAATAAAATCTGAAATATTTAGTTGCAGGTTTGTTTCATCATTTTTGAAGATTTTTATCGTACGGATGTTTAGTTTTGTATAACAGATAACATAGTGTATCGTATTAAAGTGTAATCTATATTCCCAGTTCCTATACGTACTCCAAGACTTTCAGGCTTCATAACAGGTAGATTGTGTAACATTTCTGTAACATATCTGCAATGAGAAACCAGTGACAGCAATGTGATGAGTGATACATGCGCGTTGGTGCACACATCAAGCACTACTCCAAGAGCTGAGTCTTTGATAAAAAGAAGTTTACTTCAATGTTCTGAGATATTTGACGTAAATGTATATAAATAATTATAACTGATTGGTTAATAAGGTTGAATGATTAATACTTTACTTCAAGATAGAATCTTATCATGAACATTCACCGATAAATAATTTGTTTTAATGTTTCTTTACATATAACTTGTTGAAGGTCAGTTGCCTTTTTGCAAAATCTTAAACCTCTCATTTACGATAGGCAATAGATAAATTATACTTGCACTTTTAAATATGTATTTTACAATGTTTAGCAAACGTTTATTTTGATAAGTTAGGGCAGCCGTCATGACTAAATTCATCATGATGGTTTGTGTATTGCGCTTAGTGCATTTAGAATTTCGCCAGTGAAATGACCTAGTATTGCAACAAATGAACCATTTCTAAAATTAGGTCGGGCCAAACTTTTTTTAACGCATCGCACTAATCGGCAACTTGGCACCGCGCAGTACAATCTGATTAAAACCCGATCTAAAATTTTCGCTCGCATACTCGCTAATTTAGATCTGGCCTTTTCCAAACGAAGGTCACGTTCACGTGACCTTTTCTCATCATAATATTCATGACGAAATTGTTATGATACGTAACTTGTTTACATCGTCTACGTCACGCAATTTGAAATGAGCCGTCCAATCGCAGACTGTGAATATTGCCGCGGTTAAATTAGCAAGCAAAACTTGGTCTAAAAATAGAAATTACGAAATCAAAATGTGATTAATAGTGTTTTCGTCTAGATGAAAGCTACGCATTGATTGGTCGACACAAAGTTCGCCTCGACGTGACCTCTCACAGAGAAAGTACAGATCCTGTACGACATCGGTCTACAGGATATGTGTTTACGGAGATTGCGCGCAGTATATATTTCGTTTTCATGTGCATCTATGGAGTTCAGAAATTATTAGCGCCTGTCATAGCAGAAGATATGTTTGGATCGCTATGTATATTGTCTGAACTATTTGCGTATTTTGCATCTAAAATAGAAAGAGGCTGGAATTACCACATATTACAAATTACATATTTGTTTGAGCTGATAGCCCTAAACAAATGAAAAGCATCTATCACAAGGTGTTTTCAACTTCTCACTATACCTTGGCATTATTTGTGTACTGTTTGTATAACTGGCGATGGCAACCTAACACATTTCGTCCGTTAGGTAAAAAAGGGACGCCAGATTGCAAGAAAACATATGTTTCCATGGAAACGCTTGACTTAGTTTCACGTTTGATTCGAACTTAAATATGCTCTTCCTCGATTAATTTTATTTGACAATCTTTAATTGAATTAGAATGATTAATAAGAACGCACCATTATCTCGCTGCACGAGTCATTTCCCTTTTGACATAGAGAAGTGTTCGTGTAGTAAGAAGTCTTAAGACTTTGATAGAACAAAAGTAATTGTTTAATAATTGTTTAATAGTCATGAAGTATGATAAATGTCGGGCAATTACGCTGAAGCATCTTTGTAAAAGCACGTGGCTTTTTGAATAATTTTCAAAAGCACAAATGGGATAAAGGTATCATGTTCTCTTTAAAGTGACTTTAATTGTATAACAGTTGCCGATACTGTGTTATTTTATTCTCATAAGAATACCTCACAAGTGGCGGTCAGTGAAAGCTATCCATAAGATATCCATATGGTCAATAAAAAGTTGAGATCTGTTTTCTTTCATCATTAGAATTCCTGTAGACAGAGAAGGTTGGGTAATTTGTTAACCCGTGACAAGACCATCTATTCATTTGAAAGTTTTCCTTTACCATCGCAACTGAAGCCCTTTAATTATGTATAAACAGCTTAAAGGGGTATTACGAACTCCCTAGTGTGTTACGTATAAGCATGATGGATGACGGCTTATAACGGAAAAACACATATCGTATAGTCGGATTGTAAAATGAACGAATGTTTGTGTGAAATAGCTCTATAGGAAGAAAATTTAGAGTTTTTTTGCTAAGCAGTACTTGTATAGTTGGTTCAAATATTCGCTCCGTAGTCTAGATAATATGAGTTGCTTACTAAATGAACATTACTGGTGAGTAAAACTAAATATCAAATTTGATAGAGATGTCCATGCAAGAGTATAATTCTGTTATTTCATCAAATTGTACGGTAAAAGTATGAATTTAAGTTAGGTGTCTAGGACATCCTCTGTGGTTTAAATCACATTCACCATTCTTCATCTTGGCTTGGGACCTGCTAAAGTTGTTTTATTGGTCTGCTTGATAGCATTTAGTGTGCATGCATGTATATTGAACGTGTCAAGAGTTACTCGATTGTAATTTCACAACCCTTAAATCGTGGAAATTTTACATAATCATTAAATGTTCATGTAAGAGTTTAATCACGCCGGGTGGGATTAGAGCCCGCTCTACCTGTGGTTAGCAAGATTCGATCCTTTCGGCTAGCTCACTCGGTAGCAGAAAGTCTATTGATCGCAGGGCCATCAGTTCAATTCCCTAGTGAGGCGTACTTTGGTCTTTCCCTCATGGGCGTATAAAAACCCTCACCTATGTATCCGTTTTAAAAGTATGTGTCATATAAAACAACGTTTTTAGAATTAAAGAAATGCATTTGAATAATACTATAAATGTTCGATCGATTTCGATAAGTTCAATTGAATACTTGTTTTAGTGTACATCGCGAAAACTCATGACTTTACAATATAACTATAATTGTATGAATTAGTATGACGTTTTTTTCAAAGTGCCATATTTTCCTGTAATGTAATATTTTACCTTGTCAAAACCACGTGTGTATTATAAAGGCGTAATGTTTGTATATGGTTAAATGTCAAGTCATGTGACAGCTGTATGTTGGGACTATATATCGTATAACCGGATAACACTTGTATATCTCCGCGTTAATCTAACACCACGACAATTATATTCATTGTAAAACATTTTTTTTCTCTTATATCTTTAATAGAATAAGATATCAATTCAGTTTTTGATAGATATATTATATGGATGGAATTGTTTTTAACAATACAGGGTATTAGAGTCAATAAAAATGTGATTATTATAGATCCTAACTACACAAAAATTTGAATTATTTTTTAACCAGTCTTAGTAATGAGATTCAATTTTTTGTTTTATATTTTCTACAATGATTTGATTATTTTTCAATTAGAGTGAATCAATAACCCCATGAATTAAATCCCAAATAAGCCATGAACTATCTAAGAATTATCTCCCCTGGCATTGTATTCAATTGATATCGTGCTATTCATTCAATTGTATTTCTAATATTCAAATATTTTTTCCATTATACTTAAGTCATTTTATTCATTCATTCAATATTATCACATTACATTCGAGTCATTTTATTGATTTTTTAAGAAATACATCATTAATAATTCGTACACGGGACAAAAATACGTTCTAAAATACGAATGAGATCAGGCAATATCGTTATCATCATCAGTGTTGAGATCATCATTCACAGCATCATCTTCATCGTAATCAACGTGGCATCGTTGTCATCATCACCCTATTATCATAATTATCATCATCCTCATCATCAACATCACCACATTATCATCATCAATATCATGATCAATATCACCATTATTATCAAAATCATCATCATCAACATCATCATTGTTATCAAAATCATCATCATCAAAATCATCAACATCATCATTGTTATCAAAATCATCATCATCAAAATCATCACCATCAAAATCATCATTATTATCAAAATCATCAACATCATCATTTTTATCAAAATCATCACCATCAACATCATCATTGTTAACAAAATCATCATCAGCAACAGCGCCGCAGCAGCACCATCGCAAGCTTATTAGCTTAGTAATGATTATTGTAAATACCACCGCATTTTTTGTCGCCATACGATTTGTCAAGATAAGTAACATGTGTATTATACGAGTGTGTTAGATACAACTGACTTTTGTCCGTTTGTCATCTTGAAGATATGAGTCTACTGGCAAAATTTGTATTAGAAACTTGATAAAAAATGTCCACTTTTGCATACTGCAGAAAATAAAACTAACCTTTCCATAATTAAAAATCATTACTCAATAATCAGTCAGACTGTAATTAGATTGATGTTAAAGAACAGCGCCGTAATTCTACAATAGCGTCTTTTGATCAATCATGTTTTTGTTTGTAACTCGATTACTTCCCTTTATGCAGTTAGCAACGTGCATAATATATAATTATTATAAAAAAACTTGAAGAAAACGAATGGAATTTGGATATTCTATTCAAATACAGAAATGATATTTTCATTGCATTAAATCAAATTATAGATTAATCTTCACGGTGTTTTATTTATCAGTTTATTATGTTTATGTATGGAAAAAAGGGAACAAAACCCGCTTGATTAAAATCATACTACTTAATTGAGATGTTAGAACGATGTTCTTTAATTATGTAACATGAAAATTGTTTTATATCCGAGACGGTTTGAAAACTTCTGAAGCGACATTATTGCACCCTGTACAGTAGATCATTGATAAACATTGTCAAAACTGTCAAAATCTATATTCTTAATTGGACGGTTGCAAAGATCAAACGCAAGTTTGCAATAGGAGATGTGTTAATTAAATGCGCAATGCAGGATATTTTATCGGGTTTATTTCATACTCGCCTTGTAGTCGGACTCCAGCATTTGTGTTTTATGGCGCCGTTCGACTTATAAATTAAAACACTTAACTACAGTGGGTATTTATGGACAGACAAAACCGATCATGTAACAGTCTACAGTTGAACAAGAGTTTGATATAATAAAAAACCTATAGCGATTATAAAAGATATGTTATTATAATATTCTCCCTCTATCCAAGGTGCGATAGTAATCTGTAAAGCTCATGGTTATGTACTAAAATTAAAACTGACGTATCCAGTTAGACCTTGATGTTTTAACTCATATGTCAGATAGGAGCTCGTTAAATTAAAACTGGTTATCAAATGTTTTTTATACCCGTACCGTCTATGCGTCTGAGTTGATATACGGTTTTAAAAAACAAACATAACGTAGCATGCATCATAACTGACGTCTCTTATTGAAAATGACAGCATTCGTGGATAATTGATAATAAAATAGTTGCGGCACCCTCTGGCTATCCGTATGACATTGTAGAATACACTCGCGCCGAACATGCCGCGTAGATGAAAGACTAGTCTAGAAAAACGAATATTTTTGCATGAGAATCAACATGAGTCTTTGCGTAACAATTACTCTCCGTAATATTAAATTTCAAATCAAAATAAAGAACATAATTCGTTATAGAATCACCTATGCTATGTTTATGAAGGATTTTGTTTAGGTAAAAGTATCATCTGCTTGCTTGTGTTTATAGAAACAAACATTTGTAAACCATCTACACTGATGGTGTAAAGTTTAAACGTTTCTAACAGCATGATAGCAGACATGGAGAATACTCTTCATTCCAGGGTTTGTCTATCAAGTCACCATGACGAATTTTAAAACCGTTTTTACTTTTTTTGAAATCAAATTAGTTTGTATGAAATTCATTTTAGTCATGTTTGAAAAACGTTGAAATTTGTCAATGGTTGTCGTATAGACCAGATTAACGTAAATGGGGAAACGTATTTTTTTTTGTTCATTCATCTGAGAAGAATTAGAATATTAACCTTTGTCAATAATACTGTGACTAACTGATTTAACGAATAAAAATGATGATATTTGCTTAGATAACAAGACTCCAATACCAAGGCATCTTGAACAAGCTAAACTTCTTTCTTATTGGTACACAAACTATTGTACTAAAGTTAATAAAAGGACATAGAAAATCTTCAAAATCTTCCAACACAAGTTGTAATCTCATGCTAATTTATTGGCTAGCAGGCAAGTATGATAAAAGCAATACAGAGAAGTTCCGCTATAAAGACTACACTGGTAATTGCTGAACTAAGCGATTTCGACGATGAAAAACGTTTAATTTCAAATGAAAAATGTCCCTATATTACGACAATCGATTCTATAAGTGAAAATTTACTGTATAAGTGGTCTTCGAAATGCTCCAATAAACAAAATCTTCAAACACAATTCCTAGGTGTTTAACCCTTTCATACTGAACCATGATAACGAAATACATTAATTAATCAAGTTTCATATCCTACGTTTTTTGTTGTAAAATGCACCAATCACCTTGGCTTGTTTTTGATACACAGTATAAAAACTATGGTTATAATTATATTATCTCTATGTTGAATGTTTTTGTTAAAAGTAGAGCTATTCAAAACACATTATTCAAACATTTGATGACTGTGATAAATGGGTGAGAAATGAAAGAATAGTTGGAACAAGTGTAACAGAGAAATATCATAGAAGAACTGACTCTAACATCGCTGTTAATGTTTCCTTTAAGTAACTTCTTTATGTTGTGATGCGATGTTTTCTTCTTGGCATATTTTGTTTTGTAATTTTGTAAGTCTTTGTTAGACTTAATTTTTGAGTCTTGTTTTGATTAATATTGAAATGTTCGTCTCGTCCACTTTGATTTTAATGTAATGTTCAGCAGCTAATTTATGTTTTGATACTTTCTTATTGGCAGATTTTGTTTTTTAATTTTGTCTAGGTTATTATTGGAATGTTCGTCTCGTCCGCTCTGATTTTAATATATTGTCTAGTAACTACTCTGCGTTTTGATGTCTTCTGTTTTGTATTTTGTTTATGTTTTCATTGTCTAATATTGATGTCTTCGTCCTGTCCACTTTGGTTTCATTATCACCGTTCAGTCCACTTTGGTTTAATTATCACCGTTCTGTCCATTTTGGTATTATTATCACTGTTCTGTCCACTTTGGTTTTATTATCGCCGTTCTGGTCCATTTTGGTTTTATTATCACCGTTCAGTCCACTTTGGTTTTATTATCACCGTTCTGTCCATTTTGGTTTTATTATCACCGTTCTGTCCACGTTGGTTTTATTATCACCGTTCTGGTCCATTTTGGTTTCATTATCACCGTTCTGTCCACTTTGGTTTTATTGTCACCGTTCAGTCAACTTTGGTTTTATTGTCACCGTTCTGTCCACTTTGGTTTTATTATCACCGTTCTGTCCACTTTGGTTTTATTATCACCGTTCTGTCCACTTTGGTTTTATTATCACCGTTCTGTCCATTTTGGTTTCATTATCACCGTTCAGTCCACTTTGGTTTTATTATCGCCGTTCTGGTCCATTTTGGTTTCATTATCACTGTTCTGTCCACTTTGGTTTTATTATCACCGTTCTGTCCATTTTGGTTTCATTATCACTGTTCTGTCCACTTTGGTTTCATTATCACCGTTCTGTCCACTTTGGTTTTATTGTCACCGTTCTGTCCACTTTGGTTTTATTATCACCGTTCTGTCCACTTTGGTTTTATTGTCACGATAGGTAAATGGTTCATTAATTTATAAAACAATTATAAATATTTGAGGATGTAAAATGCATAATAATAGGTGACAACTCAATTTTTGCATATAGCAATACACGCTGAATAATTAATTCTGCTTCAACACAAAAGTTGAATGATTGTACATAAAATAACTGATAAATGACTGAATAATATATGCTAGATTTGATAAAATCAACTAATATTTCATTTGAAATCAGTAATTTTAGATCCTTTGTTTGTAAGAAATGTACATTCAAGAATTTAACATTTGAACTAGCTATAAGACATGAGGCCCAGTCTAGAGTATGCTGGCACCAATAACAATAAGTGCCGACATAGCTACAACCGATATACATATGAAACTTCGGAAATAATTCGGACATATCTAATGTAATATGGAGAAGTTTCCGGCCTTGTGGAAGGGTAGGTGAGTACTGGTTATAGACAATGGTCCAGGAAAGCTAGGTTAGGTGCGCTGGACGCCGTGAAATGACCTAAATTGTGTTGATACGGCGTTATTTCCAATAAATAAATAAAATAAATATCTAATGAAGCATATTCTAAACAATATTTCAAGTATGTTAAAACGAAACTAACCTTTTTCATTCAAAATTGCAGAGTCGACAGAACATGTATATGGAAGCAGACTTTAAACCACACTTTAACTTTTAATATTTAAATTTCCCCCGGTTATGATACATGCAGCTCTACCCCAGGTTTTTAAAAGTAAAAGTCTAAATTGTATACACATTGACATACGTTTGATAAATATTTCAGGCTAAGATATTTGGTCAATCTATTTTATTATATCTGAAATTAAAGTAAAAGTGGACAATCAAGCAAATGGAGAACATTGAAGTATTTCAGCTGTTTAGTTCCTAATCATAGACGTATGTAGGCCTATATACATATATCATACGTATATAATATATTCAATCCGATTAAAACCCGATCTAAACTTTTCCGCTCGCATACTCGCTAATTTAGATCTGCCCATTTTCAAACGAAGGTCACGTTCAAGTGACCTTTTCTCATCATAATATTCATGACGAAATTCTTATGATACGTAACTTGTTTACATCGTCTGTTAAATTTGCATGCAAACCTTGGTCTAAAAATAGAAATTACGAAATCAAAATGTGATTAATAGTGGTTTCGTCTAGATGAAAGCTACGCATTGATTGGTCGACACAAAGTTCATCTCGACGTGACCTTCCAAGGAGACAGTAGAGATCCTGCACGACAGGTTATCTGCTTACGGAGATTGATAATATTATTATACATCTTTGGTTCGGATCGCATTTGTTTCGTTTTGTTCACCCAGTCTCATCTTGAGACAATTATTTCGTACAAATATCGAATATTTAAATCAGCGGGCTTTATGTGTGAGTCATTGATAGTTGATGAATACATTTCAACAATACATATCTGATCAATTGATGTCCATTTATCTTCAAATATACAATGTATGTAGTAAATAAAGTATAGATTTTGAAACTTATCTCTTGATTTTAATTTTACGGTGAAGTTCTTATTTGTTGTGATAGAAATTGTTTTGTTTTGTTAAATTAGTCCTACAAAAACCTATAGCGTGTTCAGTTACCGCGAACGTTACAGAACGCTACATAACGATACATTCGGAACTCCTCGGCCATTCGCTACGAATAATCTCGGACATATTTAGACGCTATTTTGAAACTACCGGTGTTGAAGTAAACAAATATATGATCGTGTAGGCATTGAGTGATGTTTCGTTTTTAGTCCGTAAATTTCGAAACATCACTCATTGCCTTAACGATCGCATATTTGTGTATTAGATTAGATTATTCGCAGCGAATGGCCGAGGAGTTCCGAATGTATCGTTATGTAACGTTCTGTAACGTTCGCGGTAACTGAACACGCTACTAGTGTTGTCCATGTACGAACATTCTAAGTACACCACTAGAAAGATCTACTGAATAATCTGTAGAATGAAGTACACATGTATGAAGTGATATATTACATAAGTATATATTCACTAACATATAACATACATCAAATAAATATTTCATTTATCATAATCACTACTTTCGCTTTACTCTTAATCGTATTCAACAATTGTCCAGATTTTTCTTTGCCATATATGATGTATTAACTGTTTATAGACGATGAATATGTACATGTTTACGTCCTTATTAATGTTATGCTCTATTCATTTCCAGTGGTACGTTGTTGTTATTACTATAATGCTAAACAGTTCGACTCCTGCCCATAGTATTCCCTCAAAATTCGGACTCGAACGTATAAACATCGAGAACGGGCACCATATCATATCCAAGCATTGCTCATCTCGATATGTTTTTTTTTCCAAAAGAATAAAGGTCGTTACTTACTCATCATAAAAATTTGGCGTCATTTCCAAATATATTGCGTTTTAAAATACTGCATACTGTTTACAAAATATCCTTAAGGAATGATACGGAATTGTGTTCATGGACTCGGATCTCAATTTTACATTCTGAGCCTCGAGCAATTCTTCTTAATAAATATGAAGAAAATACTTAATTATTATTTAGTCAATTCTACACTGTTATTTGCAGGTACAATGTAGTACTTTTAAACGACCACAAAAACATAGAATGGCGAAAATAAAAATAAATGACTAAAATAAAGAAAAAATGAAATACTAACATTTTACAACAGTTTATTTCTTATTTGCTAAGAGCAACATAAACTCGTAACAATAACACCAATAGTTTTAATTTATAATCATGTACAAACGATAGTCAAATAGTATAATAGTTCATTTGTACATTATATTTAATACATTTAACATGCATACATATAGCAATGTCTTACACATACAAAGGAACAATGGAATTTACATTTTTGCAGAATGTCAAAAGGAAACTAACAATGAATAATAATTTTCAGAATAATCTTGCGTTGGATTAATTTTACGAAGATTTTTGTTGTTGAAAATATTAAACACATATTTGTAGTCGGGGTTCAATATTATGAAAAATTTTTCATTACATTAATTTCCTATATGAAAAATATTGGAGAAAAATATGGATAATAAAATGTTTCATTTGTGAACTGCATATGTATTATTTAAATTATTTTTACACAATATAGAAAGGTTTTCGTACTAAAATAAAATTTGTTAAAGCAATACAATACATTCGTTAAGTGTATTTTTATAAATACATGTACAATTAACATTAAACACTTGAATACTGAATGAAATATAAACATATTCATATTTGCTTAAAAACAACATTTTTGTGAGTTTGTTGCTGGAGAATTTCTTATTTTGTAAGTTGTAGAATCACAATCTCATGAAATAAACACAAGCGGCATTCTTGTCACCATATGAATAACTACTCAATGGTTCAGAAACAGTAGAAATTTTAAATATAAAATGTTATTTTCAAAACGCCGTTTTTGAATTATCAATATCTATAAAATATCATGAAGGAGTTCCAAATTAAACAACAGTTTAAAATCGATTTTACAAGAGAGAAATATATTCCAGAAGAGAAAAAAGGGATTGATTTTGCGTGTAAAATGACAAAACGTTTGTCGAAGAATCAGATGAAAATTTCAAATATTCAGCAATATTAAAATATCATTACAACATTCACAGAGAACATGCATGTATATATAAACAAATCATGTGTAATGTACACATAAACAAAAATCTCCTTTGGTAATAGCTTTCATATATCTATAAATAAAAATAGTTAGCAATATACAAGCAAAAATTCCATACTAAAACAACTAAAACATCGTCAGTCATTGTCTTTTCTCCAACAGCAATGTAAGTTGGAACTCTTCGTACATTTCCGTATCGGCCACGGAAATTAACGAAACATTCCGATCTCGTCGAACACGTCAACTTTCACTTAATTTCTTCGCGAATTTACCCTACAAAGAACGTACGTGTGCACAAATGCTTTAACTCAAGGATTTCTCGTTCAGAACACTATTTTGTAATGTAAGCATAACATTCAGACAATTATTGTCTAAGCAGCCATGCCTGTAAGTATTGTATTTATTTTATTGTACATGATATACCAAGCGCACGAGGCTCAAAGTGTACGTATAGTTTCAATCTAACCGTGCGGTCACAACGAAATGAACGGTGCGTCACAAGTCACAATGTTACCACGTGCAGCAAATGCCTTTGGTCACAGACAAGATCTAGAGGGTCTACGACTTCATGTTCCAGGAAAGCACTTAAATATGTAAGCCTGTTTCAATACAAACGCATCACCCGTCTATACAACACAAAACAACCAAATAACTCACGCCTGTAGTTTTGTCTGTGTAACAAACATGATTAAATTTGGTGTTTTCCAAGTTTTTCCATCAATCAAATTCATTGATGTCACAAATACGATTTGGAACATCACCCGAACTGGCTTCACCAATCAGTTTCATATTATCAACAACTGTAAATACAGTTTGTCACAAACTAAACTATCGTTCACATGCCAGCTAGATCTGGGTGCATCATTCCCATATGATGTCCAATTTGATGCATTGCTAGGAAACTATTAGGATCAAAGTGTCCGACATTGCTTGTATCCATAAGCCTTGTTTTGGTATTTGGCAGCTTATGTTCCTTCTTCCATTTCATTCTTCGGTTTTGAAACCATATTTTTATCTGTCGTTCGGATAATACTAGTGAGTGCGCAATTTCAATTCTTCGTCTCCTGGTAAGATATCTAGAAAAAGAAATGAAAAGAAAATTGTATAAAATAAAGATAGGGAACGTTTCAAAAGAATGTTTTGCCATAGGATGCGTCGGATAAGACGCATTCATGTTTTCGGTTGAGGTCTAATTCATTTGAAGAAATGCCAAAGTTGATTGTTTAGCTTTCAAACATTAGATACAGTAAAATCAAGTTACGATATGTTTATCAAAGAAATGTCTTTCTTCCTACTTCCCTCGTAAAGTCAGATTTTTTTGTTTGGAATATTTACAATTGTATACAACATTGCTGGAATGTTTTAGGCAGACTTTCTGATTTTATTGAATATTTGGCATGCGATCATAACTTGCACTTGACTGAATGCCACTTGGTGCATTACTGTTTCTCCGTCTGATGCTTCGAACAATTTCAGAAAAGTAAGACGGAAATTTGTCGCAAACTAAACATAGATTATTTATATCTAACATTGAACAGTAAATCATCTTGGTGTATTTATGTATCTCCGTCTGATGCCTCGAACAGTTTTATAAAAGTAAGATGATAATTTGGCGCTTACTAAAACTAGATTTTTTTATTTTCATGTGTGTTTTATTATTTATTTAGCATTGCATTGTTAATCATCTTGAATACGCGATTTTAGTAGCATAAACAAAACAACCTGGGTATTTGTATTGTGGCAATGTTTAATAAAATAACGTTGATAAAATATATTGGTGAAAAGGGAACTGACTTTTGATGAATCAGGTTTGAATGAAACATTTGTAATTGTGAAGCATATCATAGATGTAAGTTTACTCCGTATTAAGAAATAATTGATTGTACGACATTTGGATATCTCGATTCAAATTAACAAATTGGTCAAAATATGTTTTTTAAACATTGATCATTTTGTATAGGAGCCCTATACATTTTTGAAACTTCATTCTAACATCGGGTAAGAGGGAATTATGCACTATTACGCACTTTCTAAGGTAAACTCATTGAAAATAACAATGACAAGTTTTAATTATTTAATTATTCTTACCTATTGAAATGGAATTCTTTTTCCAACTCCAATATTTGATGCCTTGTGTAAGCTGTTCTATTTCTCTTAGTTTCTGATAATATTGAATTCGAAGAGCCTGCAAATATAAAATACATAAGTTGAAAATAATGAAACGTTTAATTATTTGTATTAACTTGATATGCGAATATCAATCTACTCAATACAGTTTTGCTGTAATGTTTGAACATTTGCCTTGAGTTATTCTTAACTGAAAATTCGAAAAACATCTTCATGGAAAAGAATAAGATTTTAGTGCAAGTATTAACTGTTTTCCTGGCTATTATGTTACTATGACTAAACGCATATAGATTCTAATTCAATTTAAAATAGAAAGTAGACATATCATATTAAGTGCGATCTTCGTCGAGAATTTTCTTTTGGTCAAACTGTTTACTGACGTTCATTTTTTGAAGCAATATTATTATAGCAATATATCATCACGAATTTTTTGCCGGAAATAAATAATGTGTTAATTTGTAGCAATGAACTTTGATTTATATAATATAGATTCGTGTTTCAGACGGAAACAACCGATGCACCACGAGTATGTATATTTCGTAATTGTGATTCTATGACCAGTAAATAATATCAGAACTGTGTATTGCAAGAATATGTGTGATCAGTTTTAGCTAAATTACTGCTAATTTATTTCATTCAAATTAAAAGAATACGAACAGCTCACGAATAGTTTTCATGAGTTATAAAAGTGTCTTATTGTTTGACCAGCACAGTTTACATAACATCGGATATTTATTTTTCGGATACAAAAAAACCTCATGCATTAATATATCTTAACCTATTTACTATAAATCAAAATATTGTGCATTCAAACAATTGAACAATATAAAACACGTATCAAATAACTTATTTGCATAATAATATTAAAATATTTATTGAAGTAGAATCAATAAGTGTTTGCATTGTAATGGCGATATGATGTTTATTTAAACAAATTCTTTAATAAAATGAATGAAAAAATACATTTGGAAATGTACGAACATTTTTTTTCATAGGTGTTTTTTTACATTTAAAGTAGAAATACACGATAAAATGATATATTATTTGAATAATATATTATGTACTTTGTTCTTTGAATGGTGTAAACGAATATAAAGACTTGAAATGGAATTTAAACAAACATATCAAATTTATAAATTGAAAATTTCGGTAGAAGCTTAATAATCAGTGAGTAACAATTGTGTTACATGCATACGAAACAATTTTAAATTCAAAATAATTATTATATTTGTTTACTTATTTTGTAATATTTTGATATTTAAAACTGGGATTGCATCCAATTTTAAAGAAATATTATTTACTGACATACTATAGTTCCAGGAAATCTTTATTTAAGGATTTAAAAACATAAATAAAGCAATATAATTTCTTGTATTGTTAGCTACCTTAATATTTTTAGGAAATCTAAATAGAAATTGTATCAAAATATTAAAATTCACTTAATATCTAAATTTCTAAACTGAATTATTGTTTTTGCAAAATATATATCAAATCAGGGATTTTACTTATTATTGTTACATGTATATGAAATCCCTAATCAAATGCAATAGGAGCGCATCCGACGATTATTTTCATATAAATACTGTACCGTTATTTGTCATACAAATTATATAAATGCATTTTAATATTATTATCTTTCTATTTATATTATCATTTTTAAATCATGTCAAGTAAAACACGAATTTTATATTGATATCAATCTACGAGATACGTTTTTCATTCAATTTTACGTCTAAATATAATCATAAATATGCCCTCAAAACTTTAGCCACCGTTTTTACTTTTGTCTGTTTTCCCATTCTTTTGTTTAATATCGCCTGTATTTGTTTCCATAAGGTCATACAGACAGGTGATATCGTTAGAGGCATTTAACAACAGTGATAAATCGACCTGAGATGCGACAGTTGAATTGGAAACCGTAGCCCTAAGCTATGAAGTTGATGATGAAGTCATCAGCGTACCGCGGTGTTTTATGGGTACAAAGTGTGTTTACTGTCATAATACTCATCGTTATATTTCCCGTGAGCCTCTTGTATGGAAAAAAATAATAATACATCCATTTATTTAAATAGGGGTAATGTTTCATTCTTTTTTTAATTTTAAAAGTGCGAAAGTGAAAAAAATAATATCAGAACAGAATCGATGTCGATGGAACGATATCACAAATATGAGTGATGTTAAAATTATTGACAATAACATTGGGAAAATAAAATAATACTAATACATGTACCTTACTGTTCTTTTTTCTCAACTGTCAAAGCATGAATAATTACACGGTGAATGCGTTTGTTAAAATTTAAGTCGTAATACATCCATGAGTTTCCGAAAATGTGTATTATGATCGAGAAACGCTGCTTATGCCGTATGATATGTTTTAGTCAACATATTTTTAATAACAATT
The DNA here is from genome assembly GCA_025267735.1 of Mactra quadrangularis. Classification (NCBI taxonomy): domain Eukaryota; kingdom Metazoa; phylum Mollusca; class Bivalvia; order Venerida; family Mactridae; genus Mactra; species Mactra quadrangularis. The sequence continues at coordinate 42,902,445 of CM046299.1, read as the reverse complement.
AGGCCGCCAGTACAAAAACAATTCATTCAGTCACCGTGAAATTATTCAAGCTTTGACAGTTGAGAAAAAACGATCAATAATATTACAAAACTACTATGAACATACATTTGAAAATACAATGAATACCTAATAGCAAAGAAATATATTTGTTTCTATTTCCATAATAATTGTATATATATCAGCATCGTATTAAAATAATAATAAACTTTATGTGTCTGAATAGCAAACTATTAATACGGATAACCTGTTAATTATCTGTTTTACATAATATACGATAACATACAAGAACAGTTAAAGACATAACACAAACTGAGCTAAGAATCTTTCTTTATGCAATATTCATGTTATTTACATGTATGTACATATATTCATCTTTTCATCTCTATTATTTATTGTTTTGTTTTTTTTCATTATTATATAATGTTTGTATCTTCAAATCTGGAGGAAATAAAGTTATATATAACGACACAGTTAATACCCCCCCCCCCCAAAATAATAACAAAAAAATAGTGACGACCATTCAAGCTGAAAATTAACGAATTAAACTAGCATATATCAATTTGTTATTAGTAAAATACGTAATTAAATTCTGATTGACTAATGCATGTTCGATCCGTTGTTAGTAAAATAGTTATTAATATTCTAATTGACTCATTAAATGCTTAGTTTGTGATCGTAACAAAAAATATAAATCGTTACCATGTTTCCGACCATAAATTAAATATTAACAATAATTATTTCATTAATTATTGTGGACACATAACCCGTTGTTGAGTATCCAATGTATTATTTCGTGCTTAACGTCGTTATTTCAACAGTGTTGTTTTTCAGTCACATCGGGAAAAATAAAAACAGTTTAGATGCAAGAGGTTGGACAAATAGTTGTTGTTTTTTCAAATAATACATACGTAAAATGTAACACAATTTTCAAGCAAAATGAAGTTTTCTATAACTTAATATTCTTCTTTAAGTAACAGCGTATCACAGCAGATTTTACAATGACCGATATAAAAATAATTATCCATACGGCAAAAATAAGTGCAATAAGAAGTAATCTAAATTGGGTGCTTCATTATAAGTTTTGAAGTCTAGGTTATATTCTCGTCCAACAAATATTACTAAAATAAGTAGTAAATGTGAATGTACATTATTTGCTTTAATATTCCATTACTTGATACATAATATATAGTTTTGTATTAAAGTCAATTTATGTGTTTTGTTTCCATAACAACCTTATTTTAAAAAAACAATTTTATTTGTTTATAAATTAACAAATTTAATGTCATATATAAAGCTTCTTCTGGAATTCGAAATGATTTGTTTTTACCGTCGGTACGAACATGTACCGTACAATTCAAAATATTAGTGCAAAGATCAATATGATTGGTTTTATAAATCGCAAATATGAGCAACAATGAGTACAAGAAGTTGTTTTTTTACCTAAACGGTGCGGGTGCGGATGTAAAACCCTAATACGTAAAATTTCGGATATAATCTATTAACAACAAAATATTTATTTATACTGGGTTTAACGCCGTGTCAACACATTTTTTAGGTTGATGTCTACTTATAATTGAAATCGACTAATTAGTATTGTAATTTATAGCTTTACATAGCTCTGTATCTTTTTTCAATCAAAATTAGTTATATGTGGACAATTAATTAGCCAAACTGATCAAGCTATCTGGTTAAACATAATTTATTAGACGTTGGTCATTAATTTATTGAATTGACGCAGACAAGTTTATTGCTTTATTGTCTATTTATTTCTAGATTAACTCAACCACAGTTAAGTATTCATACATTGTTACTAGCGATTGTTCTAAGGAAGTCAATTTTGTAAGAAATTCGTCTTGGCGCCTCCAGGGACCTATCGCCTCGTAGCGGTCAAGTAATTCACTTTGTATAGCGCGTAACGGGATTTACCACAAACTGATGTACTTTAGATGTTGGACAATGAATGACACTTCAACCTTATAAATAAATACTTTACATGTTCGGCCAACACCCATTGTAAGATAATATTGTATAATCCACTCTGACCTGTTGGCCGAGGGGATGTTTCTCATAATTTTTTGCACGTTTTACCAAAAATGTAAACTACGCAAACTCGTATTCTGAACAAATATATAGTTACATGTACATTTGCTTATGCTCAGTAAAATTAATGTACTCGAATATATACTAATTTCCAAGTTTCGAGTTTCAATAAGAAAATAAAAATGTGTAGCCTGTTCAATTACCCTAAACGTTCCAAAACGTTCCGTAACGATACATTCGGAACTCCTCGGCCATTCGCTGCGAATTATATCGGACATATTTAGACGCTATTTTGAACCTACCGGTGTTGAAGTAAACAAATATACGATCGTTTAGGCGATGAGTGATGTTTTGTTTTTAGTCCATAAATTTTGAAGTTGAGGACACTGATATGCTGTAGTTGAAAAAAATATTGATAGTAGTGAAAAGTTACTACGTATGTTAACACATTGATTGTATTCAGAAAGTCTAAAGCCATTTCCTTTTGTTTATTGTTGTGGACTTACAAATTAAACTAGTCAGATACAAGTAAATGACCTACGTGCACGTGCGACTGGACTTGACAAGCCAATGGTGGACAAACTAACATTTAACCAAATAAACGTCAATATGACGTAGTGTTCCTAATTGACTGGCCAGTACAACACGACTAGTAGAGTGATCTAGCTACGTAAATAATAAACAGTAAATCATCAACGTGCTGTCTCGAACTCAGTGTGTTTCATCTATGAACTTGAACATGTATTTTAAACAAACGCAATGCAATGAACAAAGTCTTACGGAAGCTTGGAGGTGACATGGTCGATATAAATATCACCTATTCTAACTTGAAAAAATACCCCCTGTTTTAAGTAGAGCCTGGAAATTTTGAAATTAATTAGATTTATTTCAAATAGTACTCTTTGATACCCAAAATTTAAAATGTTTTTTTCATCAAAATTTTGTAACATTTGTAACCCGAGCAATTTATTTAAAACAGATGAATAATAAAAAGAAAAAACCTAAATCTTTTGTTTGTGCTATACGGTAAAATGTGTCTAAATAAACGTTTAAATAACCAGCACATAGTTTTCATCTGTTGATAAGAACGTGAAACAATTTATCTTAGACTTTGACTTACAATTCGTGTTTCGTCTACACTTGAATAGAATCGTTCAGACTTCACGCTCACATGTGTTTTAGATACAAACTAGAATCAAGACGTACCAGATCATACATTACATAGCACAGTTCACCTTAAAATTTATTGAATTAAATCGCAAACTTGTTTATATCAGGGCATTGCGTACATTGTATACACTGGTTGATGTCAAGACATGACTGGAATTATAAGTAAGGCATACCTGTGAACTGTTCTAATGTATGCTACACGATGAAACATTTATATGATGTATTTATGTGTGGAATTCGAATTCTGAACGCTGGTTGAGTTGATGTATTCGAATGCAAAACGGTGGCGTTTCCTGGAAAAGCCGTGATTCCGGAATGCTCAAATGATTATTTTGTACAGAATGGTTTACAGCATTCTGCCAATTTGAGTCAAAGACATATACATCATGAAATAAACATTCATATGTCAAAGAAAGTCATTTCTGCAAAAAAAAATGCGCCAATACTACTAAGGAAATAGTCAAAATCATTAACATCACCATCAAACATTGTTCGCAATAAACATGTGCATTTCCATAAGCAATAAACTTTCTCCGGTCCAACGCCGTAACAACTGCACCATTAAAGATAGGCTGCACGTTAATCAAGTTGTTAGAAAAACGGATATATCTGTTCATAGGCATAAACCTGACAGATTGCTTATCGGATTAACAGACCCTAGAAAACTTACGGCAAATTTCCTATTTTCGCAATAAAAGTTTATCACCGGTACGTGTGAACATACGTACACCGTATTCGCACTTAAACTTTTCGCCCTACGTTTTTCCTACCGATACCGCTGTTAAATACTGTTAAACTCGGCTGGAAACGAGCGCAATATAATCTGGCTTATTGAGAACGTTTTAGATTTCATGACAATGACAATATTGAAATGGATCCATAATGTTTTAAGTGAGTCAGCTTCTAAACAAAGAATCAATTTATTAATTTATACCATCGCTGTATACAACAAGATACCCCTCCCAGCGCCAGGAAGCCAAACTTAGTAAATTGACACTGGCATGCGCATTGCAGATCTTTAAGAAAGATAGAAAAGTATGCATTATATGTATTAATATTTAAATAGTATAGTATGTGTTACATTACAAAATATCACGAATATCCAGTACGGTAAAATCTTTATGAATAAATCATATTTCTACATGCCAACTTGGAGATTTATTCGTGTCAGTGGCAAAAAAAAGTACAAATATTTGGTCTCATGTCATATTGTGGTTTATTGGTTGACAAACCCTAACATTTCTACGTCTGTTTACTTCGCCTGTCCCTTTTTTAACCAAATATAGAGTAATGTAGGATATCGCTGTCTATTACCATGTCTTCATATTCAACCTACTAATGATAGGCTTTGTTCTAAGTGGTATTTATAATTGCATTGATATACTATGTACTAGTAACTTATATGACCTAGTGACTTGACCGCAATCGAGTTCAGTTGTAAACAATGTTTTTGTGTATTGGTATCTTAGTATAAAATGAACATGTTTCATGGAATGAATCTGAACTATCAGAAAGCTAGAAACGGTTGTCCATTGATTTAGGCTCAATATGTAAAAACATAACCTCATCCTATTAAAAATCCGCTACAAAGTATTACATGTATATACGATTTATTTCCTATATAGGCGATTGCAAAACCATGCAACTTTTGATGATTTATTTTTTAGATTTTCCACTTAGGTTTCACAACAAGAACTCTTAACATTACATATCGTATATATACATTGTACATGTATTTATTTTCTACGTTGGCTAATCCAAATTTATGCAACTGTTAATGTTTCCCACACAAGTTTCACTCGAAGAACCACCAATATATTACATGTATAATGTATTGTCTGTATTGGCTACTCTAAACCCATGCCACTTTGAATGTGTTTTTTTTAAATTTCCACTGAAGTTCCACTACAAGAATCATCAAACTCGATGGTGTTAATAGCGGAACGGTTTTGGTATAAGGAGGTTCTTCTGCTAAGGTTGAGCATTTGGGACATAAAAATCGTTACGATTTGCGATAATGAAGATATTCTTAGTGGATTTGCAGTATCAGTATTATATGCTAATTAGCAACAATGGACGCGAAAACAACATTTTACCATCAGTAGCCATAAAATGATAAATTGAGACAGTGTGAGCAGCTGTGTACATAAATGATAATAACACTAGGTAGCGGTTAAATAGTCCAACAAAACATATATTTTAATAATTATACACATTAAACATTGTTAATGTATTTACTTAACAAAACAAATGTATGTTATATGTCTTGTATTTATCAAACTCCAAGAACAGTTGTTTATGAATGATGCATTCTCTCGCGTACAGCCTGCAACACAACTCGGACTTAAATCAAATAAAATCGTTGTGCAGTCAACTTATTTCTATCTATCAAATCAAATTAATCTAGATACTAATCAGTTGCATTAAACTACATGATTGATTCTGCTTGCAAATTGAGATGATACAAGCGCTCAAACTACGTAAGACATTATCAATAAAATGTCCGTCCATAAACTTGATAACTAGTATCTCGTATTCAAATTTTCAATTATTTACAACTATACAATTGAACCAAATAAAACGGAAGTATTGTGATATAAAATGTGATATAAATTGCATGTTGGCGTGCGTATGATTGGCAGCGATGTATGCAAAACATTGTATTGTCATAAATTTTACAAAAATAAAATAGCCATAAATCTATTATTAAAATACATCGCCGTGTAGTTTCTGTTATTTTTACACGATGTAAAAGTGTACTGAAGTTATAATTGTCAATTAATGAATGTTATTGGCTGACACCCACTGAAAAAACATCACACTCATGTATATGCACTTAAATAAACATTAGCTACGCCAAGTGTCAACGTATGTTACAAATATTACTAAGTAACGTAAATTACGTCAGATACGTTAACAAATGGTTGCCCTGACTACAAATTTCCTTGCACATTTTCCATATGAAGCATGTATACACGACATTAATGGACTAAATGGTGTGTTTACGGTAAAACTAGCGCACTTTGTTACACAACAAACATTGAGGATGAATGTCACTTTTGTAAAAATAACAAGGCGTCAGTAAAAGTGACACTTGGACAAATTGTCCAGACGTGAACGATATTTTGAAAATAACAGCGATCATAACATTATAAATTACATTTCGTAAATGGTTAAATGTCAATGTTCATTTAGTGTCATAATATATAGAAGTATTTTGTCCATATAGAAATGTCTAGTAAATGGCATTTCTATTAAAAAATGTAATTGTTCTATGCAAAACGAAACCCTTACGAAGGAAAGGTTTAAATGAATTGGTCTCTATTGGGTGATTATGGTATCATATTAAAATGTTTCTAGAATAAAATTACACTTTTGCTTATTACTTTAATAAAGTCCAGCTGTTGGAACATCGGCAATCGGCAAAGTTTCGAGATCGTACCGGCTGAAAATGGTTTGGAGAGTATATTCAAAAATAATATACATATACTTATTCTGTATATATACACACAGTATTTCACCGTATTCATCAATACTAATTGGTCAAATATGTCAAAAAGACGATATGTGTACATTTCAGCCTTTAATATGTTAAAAAAAATATTATCTGACAGCGGTGATGCCGAAAAAAGATAAAATATTCAATTTCGTATTGAAAAAAACTGGCAAAAATAATATCTATTTCTTTATTTGCTGAAAATAGAACCCACCAAAAGTCAAGGGATGAATGTTCCGACATTCCATTTGTCACAATATACTTCGCCACAGACATCAGATAATTTTTCCCTTAAAACTTTAAAAAAAAGTTACAAAAATCAGCAACAAGGTTGTTCCACAAAATGGAAGTATTTATAGTGTGAATCATGATCTTGTTAAAAATATATTATAAAGCTGGAATAATGAAATAGTTAAAGGCAGTATTATAGTCAATCATAAAGCAACACACAACACCCAATCAATATTGAGAACCTTTGTTTTGTTGCAAATGAAGTCATTCAGTTTATCGATTGTTTTCATATTGCAGTCCTCATTAAGATGAAAATATGCCAAAACTCATGAACAGACTTGAACTTTTGAAGGAGATATGCTAATGAACCTTCAAGTATACTCTGTAACAAGGCTTGGAATTCCAGGAATTCTTCAAGACTCTATACCAGTGTACAATGACTCGTGTTTAATTTATGTAACCAATCTGTATTAACTATTCCCCATGTTCAACATTCGCATAAAACATTCGAAGTTTTTCCACTAGTCCTTAATTTCTACAGATCGGCGCCAGAAGTCTTCAGAACTGTGTTTAGATAGAGTTAACCCGTGATAGGTCTTTCATCGCGAGCTTTCAGTAACTCATGATAATGGTTTCACTAGATGAGATAACTACATACATTGTAACATATATGAAGCAGAAAGTCTGAAGAATGCCATTAGATAATAGTTATGGAATAGTCAGATGTTGACAGATCTGTAAGAAAAGACGTGTAAAATACATTGCTTCCAAATATTCTTACAAACGCTGTGGCGGCAGTTGGCGTTTTGTTATGGCGCGCATGTTGACTAGCCGTTTCAAAACATAACAAATTTGTAACGCATTACGTGTTGTAATAGATGTTAAGTAACATATTTGGAATCAACAATTCAATGATCACTTACACTATTATTTCGATCACGTAAGGAACGCTTTCGCTGGGTACATTTTATTGTTTTTATCAAGCTGTAGACAGACGTATTGGCGCGCATACCGACAGTAAATTTCAAACAACGCAGCCTGCATAGTGAGTACCACTCACTGCATAACAAAAGATAATTTCAGATTATTGCTAGATCAATATGAGGCATCATGAATCATTTTTCAGCATGGAGAAATAAATAATTGATGACTTGTAGGGAATATGATTAAATAATCAATACAGGTTATCAAACAGTTTTATATTTATTATTTATGATCTGATTTTATTGCCAATGACTTTGTGTTCTAACTGTTAATTGTTAGGTCAACAGTAAGGTGATATTCTCTTGTATAATGTTAGTAAACATTGTATGCTTTGAGCTGTTTGTTTCAATACTCATAAATTGAGCTCAATTTGTAAATTACAGTAATTGGTAATGAGTCTGAAAACATATTAGGAGCAGAAACAGTAAAAACAAACAGACCTTTCACACTGCAAAAAAACAGAAGGGGAGAAGATGCAATTAGGGACTTCAGTCAGTTTTCTTTCCCTGATAAAATCTAAAGCAACCCAATTGGTAAGTAGGTCCTTACAGTTGGAATCCTCGGATTTTTTCATTGAATTTCTATGTAAGGATAACAAATGATTTCATCTAATATCTTTCTTGTTAATTTAGATATTAACAGCTAGAAGTGAAAAAATTTAGATAGTTCTTTAACCTAAAAATACCTAGCTTGAATTTCAAACAAATTAAATGATTTACAAAAACGTTATTTAAGATTAATTTTGACAAATTGAAATAAAAAAGTAAGGGTAAAATCCGAGTATTCCAACGAATAGGACCTACCTATTTGAGGAGTATACAAGGGAAATAACTGACTAAAGTCCCTTATTTAATGAAGTTATGTGAGAAGTAAATGTAAATTGTGATATTGTCCATTTAATGTATGTAGTCATTTAGAATTTTGAAGCACACAAATAGTAATTGTTACACACTGCAAGTTGCAATTTATTTCAAAAGTAATCATATTCACTTTATTTCGGGGATGCATGACTTTAGAATTTTTCATAATTGTTCAATTATGAATGTCCATAACAGACCTTTTTTCAAAGCTAAAATGCAAAGAGGGAGGAGATGCTATGATGTTTTGTTTGAACAACATTTAATGTGTGATTTTCCATTCAATTTATGTAGTTATTACTTAAATATTATTTATTGCACGACATACAGCTATTTATTTCGACAAATGAATACTTTTACTTCACTTTCTAGATGTACGTCTTTGAATTGTCTTCACTGTTGTTGTTAGAATATGAATGTCCTGAAATAAGCCGTTGGTGAAATTGCATTGCTTAAAATGAGCCGTGGACACAGCACGAAGTCAGAGATTAGGGTTTATTCATGTAAATGGTTAACTGATAGCACTTTAATATATTTTAAGACAGTATGTACATACGAGCAGTAACAGCTCTTTCTAATGATGTCCCATTTTCAATTTTTAAAACAATTCTGGGTCAAAACATAACGCATTTTCATTGTATCCGAATATATATTTAACGTTGGGAAAAGAAGGCGGTTTTTTTTGGGGGGGGGCAAGAAGTGCGTCTTATATTCGTCAGAGTATGGTACTAAAGGTGGGACTACAAATTGGTATTGAAAGTGTTAAATTTATGGTGCACGAAAACAATTGAACTAGAATAATTTATGAGAAGACCTTCATCATTTCTGAGATAAAATAAATACGAAATTTGTAAAATATGAAATATTAGTTTTAAAACATTGACAATAAATGGAATCAAATGAGCATTAAACATTTCTTCCTGGTATATAAGAGTTTGCTAAAGGGACATACTAACATGTATTGATGATGTTTATAACCCTCATTAGTTATCTATGAAGATAAAAGTTGGGATAATATCAATCACTATTACCCTGGCATTTGTTGGTTTGATTTATATATATATATCATGATTTATTCTCACATGATTGAAATATACATGTAGATGTATTTATATACAGTGCCAGCCAAAAAATTCTCGGACAAATACAGTGCCATTTTAAAAGTTAATGGATAAATAGGACTTAGAAAATAATGAATGCATAGTGCTGGTAATTTTACTATATTTAAAGCATATTATTAACTAACTATTATTTGACTTTAACTACAGTCCAACAGAAACCATAAGATATGCTGCCTTCCTTTGCCTATTGTTTTGTTTTTTTTTTGCTGTTTTTGTTGTTGTTTTTTTTTTACTTTCTTACTAAGAATGAATAGATACAATGAATATAGAAATCCATTCATTTTTCAAAAATCTGAAATTCCAATAGATTTCATCTATGAATATAAAAAAAATCATATTTTGATTAACTATATAATGCTGAGTTTCGGAATTTGATAATATAACATTTAGTGTATTTTTGTTTCGTGGGTAAACAATAGATCGGTTTATTTTAAAATAGGACTTAAAAAGTCAAATGGCTTTTGGAAGACTCTGTAATGCTCTCATTGGACGAAATCCTTACATGATTTATTAGCAAAAATATATGTTGTTTTTGTGGTTTATAAATATGTATTTTTGTGTGTTTGTTGTTTTTGGTCTATTTTCAATGAACTATATGTGGCTGATATGAGACAATGTACCATATGTTACTACCAATAAAAATATTAATTATACCAGTTTATAATTGTTTAACTTTTACTATGATTTTCTGTACTACCATTCTATCATGACAAATTTGTATATTGTATTGGTAACCATTTCTGTTTACTTTAATATTTATGTACGCTATCCTAATATGTTGGTACATGCATACTCATTTCTACGATTTCCTTTATACTTTTGTCAAAAACCGCCAATACTTTGTAATAATAAGCTACATAATCTACATTAAACAGTATTAACTAAATACGTTAGTTCTATGTCAAAAGGGTCCATTAATAAAATATAATAAGCAAACACCTAATTAGTAAATTAATGTTTCTGCAGGTCCCATTTGAAATATTGTGTAAGTAAAATTAGAAAACTCAGATTTTAGAAAACGTTTTGTTATAATTCAGTTAAATACAACAAAAAGGATTATTTTTCATTGCTATTATAAATTAATTTATATGAACATGAAAATTACATCAAATCTTAATATTGCAATTGTACTTTTACGACAAAAATTCTTCCAATTCAAAAACTACAATAAGAAGGGCATATTAAGACATACTTATTTCAAATAGACTGGAGGGGTATTGTTACAAAAGACGATTATAAAAACATTACAAAAAACATGTTCTACAAATATTCGTAATAGATTTTATTGATATAAAAATTTCAAATTTTGAGTAATCCATTTTGACATCTTCATGGTTAAGTATTTTGGAATTTGAAGTGGTACTCGGGGTATAAGCTTGCAAGCAGAGGCTATATTTCATACAAATGTCGGATTTGATTCAAGTTTACATTTAATGAGCACGATATAAATATAGGTTTTCAAACATTGAATGTTATGTAATACGACAGAGGGAATTTAAATTTTAAAATTTAATTTTCTTTGCTTTAAATCTGTGCAGACTACAGACGCTAAGTCGACTTTGTTTATAAATATAATAATACTAACTTTGGTTTGTAGCACAGATTGAAGAGTGATGGGAACGCAAATCTCGTTTGCAGGCTGAAGGGGGTACGGGTTCGAACCCACCAGTGTGAATACAATAAAAAAATCCCTTCACATTGCAATAGAAATAATGCGAAACAAATTTTTGAAACAGTTTTGATTTTGATATTTTGTAATCAGCGAACACGTATTGTTTCTCTTCAACTTTATGTTCTTGTCGAAACATTTCATTAATTGTTTTAATATAAGATTGCAATCAAAGTGTAATGAAATTCTAATCAAGACTATCAACTTTGCTTAAACAGTCATATGAAGAAAGAAAATACTTAAAAGTTTAAATTTCTACAGCCATGTGAGTAATGCAATGTTTATTGTTGGTCGACAATTAATAAAGTCATTATGTTACTTTTTGTTTACATAACAATATGCAAATATAAGTGGTATTATTTCGACCATATGTTATTTTATATTTACATAAATATGCATAATTATCATTTATAAATCAACATTCAAGCGCCATATAAATATAAATCTATGAATGTATGAGTTTCCAGAGGCGGTGGATAGTTTTTAGTTTCAATATTTACACATTTTGCATATGAATATGGAACATATGAATAAAAAAGTAAAACGTATTTTATAAAGTTTACAAAGGTATCCATACTGTGTTATACACGCGTTTATAACGAGTTAAAATGTAGCCAATTTAGACTTGATCGTTAGAGAACTACTCACCGTCATTTTGCAGGACGGTTTTTCACCATTTTATAATCTTCCCGTCGTGAAAAAATACATTTATATTATTTTGATGGTAATCATCTCGCATGTACTAATGACGTTTTAACGACCTCGTTGTAATAAAAAAGAAAACCACTACAAGAAGTAACCTAGAAGATTTTTAAGCGATATGTTTTGGTTTTCTTATATAGAACGCTTTGAGTTATTTTTTGCCAAAATAACTACCGACCAAAAACTAAAATATAATATTATATCGACTTTGGCCTCGTGGCCTGGATTTTTTGCTGTTAAAAAGAAAGATAGTCCTTTGAAATTAACACCGAATTTTAGACTTTGATATATTCAATACTTGTAATTTTTTTTATAATTTATGTATTACATAAAAACACTACAATATTAAACCATTAAATTTGTCTTTGATTTTTAAAATTTACTATCAAATAAAATACTTTAAAATACATTAATTAGTTTGAAATCTGAAATCTAGTATAATGTGAATAATATTTTGTCATTTTTATTGAATGTTGAAACAATTTTCTAACATTACCAAATTTCATTTATTTAGTATATCACAAAATATGGATGTCTAACGTAAAACATGTGTGTACCTTTTTTATTTGTATACGGACTTAACTGAATACAATTACAGTTAAATCTTTGAATATTCGATCTCTGAACAGAACAGAACAGAGCAGAACAGAACAGAGCGTCAATATGAAATCATAATTTTAGACAAAGGCTTGGTAGACTATTCATTTTCTGTTCAATTATAAGGGTAAATCAATTCCCCATTGTTTAAAATAGGATTTTAAATTAAGAATGCAACTGTAAAAGATTGGGATTTTATATGTAAAATCATACTATGAAAATAGATGTTTAAATAAGTGCGTTTTGACTAATTGATATAGTGTAGTGTTCATAAACCATAGGTCAGATAGCCTTAGATTATTACAATTAATTTTCTTGGCACAATTGCACACTGACTAGTAATTGTAAAATTAAAATGTATGTACATCATTCTATTTTAACAATCTGTGCTGTGTATTCTAATAATAATGTCAAAAAGAACTGGTCACAAGCTCAATTTAGGGAATTGTTCGTTTTAAAACCACATTTTCTTGGCATTGACACATCTTATTGTAATTTTATTATAATTATTTCAACTGTTTAATGTAATACATACATAAGATATGTCATATTTTGTATCAAACACAAAATCCATTGTAATACATTCACTGCATAATGTATTGTGTAAATATTTAAGTTAATTTAGTGATATTTGAAAATAAAATAATTGTTTTCAGGCATAACTAAGAAATAGCGCGAGAAGTTTCGGTCTTTCAAGACTTGAAGCCTTTGCTATATTTATTCTTGTTAAATTCTTAGTACCTAGAATATTGAAGTAATTAAGATGAGTATTATAACATTGTTTATTATTTTTATGTGAGTAGAATTCACATTGCTATTTACTTGTTTATATATGAGTGTACGAAGAGCTCGTATGTTTTGTTTTGAACTGAGGTGTCATAGCTTTTCTTATGTGGTTACTTGTTTACGTGTAATAAGATTTTGTCCACAGAAATGTCGAAAAAAATAATTTCGTATGAAACGATATGAACATCAACAAAAAGTCGAAAACCTCAATCCCGGATTCAGAATTAATTATCAGGCTTAGCTACCAAGCTTATCTAGGTACGAACTAATAATAAACTTGCATGGACATTCAGAAATTAATATAAAACTGTAATTGTTAAGTAAATGCTAGCATTTATTTAAGCTTTGTTTGATTTCATTACCTGCATAAATATAGATCAAATAATAATTACTGAATACTTTGAAAATTACAGTAGCGTAACCACTATGTAACAGATGTGTACACGTCCGTTATGATATAACAAATCTATTCACAACTCAACATACATTTTGACTAAGCCATTTATTTTTGTAAGAATGGAAGAAATTACAATTTATAATATGATCAAATGTGTTAGCATTATTAATTATTGTATGCAAAACAATAAACCATAAAATGTGTAATATTCATACTAGATTGCATGCGATTTTAATTTAAAATATGTAACATTTAAAAATAGAAACAAGAATCTCAACTGACTAGTTATAAATTTGCATATTCTAACAAACTTTAACAACTTGTGATCATTTTGAAAATAAATTCTCAGTTAAGCATTCAATATACACTATTAAAAAATTACAATAGATATTCGTTTAACTATTTCTAATGTGTTTAAAATGGCTACAGAGGTTTTAGTAGTAAAACTGAAAATATATTTTATTCATAAAAGTTGGTAACCTAACTATACATCGTCTTAAATGAACCTTACAATGTTTATAAATACACGTATTATAACAGCCTCATAATATACAAGAAAAATCTTTAATATTCACTCACAGCTGGATTTAGATTTTAAAATACATAATCAGTGACTGGTGTCTGGCGGTTAAACTTTTTTCATTTTAATAAACATACACTTCAAGTATGGTTATGATATGTCTAAATATACGAGATCGAAATGAGATCATTATGAGATCATTATGAGATTGCTGACTTCAGGTACTTAGTAAAACATTATTTCTATGAAAATATATACGATATAAATACATAATTATGATCTTAGCGTACGATAATGTTAATGATCGGTCGTAAATTTGTTGATCGTAAGTTAGGCTAATCAACGGTACAATTACGAAACTTAGAGAAACGTTGAAGAAGGTATCATCATCATTATGCGGCATAATTAAACCACTGAATGGTGTCTTGAAGTATGTATAATGAAATCAAAGTTTTCAAACAAAAGTACGAAGTTCAATACCTGAGTTAGCATTAGTTCCATTTCCACTCTGCGATTTCCTCATCCACGGGTATATCACGGGTTGTCCCCCTTGATCTTTGGAGCATGTTGACTCCGGTGACCCTTCGCTTCCTGGTGATGGCACAGATTCAGGGCTGGCCGAAGCGTCAGGCGATTCCGGCCCAGTGCTCGAACTCTGTGGTGTAAATCCATTGACTCTGTTATTACCACTATTTGAAGTGTTTGTATTAAGTACTGATGAAGCGTTCACTGAGTTTGAGGAATTCGGTGATTGAATATGCGCCTGTGGAGGTGACGGTTGTGCTGGTTGTTGTTGCTGTGAATTCGGATGCTGCTGATGATGATTATGATGATTAAGTCTCTTATTAACACTGTCACTTGTACACGTTACTGGAGTCTGATTATAAACACTGTTTGGTGAATATTTCTCCTCTATGTCATAACGACGATAATCCGCCGGTCCATATCCAAAATTATGTATATTATGCCGATAAAAGTCCGTATTCTGTGGATTCATATAATTTGATTGTGAATAATCCTCACTAGGTGGAAACTTGGGCTCCGTGTAAGAAGCCGGGTTCATTAAAAAAGAACTCATGATCATTAATAACCGTAGATTTGGTAGTAAATAAACGAGAACTGGTCTATTCACACTATAACGTAAACGCTGGTGAGTTAACTCCGCCTACAATTTTACATATCGATGTACCACGTGATAATCGTCGTCCAATCAGAAGCGATCTTGATCAGGAGTGGAGATCTATCAAGTAGCTGTCAAGTTGTTTCGTGTTTGTGAATTCGCTACTTACTGAAAATTGTTTTTTTTTTAATTTCGTGCTGACTTACAATAATTTTCACAAAGAATAATAACAACTCGGAAAGAAAAAATAAACAAAGAAAAATAAACGAACAGAACTTTTCTTTTAAATAATGCATTTCATTTTATTTTATTTGGAAAAATGAAACGTTGGAAAATACATTTTTTTATTTATTTATTTGTTTGTGCTACTTTTTCGGGGATTTGACATCAAGTTAGTAATAATTATTGATTTTAATTAAAATGATTTGAAACGAAATTATGGTATTTACAATTTTATTAATAAAAATAAATATGCATGAACCATAAATAAAACTAAAATATTCCGATTAATTAGATGTCTTTTGTTTTTAAACTTCATTTCATAACTTCAATATAAAAACCATACAAAATAAACTAAACACGATATTTTTAATGTTTAAAAAATAAAGTTACGTTCATAAATATACATGCATGCGAATATTTTATAATAAAAATGTAGATTTCATATAAAATTGTTAAAAAAATATATTTGACCTGATCGAATATTTGGCAAAAATCAGTAAATTAAAATTTCATTAAGACTAGGTTCCATTCGGTGAAAGGCAATCATAATTAACACATATGTAACGACAAATTAAAAACGAATACGTCTTATTTTCGTAACCTTAATATTCTATCGTCGGAACGACAAAATATCTATTTAGAGAAACGATCACATATTTCGCTTAGTGATTATTTCCTCATTAAAGACAAGTCTACCCCTCAATTATTCTCCCTTTATCTTTAATTACTAAGATTAAAAGACATTTACGATTGAAATTGGCCTACGACGTGAGACATTTCGACTATTTGACTATTCGAACTAAATTGAAGGTCGGTATTCTCTACCCTAATACAAGCAACTCATTACCTCGACATTGCCAAATTCGATACATTTATCATTCTAATAGTCACCCCCTATCATGCGGTCGCGTGCCACAGAAAAACGTTATATAATTGAAGTTAGTTGACAATCATACTGGAATAATTACAGGGTGAAAATACAAACGTTCGTAGAGGAATTATTATATTCTCTGATATCCCAGAACGTACATTAATCTTCGATGTCCGGGGAATTCGGAAACCTTCTAGAGTTATTGTGGTGATAATGAATTTTTCGGTTTGTCATGCAGTATACACATATTTCAGTCCACAAGTTTGGCTCCCTTGATAATTCATTGTGGGCTACTTTCTTGTTGAAACATTTTAACACAAATTGTCCATGAAATGTTTTCTCTGGAAATGTGAAAATGAAGTCCCATTTCATTAGTACAGTTTCTGGGTAAACGTTTTGTAATACAGTGAACACATTTCAATGGTCATGGATATATTTTTAGCAGTAAAGATAGTTTTCCTAGCTTGAATATTTAACTACATAGTATTTTCTCTTTAGACCAAGAAATCGAGTAAACGCTCATGTCCTATGAAACATACCTAAAATTATATTAATTTGAAATTGATTATATAAGTAGTACTTATAATACTACTCATTTACCTACATTTTATCAAAATAACGAACTTTTAAACTAAATGTGAATATACTTCAGATAAAAGTAAATAAATAAAATCAAACAAAGTCTAAAAGTATAAAACTGGTACTCAATAAACTTCCATCAAAGTTGAAATCGCGACAAGTTCGGTTGTACCCGTTGCGATATATTGATTTTAAAAAATACATGATTAAAAAAGTCAGTGTTGCCTTAGATCAAAATTTAGATATACGTTGACGCAAACTTAAAAATATAAAATGAGTGCCAGGTCAATACTTTTAGAATATGATAGTTTGAGACCCGGATTTTGATAGATTGAGAACACTGGCACCAGAGTCCTCACATTCTTTAAATACGCACATATATAATATTTTGTCAACAAAAACAATTAAAAATCGCTCCCGTTTACTTTACCGTGTACGAGTTCTAACTATACTTTCATTATAATATATATAAGGTAGTGTACAAGTGCACAGGGAAACATATATAGGGACGTTCGCATTATTTAATGATCACTAGATATGGACTCTGGTGCCAGTGATTGAGATCACAAGCAAAAGAATTCAGTAATTTTGCCTCTTTTTAAATGTTTGCGAAGATTTTCAGCATAAATATTGTAATGTGATCAGTTCTTGACCAGGACGACTTCAAAACCTTTGTTTATATTAAATGTATTTATAAAATATATTAATAATATCGACGTATACATGTATTTTAGACCGATACAATACATTCATCTTTGAAACGAGTATTCCAGATTGTCCAGTTAGTTTTTCGGTTTAATATCTGTTTTAAAAACAAAATGTTTTTAACCTCATTTCGCTCAAGTACCCTTAATAAACAGAGTAGATGTACATATAGGGTCCATGTACCACTAGAATATGTGCCGAATGTTGTTGATTAATCTGCAAGTTGAATTTCGAAATCATAGGCCTACACTCGGTGAAATATCAAACTACAACATGTCTCTAGTCACATAAATATACCAAAACAACAACTCCAGGCTTCTAGTTATCTCTAAAGTTCTAAAGTAAATGTTCATAATGATATTTGATAAATGTCCAACTTTGACATATAAGGTCTAAAGCCAAAGTTGTAATATATATCATACTGAGTTTTTACACTATGAAACCAATGACCATGATATGGACCTTGTAGAAGTATATCACACATACAATGTAATTAGTTTTTTTGGTATAATTATCTTAAAATTTTGTGTGGCATAACAGAATGTTGGTTATATTAATCTGATATGTTTTTTTGCATGGAAGTGAAGTCTGTTGAACTCTAGCATTGTTAATAGAGAAGCCATGATTCCGGTTCTGGTATAAAATTGTACCATATTATGAATAAATTAATGTCGAGGACAGCATATTAGCAAATTCCTTATGATAATAATTATCACAATACTATATGGAAGGAATTCCGTCTAAAATTGGTCTTAAGGCATATAGTGATATGAGGTCCTGTTATATTCTGTTCATTCTAGAAAATAATGGTCATTTTCGAGATTGGTTTGTTAAAGTCGGCCTTATGCCACAATGATTTTGACTGAAAACTTAATAGTCATTTGCTACAATATATATTTAGTATATTTAGAGTAAAAATCGGATTATGTTTATTCTACAAGTCCGCAAACATACAAATGTTATTGATGAGTTTGTTTATTATTATTACTATATGCACATATATATGTTATTAAAACGGTGTTAGAAAATCATATTTTCAGTCAATAGGCAAAACCACAATTTTCATCGTATTATTTTATCTATATGATATTATAGTTCAATGCCATGAAAGCCACTTGAATAAGTTTATTTAATTAGCATATCAGTACATGGTACTTATGGCTATAAACATTTATACAATACATGATTATATATAATAACAACAATATAATAACCACACAGGTCAGGTATTTTAAAGAGTAAAATACCCAAGCACTTAATTGAAGGCATGAGAACAACACAGCTCCAGATACAATTCTCGTGCATGAGCACACTATTTATTTCTACTTCAAGAAAAAAAACATACACAAACCAATGCACATTTGCAAGTTTTAAACCCGTTTTAAATACTTATTGTATTTTTTCTACATTTTTTGAATAATCATTTTAGTCCATGAACACTCATTTCTGTTCTAGATATGTCCAAATTCTGATCGGGCGAATTTTGCGTGTACGTGATTTATCCGAGAAAAAACAGTGTTCGTTATTTTAGATTGTTAAAAACACTGCCCATAAAAACAACTGCACGTATATACCTCGATATTAAATATTTTACAATCAAAGAGCTACACAGTCAGTTCAACAAAACTAACTCACTTGGAAAAAATTTATTCCGTCATTGCTTTCATCATTCAAGATATACTAGCATAAAAACACAAACAATCGGGAAATACATTTCAAGTTTATGTGTTTTTTATTCAAACATCTGACTCAAGGTTGGAATATTTCTAACCAAGCTTAGAGTTAACAAGTGGTCATAATCAACATTATACCTGTTTACTGATAAGCCCAGCCATATAATCAAATAAATTACTGTAGGAAAATCACGTACCAATTCACTTATCATTAATGATTACATCCTGGTGTTAATGTACATGTCTACAGCTTACTTATTCTTGGCTCATGAAATCATGAAATATTTAGGTTAGAGTATTGGAACCAAGTGGCTGAACTTTCTGAGCAACATTTTTTTCAGGCCAATTTTAGGATTAAAAAAATATTGCACTTAGCAGTTTAGTCTGACTGCATACAATTCGTACTCTTGTATATGGCTAATCCCTCATCTCAAAATGTATAATTTCCATTTTCTTTAAACAACATGTGCGTTAAATGACCTAAGTTGTTTGTGCGTCTAAAACAACATAATATTGATAAAGGGGTTTTAGGACAAATTGAATTGTGTTAAAATGAACATCAATCATAGATCTTTTTTTAATTATTATGTTTTTGTTTAAGGCCCATCGATAGCTTAGGTCATTTTGCGCGCATGTAGTTTATAAAATGGGATAATTGTAGATCTACAAACATACACAGGTCGGACACGATACACAACCCAAGTTCGTAGGTTATTTTGTTATCTATATGAGACATGAAAGTTGGTAGAATGTGTGTGTATTTGGACATTTTGTCTATATGGCATAATGACCTGTCAAAATATATATTTATTTCGGCTACTTAAAGGGTTTGGTACACTAAGTATATAGAAACATATTTTAGTTAAGATTAGCAAATAAAATTAAAAAACCCCAAAAATGCACCAACTTGCCAATATCAACAAACACATATGCGTTGGTAAAGTACATTCAGCTATGTCGGAATTGTGGTCATAATTAAAGAGTAACAATAACAACAATATTTCTAATAAATGAGTCGATCAGCAATATGTTAAATTCTAATAAGTTGTAGATAATTGTGCCAAAAGTTATTTGCTAAATAATAAAAGCCACACTAGTTGCGCCAAAATGAATGCGCATTGATAAACCAAATATAATTGAATAAATGTATCTTATAGTTTTACAGATTAATAAAACTGCTACTGTAAAAGTACATACATTATTCTAACATAGGCACGTGCGCTTTCACTCTTTATTCAATGTGACGTCATCTATGCTTTATTATTCAATAAAATATAGCTGGTGACGGCTGTTGAAATTTTACTCCCCACGTTAAATGAGCAAAGCCGAAAATAGCGCCCGAGTTTATAAGGGTTGACTTTAACGGAACCTTGGAACATGTCAGTAAATGTAAAACATGTAATAACCTCTTACTTGACCGAAAATGGTATAAACTGAATTTAAAACGATTCTAGCATAAAAAGACCTACTTCAACTTGAAGTTCAAGATGTTTTTTAAGTCCCAGCATTTCCCGGTTCCGTTGTCTCATTTCATCCTGTCCTTTATCCGACGATCATGCCAGCCATTATACGAAAAATACAAAGATTGACTATTTAATGAAAGCCAAACTGTGCATAGCATAATATAATGGAACTGGCTACGTGTATTCTTTCAAGCTCGTAATCATCCAAGCTGACACGAGCAGTGCTGATTTTCCGAAAATCTAACCTTCCTTGGGCTTGACACACGTTCATAAATCCAATTTATATCCAACCTTTTACAAATATCTCCATCAAACTGTCTGATAACACAC
The DNA here is from genome assembly GCA_025267735.1 of Mactra quadrangularis. Lineage (NCBI taxonomy): Eukaryota > Metazoa > Mollusca > Bivalvia > Venerida > Mactridae > Mactra > Mactra quadrangularis. The sequence goes on along the minus strand of CM046299.1, from coordinate 42,880,912 downwards.
TCCTATTCAGTTAACATCCAATTATTTAAGCAGTATTTGCAATATTCCGCCGAAAACATCGAACTTAAATGCTTCATCATCGTGTGTATATAAAATGACACTCACTAAGGGCAAGGTCGAATGTTTATTTCACGGCGCTTATTTTAAAGAATGATGTTTTACACACAAATAAAACTATGACAATTCGTATTTAGTTTTGGGTTCATTTTTTTAAAATTAAGATTTGAATATTATTTGTTTGAAAATAGAATCAATTATCAATGAGATCTGTGTAAATAAAGGCTATTTTCGGCCTTTGCACTGGGGGGCGGATTTCAACAGCATGGCGTTTCTGACAGTAAAAAATAGTTCTATAAAAATATCTTTTCTAAGGATGTATTTTGCGATGTTAGAATCGAAATAACTTACAGTTGTCTATATTTTATTGTCTAATAAAACATAGGCACTCGTTTGATGCGCTAATTAAATCACTCGTGCTAAAGCACTCGTGATTTAATCATACGCGCATCACAACTCGTGACTATGTTTTATTAGACAATAAAATATAGACAACTGTAAGTTATTTCTTAAATAAAAAATCTAAAAGCAAATGTAAAATAACAAATTTGTATCATTTATTACAAAGTAAACATATTAAAGATAGTAGAATGAAAGCGTCTGACAACATCGATTTATTCTCCTCGTGAAAAAGCCTCTCTTCACCAAGAAGAATAAATATTTATTTTTTATTACAATTTTATGGCCTGTTTAACAAGAGTTTTAATCTTTTAATGATTCAATTCTAATGATAATGGCCATGAAAACATAACAAATACTGTTAAAAAAGACACCTCATCATTAATAAAATACGTCAACAAAACTATATATTCTCTATAGACAGTTTACATAATGGGACGCGAGATAATGTCATTATTTGTGATGGTGAGGCGATAGAGATGTAATAAATTGATAATATACTCAGTGATAAATATGTTATAAAACAACTAACATGTTTCTATAGTCTTTATTGACAGTATGTTGACGTATCGTGACGGCTAGCGTAAGGTTTGGGGTGGGGTAGCTCAGAGTAGCGAGCGGCGAAATGGCTTAGGGGCGAAAGAGATAGTGGTCGCTTAGGTAATGACGACAAATGAGAAAAGATGGGATCACTAGAGTCTAGGGAGGCGGAGAAATTGGTTTAATTGTCCAAACTGTGTGAAAAAACTTTAAATTTATCATTAAAATCAGGGGTTAATTTATAATGAGTTTGAATCATTATGGCTAGGTGGGTGGGATAGCTTTATTAGTATAATGACCAATGTTTATTGTTGGTGTGAACCTGATTTGATATTAGGGAGCTAATTAGTACTGATAGGGGTCTAGTATGTCTGAGAGGGCGGAGAACCTTTCAGTGTCATATGGTGATACTCATTAACAAGTTGTCCAACCTTGGTCTAGAAGATTTTCAGATTATATACTTGGCACGGCTCTGTTTGTTAACGATGTGGCTGATAAGTCATCGAAGATTAGAATTATTTTATGAAAGTATAATAAAAATAATGATAAGTTTATAATAATTATGATAATGATAATTATAATAATAATTAAGCTATAATTTCTGCGTAACACTCAGTTTATTTTTTGGAACAACTAAAATTGTACATAAAGCGCCGAATTAAAAAAAATGGAAAAACCTATTTGAAACTGTTCCGTCTTATAGATGTACAATCTGTGATTGAAAATAAGTTTTATTTTATCAATTTTGGCTATAGTAGGTATCAAGTCAACGAGAAGAACGTTGTCCCTAGCACAATATATATTCCTCATACACAAAAAATCTAATTTTTATAATTTCTGATATGAAATGATTAAACAGTTAACCACGGAACCATTGAATTGAAGAAAATTTATTGATGACCCAAACGAGTTTCAATATTGAAATGTATTATTGCTATTCAACGAGAAAGTAAATTTTAACGAAAAAGAAATAAGTAACTATGTGTTTTGTTTTTAAATATATTTTCTTGCCCTATATTTTGTTAAAATATTTAGATCAGTGAATATATTAGGATAAAAGTTTGTGCGAATCCTGCTTATTTTAACAACCTCAACTTCGACTTTGGATTGGACGTAAATACACATTTTCTGTTATTGACAAATTGTATTCAACTGACAGGTGCGCATAGAATAACCCCGCTAATTTAAATACTCACTATCGACAAAAATAGCTACCCGTGTCTACTTACTGTGATTATCAGACAAATATCGAATTTTTAAATGAACGAGGTTGAATAATGCGCTACTTACAAATGAATAAAATCTAAAATATAATTGAGAACTCTAATCAGAACTAGAAGTTAACATCATAACATATCCTAATAAAACATAGATAATTATTTGCTGCTATAAATAGATCATTTCTGATTTCATCAGAATTCCAAAATCGTTTCAATAAATGTGTGCTTTGTATAACTTTTTATACAATTCTTGACCAATATGGCAGGTAATATGGTTTTCTTAAAAACGATGCAGTGAAACATTTGCTGTTTTCCACTTGATGCCATATTTATGCAAAACACACATCTCCTCAATTATGTTGATATTTGCATGAAAACATCACCTAACTTCAGACTTTCAGTCATAACAAACTAGTAGAGGTTTTGATGTAAGCATGTAATTTGTTGAAAATGTTTCCGGATCCAGTAAACCTTCGTCATACAGAACAAAAATAAACACAAAATGCGCCAGTAGATTTTTGAGCTGAGAAACTACAGGTTTCCAAACTTGATAGTTGTAATATTTTATCATATTATAATTTCTGAAGCTCGGTCTAAGTTAATATATCATTTACACAAATCTTCTACCCCATAAATCTAATGATAATGACGCTTGAGAATCATTTGCTTAACTGTGTTCCGGAGTGACGGGATTTTTCCCACTACCATATCCACAGCGAGGCTCTTAGCGCCATCAACGATTTAGACAAGCCGGTAACGATCCCTACTTGAACAAATTGTTCTGTAATGCTTACACCATCGTGTCTATCAGAAATTGGCTTCCGAATCATCAGTTAAACTATTATGTGAACATTCCTGCTTGTCTAGAAAATATTTAATGTGATGTTGAACTACTTTCAAATAACTATTCGGATGTGTTCGGATACGATCGATCACTTGCTGTTTACAGAATGCAGATATTTTACAATTGTTTCCAGTACTAATCTTATACAGGTAGCCATAAAAACAACATTCATAATGATCACAGTGAAGTAGTTTTCGTTAACGACATTATGATACATAGATATTACGTTCTAGACATTTTTGTGAATAATTATGTCAAAGAACGGGGGTTGTGATGTTATTTATCTAAAATATTGGTTTTAAATAACCGTTTTCATGTAATTATCTTAGGCATTATGTAAAAGAGTCATGGGAAATATTGAATTTGAAATTTAATTCCAATCTTTTCTTTTATTTGAGATTGAAGTCATTTATCTGTCACTTCTACCCCTTCCAGTAATTCGCTAGAATCCAACAGGTTGCGCTTATCAGAACAGAACGGAACAGAACATATATTTTATTTATGATTTGTACATAGTACATCATCAATATACAATATAAACAAGTCAAAATGTAAAAAATTATCGAAATTACAAAATAAAATTCTAGTAAACATAAAAGCAAAGTGGTCGAGTTTTAATTCAAAATGCAATTCATTTACATTGTAGTTCACACAATTTTATTTTGCAACATTTTTTAAAAAATGTTTACCATAAAATTACAAAATAAAATGATAAATTTTCATTATTAATATAACTAAAGAAGGAAAATTGTCGCCATATTCAATTAAATAATGTTTTTAAGTTCAATATAAAAATCGCATATTGATGTTTTTTACAAAAAAAAACAACAACAACAACAAGAAATTTGTGAAGACAGCAAAATATCACGATAATATCGATAAATCAAAGATGTATCGCGATTATAAATGTATCATTAACTATAATCATCGATAGTATTGTTTTAGGTGTGAACACCATGACAATACCGTCACAAGAACTCATTTGTCACGTGTTATTATCACGTGATCTAATCACGTGATCTAATCAACAAGTTATCATGAACATAACATGAACTTAACGTTGGTAATCAACTCAATTCTAGACTTCACGTCTACCATTAATAAAGAAAAGATATTATCCTACAAAACCCCCTCTGTGAGTTCAGTTATGTGTCGAGATAACTATTGGTTTTTACTTCTGCCTAACTACAAAAATATTAATGATGAGTTTTCTTCACTCGAATATTTCATGTTGTTGAAGCTAGCTCTTGGGAATTATAACAACATGTTTTATGCGCGCGCATATCATACACATACATGTACTAATATAAAAAGTCGTCAGAAAAAGTATTATAAGTAATGCGGCACATGCAACAATTCGATCTCAACTATATACACAAATGTTCTTTAAGCTACACAAATGCTTAGTTTTTTTTGCAGTGATCAGATGAGAACAGAACAGAACAAGACGTGTGTTTTATTTATTAAATTTTTCACATGAACATATTTATTGTCAATAATAATGGTAACAGAACAACATTATCACACATGTACTATCTTAGATAAATATGAACATTGGTGTTTGTACGTACTGACAATAGCTTCACTGTTTGATAATTTACTGGATATAGGCAAACCACAGAGAACCGGCACAGTCCCGAATCAAAAGCACTATAAATACATATAATAGTGTTTTTGATAAGGGACCTTGCCGGCCGCCTGTGGGTCAAACTGTGGGTGAAGTATTCCAAGGAGAATGATAGTCAAACCACATGTCCAAGTCCAACATACAATATATACTTCAACACAAACTTTACATTTAATTAATTTTTACTCGATTTTGAAAAAAACTTTTTACAACATAGATTAATCACTTTTGAGCCCACTCCCTTGTCCCCTTGTGCTGAGCTTGTTGGACAAACGTTCGTACTCAAGGAAAAAACGAAGTGTTTTTTTGGATAGGATTTGAATCAAAGTGTTTTTCATTGATAACCAGTCCAATGTCGGTACCATTCGGCCATCATCGATTCTTAAATTGAAGTTTATTGACAATGCAATATGCATAGGTACACTACAAATACATTAACGACACTTAAAAGCAAACAAATAAACAAACAAAATAGAAGAAAAAGAAAAGACACATGTACGAGTTAAGCATCGTGGTCATCGTATTTCCTAATATGGCTTTAGTTGAGATCAGCTGCGTGTTCAGTAACGACTGTTAGCTAACGTTACGCGTACGGGAGAACTCAACCCGAAGACAACTCAACCCGTGTCAAACTTAAATCAAAGTTGGGACACACTCCGTTTGTAAGGGACTGAGTTGTCTTGGGTTGAGTTGTCTTTTGGGTTGAGTTGTTCCGGCACTTCCGTTACGGAACGTTTTGGAACGTTCAGGGTAACTGAACACTCTGCAGGTTTGATACTAGAAACAAAAAAGTCACCAAATGTTAACATAAGTGTTTGTAAACTTCCAGGTATCTATAGTTTGTGCAAGTTGACCTTAGTCAGATAACTACAATACAAGTGTAGTAACCAAAACTAAAGCTAACTGATTCAGTGCATGCCAATGATATTTGTATTTAAATTTTATTGTTTGTCTCGAGTCAAATTTAACAAGCTATGCAGAAAACTATCATTTATGAAACGTGTTTTAAAAAACAAGATTGAACGAGAAAAAAGTTCATCCTGCCCTTAAAAAAGTGTTATTTTGACAGGTGACTCATTTAACAATTAGCTTTTATTAATGACTTTACTTAAAGTTTGTGTTCATTGTTTTTATACTGTTTCAAAGGTACATCTCACACCTGTTTTGTAAAGAAAATAACTACACCATTCAAAACATCTCCGAGCAAAATGGTTGAAACACGTTTTAAATGAGCTATATACGTTTTAATTGCACATCTAGAAAATTTTAACTAGACACCTAATTAATCTAAGTCTAAACAGTAATTAATTACACACTCCTGTTTCAGCAACAACGCACAATGCAAAGATGACCGCTTGTCAAATAGTGTGGTCAGTGGCTAAACTGTCCACCTTTTCTATATAAATTTGGAGCGGTCAGATTTTTACGCCCTAGAAAGGTCGAAAAATGAAATACGTTTCCGCTGTTTTGTGTTAGCTGACCTAAGTTTTGATTTACAAATAGAGTTCATACATCTCATATACTTCACATATACTTTTATAATGTATAAATCGTAAATATTTCTACATACATTTCATAAGTTTATTATAATGTCAGACCGAGGATGGTGACAGACCCATACAACCGTAATGTGGTTTTGTAACTGACCTAAACAGCTAAACAGCTATACAATGATTAAAATTACAAATATTATGCGGAACGTCTCCGCAAATTCGTCTCGCGTATGAAACAAAAGCCAAAATTCCTGATGAACCCCACGAATTCTTCCAAGAATATTCATTCAAGAAATGGACGAGATGTTCCGATTGCAGAAATGTTTCATCATTAACTTTAAGCGCAACTTTTCTCATCCTTTAATACTTGGTCTCTGTCAAGACCAAACAAATGCTGATCTGACAATATAATGACCACCATTCCAACGTCAGAACTTCTCGTCCAGGACCGTTCTCTAATTCAGATAAAGCAAAACAAGTTGTGTGTATAACAGCTATCTAACTAAACTGGACAAACTGCTTTTAATGCCCATTCACCAACACATTGCAATAAACAAAGTTCAAACTCCATAGCTAGTACAGCTATTAGGACCATATTAATCGATGGTTCTTATAGCGGAAAAATCTAAATATACGTGTATGAAGCATTGTTATTTAAAATTAGGCTTTAGAGAATTAAATTAGTAAAAATAGCATGATATTAAGCAATAACAAAGTTAGCCATAACTGTACATATGCATAACTAATACTTTAAATTGATGTTTGACACAATTAAGATTCTTAATGTTACAAAATAGTGTTGCTTTTTAGAACAATATTCAAAAGCATTCCTTTTGCATGGCCATGGAATGAGCTTTCATGTTGCCGTTTGCGATGCTTTATGGTTTCTGATGAAAGAACCGAAGTCGCAAACCACGTGGTAGTTACCATAGGTTTTACAAATTACAAAAAGTAAACTGAAGCAATTTATAAGATGGTGATTGGTGAAAGCATTAAATGTCATATGAATTACTATAATATAACGTTTAAATTTTAACAGCCGTTTTACAAAAATTGCATCGCTGTCAAAGCTGACAGGACAAGCAGGTAAAAACAACGTTCAGGCGAGTTTTACTTGTTAAGGGAAATCTAAGGTTTTTGTCACGTCCTGGGTGGCAGGAGTAATAAAAGTTAGACGTATGAAAAACTATTAATTATAATAAATAATAGACTCGAGGAGAACTGAGACACATTGACCCTCATATGTACATATGTATACATGAATGAGGAGCCGTGCTGGTGTTATATGTACCGTGGGAAATCAACGACACCATATATATATTATAGTCATAAATCTATAAACATGTATGTACTTGAGTGACCAACACCAATGTCTATAGTCAAGTGATCTGAAACAACAACAACAACAAGTAAAGTTAAGAAGCATTTGTTTTTGCTAAGAGATAAACAACTGAATAAAATCAAGCAACTCTTGAAATACATATCGTGAATGACCAACACCAATGTCTATAGCCAAGTGATCTGAAACAACAACAACAAGAAGTAAAGATAGGAAGCATTTGTTTTTTCTAAGAGATAAACAATTGAATAAAATCAAACAACTCTTGAAATAACTTTTGCTTTATTTTTCGGAACATTCACAATTGATCCAATTAAATTTGATCGTTAACTCATTGTCAAACGCACACGAATGAATCGTGTGGAAATATATGTCATTTGCAAAATGTTTTGTGCAGATGATTCGGAGTTAGCAATCAGAATTCGCATGCTAAAATAAAATAACTATTATTTTATGCGCCACTTGAGTTTTTTTCTATTTTGATTAGCTGGTGTGAGAATTCGACGACAACCAGTTGTTTGTTTACCTTTTGAATGTCACGTGGCTATATACCGTGAGCATAGATAGGCTTTAATACTATTTTGTTTTTTCTATTCAGAATACAGTCTGGATAAATGTTAAACTATAAGACAATATTTATGCTTTTGAAAAAGACATTGTAGGAACGGGTGACCATGCTCATTATACAATTTCGAATACACCATGGGTTTACTTACTATTCATATTCGTGTTCATGATCCAGGGGCTAGAACACCGGGATTCAAATTCGGCGTCCATTGTTCAAATCCAAGTTGCGGCTTGTTATACTCTTTCGCCGTTTATGGATGGAAAAGTAGTCAATTTATTGTGATGATAGTTACTTAGAAATAGTCGTTGCCCTTTTCATAAAAAAATATATGTTAAGATGCGAGAAAGACCAAAACATTACGAATGTTGGCAGACATAGACTAGACAGTTACCACAACGTTCTATGTCATATATACTTTGTATATAATATAAACAATATCAGTTTGGCGAAGCAATAATCGCATAAATCAGTTTTTGTTTATTTTAATATTTGTCAAAAACACTTTTCCCAGAATGATCAAACTTGATCCCATGACTGTGTAGAGTCTAGACTTTAGGGTCTGTAGATAAAGGCGATGCTAGGATCTTGTCAAAATGTTTTCTTTTATCTACTCTGCAACATATCAATCATATTGAGATAGTTGCATATTGTGTTAAGCTACACAAAACATATGGACAGCAGTTTACTGAGATAAATTGTTGCCACGGACCATTTTACAACATTTATGTTATTGAATTAAAGCAGTGAATGCACAGCTTTTTCAAATTGACCAGCAAAGGACAATGGCGTTATAGTTTCCAATAGCAACACACAATGACTAACTAATTTAATCTATGCAACTTATTGTTCATGAGATCAATCTATCATTGTAATGCCCAGTGATAAAATAAATACATGTGTCATTATTAATATTATGCAGCGAACAGTTCTCCTAACCTGATTTCTGGAAATTGTTGTAATCAGTGAAAACACATGTCCTTGTTGTCGAGTGATCAAAATCGATCATTTCAAATAACTCCTTACTGAAAGGACAGTGGGTTGCAGATAATTGTGTGAGAAAGTACGCGCTTTGGGTTGGGGTCAGACTCCAAAGCGAATTGCTTCAACTCATAAAAATTATAAAACGTTGATATACATTTTTTTAAATGAGTGGACAACAGTGTACGGTCACACTGAATAACTTGTTTTCATTCAGTACTTTGGACACATCTTACTTAATGTAATAACAAATGTTAGCCTGCATCACCATAAAAAGGTGTATCACTAAAATACTAGTTTATAGCCAAAAACAAACAAAAACATGCCCTAAATTATTTACATTCTTTTGCTTTTCCTGTATAACAACCACAGGAAAATTTTCATATAATTTGTTGTAATTCTCTTTCCCTAAATAGTTACGATAGAATTGTCATATCCTTGAGTGACTTTATTTTTTCTCCAGTTTTAGTGGCAGACCCGTCGTATCCTATAACTAAGTTAAAGCCACAAGTTAGCAATTCTCGATGGAGAAACTGACATCCCAGGGAAGTTCCACACGATAAATCTTGTCTCTCTGAAAATGGAATAATTACGAATTGTAAGCCTGTTATAAATGGGAGTCAAGGCAAATGGCAATTCATTCCATTTGAACATGATAAAGATACGATGATGAAGACGACGTTAGAAAATGAGAAATTCATTTTGTTTGGGAGAGTATTTAATAACATGGCTGTCTAGTAACAATAACAACAGTGAGGGCCGACCAGAATGTTACCAGTATGGGTAATAGATTTTTTGTCTTGGATTTAGTGGCAGACATCGTTTATGATTTAGTATAATGCACATACGCATTAAAGTCCCTTTATCAAAATTACCATTGTCCGTGGACTGCAAAGAAATTTGAGATTTATCTATTTCAAACGCCTTTAATGGAAATAACTATTTGAAAAATGTCCTTATCGTTTAAATATATTTCAGTTATTCAGTGCATTTCAAAGTGAAAGTAGATGGAAACAGAAAGTAGAATTTGGTTGTTAATATTCGTATTCAAGAGGGATCATGACTGACATATTTTTTTCGTTTCTTGGAATAAGTATAATGCACATATAAATTAACAATGAGGGACGACCAGAATGTTACCATGATGGGATTTTTTTTCATATCATGGAGTTAGAATAATGCACTGACATTTTTACAAAGAGGGTCGATCAGAATGATATCATGACGACAATTATTTTGTGTTTACTGACCTGAAACCATAAAATATAGGTTATATTTGCATTTAGACCACATCGTTAAGTATTTAGGCCATTGGTTAAGAAACAGGGTCACAACAGAAAGGTTTCTGTTTGGTTTCATATTTCAATGATAGGTTATAATGAAATGCATAACCAAATGAGCATGTGCGCTCTCAATCGTGTTTGAATTGTCTATTTTACCAAATAACATTTTTGTCATAGAAACAAAACCTCAATTTATTGTCCTAATTGTTACTTCATTCACTGAAGTATGGTAGCTGAATTACGCCATTGTGTTTTAGCATAGCACCCGCGGGACGACAAAGCGACAAACAACATTGTGCTGTACTTATGTGTTTTGTGTAGGGCTTCGCGGGACGAAAATGCGGCATGGCGTAAAGCAGCCACCATACCAAGCAAGTTCATGATTTTAAGCAATGACTTTCAGAAAGCACCTACAAATGCTTAGTCGTCTGCTTAGTTACCATTGTCTGTCGGCATTCTTATAAAGCGTGCTTGGTTCGAATGTATTTAACTACACATGCTCTGTACCAAGACAGTTGCAAATAAATGAGTCAAAATAATGAAGCCTACAACATCCTCTTTGTTGCTTAAATCTAACATTATACCATCTCAGTGCAAATCAATTATGTATTTTATTTAAGAGATTGAAAATCGTAAAAATGTCGAGCAAGTGGGGAACCCCTAGTTTAGATTTACAATTTACGTCTGGTTGTTAAGATAATACTTGTTAGAATTGTTCACTTTTGTTTAACTCTATACACAATGAAACCCTTTGATTTAAATCATTGACAATAAATGATGCATTCTTTAAAAAATGGTTGAAACTGTCGAATTGGAGAGTCAGTTACACAACTACCAGCATACATTAAAATGATTACGATCAATTTCTGTACTAGTTTAGTCTCTAGTTCGTCAGTATTGCATTCATAAACCCCAACATTCAGAAGAGAACGTCTGCGTTGTTTGTTGTCGCCTAGTAACAGATAAAAATGAATGTTATCCCTCGTGTGACAGTTCTCGTTTATTATAACAAGCTAGATAAATGTTTTCTTTCACATTCGACATGGCATTTCGCAAGATGTCCAGTGTTCTAGTAATAACATTTTCTTTTCAAATTACGGAAGAAGTTAAACCAATGTGAACTGAGGCAGTATGAGAAATGGACTTGATTTATTTTGTATAGATTTTAGATAAGCATTTTTAAGGAATATTTCTGTTTTTGGCCAATTTTCGTGACTTTTCACTTCAGTCTAGCTTTTTTCTCGCTTTTATTGCCGACGGTTCGAAGACTGAATTTGTTCTACAGCCAAGTTGCACTTTATTTTCAGTCAAATCCGTAATGAAAAAAAAATAAATATCTCATCGTTAATTGTAAGGGGTTAACTAAAACTAGTTCAGGATTGTCATTTTAGTACCATTTGGGTCCCACATCGCATATAATATATTTTGACTGAAGAAGAGCCACATGAGCTTTTCTTATCAACATTTTTAGAAAAACTTTCATCAGTTAAATAAGTAGAGATTTTCCTTCGTAAAGACTCCATATTTGAGAAACAGATTTTTATAAAACTTCCATGCACATTCTAATAACCCGAATTACCAAAATATACATGTATGCAATATGGTTATCATATTAACCATACCACTTTAGTTTTTATTTTATGCTATAAAGTGCTATACATATACACTGCTCTCCAAAAGTTTCCTATCAGTATGATTAAATAAGTTGCTACAATTTTATTTACAAATTTGAAGAATTATTATATTATTGTTTATTTCATTCATTATTCATGCAGTGGAAATGGAATTTCCATTGATACATTTTATTGTTTGAGTCACTACCAAAGTTAGCTATCAGCCATCAAAACCATGGTCAATGTATCTCAATGAACCATTATCAAGTTTGAGATATTTTTGTTATTCATATCCATAACACAAATGTGCTGATTAGAAAAAGCAAAATTGAAAATCATGTAACAATTAACTGATTTGACAATTTTTTGAAATTTTATTAAATTTTTATTTATTTTATTTATTTTTATTTTATAAAATGTGAATGTGTGAAGGAACTTTTGGACGACAGAGTATATTACTCATATTTCTTAATGTTACTTATACATGTATGTTACAGATGTTTCTAAATTTTGTCTATTCATATATATTATTATTATACATTTTTTAATGTAAAAAGTACGGCTGCGCTGGGGCTGCAACCAGCGACCCTTTTGTTTGCTAGTTTTAACTGCTTGTTTTCCTTCCAGCTACCCGTTTGCGCTATTTTGGGTCCTGACGGACATAGCCTTAAAACACTTATATATTGCAGTATTGGGTTTAACCGTTTTCTCACCTCCGGGCTATAGATGTCCATTTTTATTGAGAAAATTGAATCGAAGTTAGTATAAATATAATATTTTGTTTTACGTATTGTTCTTCAAAATATATAATAGTTATCGATGTATTAAGAGCGGAAATATTCAAAAATCATATTATGTTTTTTTGTGTACTAGAAGTCATTTAATTTTTTCTTTGTTAGTGTTATCGGCCCTAACAAGCTCAGATCAGACGCACGTTCGAGCGCTTCTTCATAAATCAGAAGAGGCGTATTTTTGTTGTAGAATTTTTTAGATTTCTTTAAAAAATAATATAAACAAACTTTCATGACATTTAGGGTCCACGAGGAATGATTTTAACCGTTCATAGAATTTCAATAATTAATGAGAAACTTAATCGCTGTTATACGTGTAATAAGTTTTAATGATTTCCACTTCTAAAAACATACCTTCCTTGGTGTTCCTCCCCCCCCCCCCAATTGTACAATTCTATAAATCTATAAATGCATAAGTCACTAAGGATTAGGTTGTAAATGTCTATTAATTATTACAATGTTTTGTTTTCGATTTTTCATTTACATCGACTAAGTACACAGATTAAAAATTTTAAATTGACTTCATAGTTTTTACTACATTTTTACTACCACTTTTCCCTTACTGAACCTAAACAGTTTCTTTCTAAATCCAAATAACATTACCTTATCTTTATTTGTGATATATTGACTTGCATGAATTGGCATAATTTATTAGCTTTAATTCTATTCACATATTTTGAAAAGTAAATTTGAAATTCGAACAGCCAGATGGAATGGTATTGTCGAATCGTAGTTTTTATTGTTAAAATCCGCGCATTGAAATCTTTCACCATTTTAAAACCCGCTGTACAAAGTTTTCACAATATTTGATGTTTATTTCTGAGGTTATAAATCACCAGGAATAAATCTTTGTATTATTCTCCTTTAAACTCTTTATTTACTCATTAGGGGTCAATTTTCAGAAGTAGTAATCCATGAGAATTACCGGCCTTGATATATGATGTGTCCTAATTTTCAAAAGTTTGAAACACAAGGCCATAGTGTATGATTTATTGAATGTTCTTATCTTTGGTCTTTCATTCAAGCCTCTCGCAATCTCTCGTGCCGTGTTCGAGAAAACGCGAGCATCAAATTCGAATTGTACTCAGATCAGACATCCAGGGGCAATTTTTCATTTAATTCATCTCTGACGGTTCATTTTTCTTCTGGTCAGCGTTATCAAATTATGGCGGAAAGAAAAATGGATTTCTGCCAGCCAGCCATCTGTGTTTAGGAGTAGAGAATTGGGCATGTACGTCTAACAAGTCGCTGGTTAAGTAATTGGTCACTTTCGCCGGCTTGTACTAATGAATCGTGAGGAAAGAAAAATGAAAGTGTTTCATTTCTGTCGACAAATTAAAGTCCCCAGTGATGTATGGCTGTAACTATGGACTGTCACAAGTTAGGGTTGAAACTTGTAAGCTAAGTAAGGATGAAATATTGTAGATGACATGGAAAATGCAACTTGAACATACATATACACGATTTTTATGGTTTTTATGAATAACCGTGTCAGATAATTTCAGTAAACACGTGGTAAAGTGTAAGAATATTTTGACAATGTTCATATGTTTATATCTAATGAAGATGTATAGCAAATGATTTGTGAGAACATGCCTCTGTTATAACATGTACTATTTTTCATAAGCTAAAAGGTCTAAACTAGGTATTCTTCTTTCAAGTATTATACTAGTATAATTTATAATACCGCTTTAGTATCATACATTTACTAATTAATTGATATCTGGTTTGTGGCATCCATAGTGCATGTAAACCATGATGGAATTTGAACCCACTATGTGCATTTTACCAGGTTCTAAGTGCAGACCATCAAAACGGCTATCGCATGATAAATAGTCTGCAAAAAATATGGTTTTAACATTTTAATTGTTAGATGAGTTGCGCGCAGAATCCGCGATAGTTTGTTATTTAGCGAAACACATATGGATATATCAGACTATTAATAACTGAAGCCGGGATCAAAGAGTATACTTGTTAATGATGTCAATATAAGCTTAGATTTAAAGAAAATGTTAGAAACTAGATCGTATTATACAACATGGTCATAGATGAGCGTAAATAAACGTCATTACCCGAAACCCTTAGCGAGAACTTAAATAATAATTATACACGCATGTATCTTTATGATACATGAAGATTTTGTCTGTACTGTGGCACACAAGATATAGAAGACGTGCACCACTGTGTTTGCATTTGTCATGTTATATTAATTTCCGTAGTCTTTTTCTTGATCCGACGAATTAGTATTGTTGCCTACAGATAAAATTGTTTAGTTAAAATAATCAAAATTTATTAAATCTAATTTATGTATTAGACTGTTTACAGTTTATTTACTCCTAGCACAATTATGTGATATAAGGTGCAGAAATTATGAAACAATATGATAGGTAAGACAAAGTGTTGTGTTATGGCTTAAATTCCACTCTCATATACATTGTATATGGTTGCATATTTTACGACAAATTCTTCATTCAGTATTTCGAGTCTTTAATATAAGCACATGTATGCTATTGGTTTTACATTTTTAAATAAAAATCTGTATTATATATGTATTTGTGTATGTTTTGTAAAATAATGTGCCATTGTCGTTCTCATCTTGACAAAATATACGTTCCATTCTGTTTTGTTCTGTTTTGTTCAGCAAATGTAGAATTTGTACCATGTGCAATCTTGTGTTATAACAGTTATTGTGCTAGTTCCATGCACTTACAGGATGGTGTGTGTACAGGTTCAATGCAACAAGCGATAAATGATCAACTCCGGACATTAATGTGATCATGATGTATTTCTATATCCGTACAAATCCGTCAGTGCTATCACAGTACCATAGTTACCATGCAAACTATAGATTCACCAGACTTTTAAATTGTCCAGATTTTTTTTTATTCCAAGATAAATTGAGACAATGGTTGTAACTTAAAACAACGCCAACAGACATGCAGAAAGTAGGTCAGTTTGAAAAAGTCACCTTAACACAGTCCTTCTGAGTTTTCATTTTATTTTAACGGGTTTTTTTTTGTATCATTATCATTGTATTTGTAAATTGATTATGTGCTATGTAAATCTTCAAAAATTGTCATTTCTATTTCTGTTTTTTTTCTGTTCTTTTCTATGCTGAGTTTTCTTTATTTTTAAACGCAGTGTTTTCCACCGTGCACAAACGTAGGTATTTTAAGGTACGAATTGTGGAACGGGTTTAGCATAAATTGTATGGGAAACTAATAGAATATAGATAGATCATAGTATAATTATTTTCATTACATTCACAAATGCATGAGCACAATAAATACATAAATTAAAATAACAGGATTGTTTGATAAATGCATTTTGCACGACCAATACACGCCACATGTTGGGCCGCAAAAATATAATGTTACAATTTTTATATTATATCCACGTATTTAATTTATTTATTACTCGTCGAAATATATAAATGAAATTGAAATAGATAACATTCATGAAATATAATATAACAAAATAGAAAAACATATTCTGTTATTATTAAAAGGAGGGAAACGACTAGGGGTGTAACAATACGGTAAAAACCGTATTGCAATATATTGCAATACATAAAGCCCGTATTGCATTATATTGCAATAAGTATTGTTTCTTGCATAGACAAGCGAAACATGAATAAATGCACGTGCATAGTCTAATTTAAAATAATAATATTAAACAAAATGTTTGATTTACATCTAGTTAGAAAAGTGCATTTTTCAATGGACTTTCAAAGATAATTATTCTCTCATTTGACGAAATTATTAACCTATTAAAGCACATAAAGACTTTTTTAAGTTTCAAACGCATTTTACCATTTATTCAAATATTCAAATTTCGGATTCTGATAAAAACAATCTGTATGAAACATAACTAGAAAAACCGGTTCAGAGAAAAACGAATAGGTTAAAACCCGTCAGAATTCGTATCGGTTAACAGTTAAATATTGTGTTCAAGTACTTGCTGCACAATTAATTAAAATGAAACAATACAAAATCATATTCATAATATATGTGGATAGAAATGTTTATACATTATTCAGCATTTTTCGTGAATAGTTATCATTTTCATTAACTTCGAACGAATTAATTATGCATTCATAAATAAAAATAAGTATTCGAATATCATTATAGAAAATATTGCCATTCTGCTCATGATGAATTTATTTAGACCAGATGATCAATTTAAGGGTAAACATATTAGTTTTTGCCTGAAGGAATTCATTTGAATTTAAAAACAATTTCAATGCAAGGGTGTAGACATGAAATATGCTGTTTTAATGAAGCTGTCTACAAATGTTGCAGATATAATTACGCATGAATAACAACTCTTATACAATAGTTTCGCTATGTATTTTTATTTAACAGAATTGAACAGAATATACAAGAACAGAAAAAAAAACCAGAAAAAACCCAGAACAGAACAGAAAAGAACAGAAAAGAATAAAATAGAACACAAACTTTATTTTGCAAGCATGCGCATGTGTCATTTGAAAAGTAGCCATACTTCACCGCAATACATGTGAACGTACATTGAAGTTACAATCAAATTCGTTTATCATAATTTAAGAATAGTTGTCATGCAAATTAAATTTACAAGTAAATGATTTTTGACACATGTTCAAAACGTAAGTCACTGTTAACATGGTCATTATACGAAGATGAACACTTGAGACTATGAAAAGGGATTTAGATGATTATGAGACAGCGTGCAGCAAAGCTCAAATTTTAGATTTTTGACATTTTCTACAACTGTTTTCTATCAGCTCACGTGAGTCTCAGCTAAATATTAGCGTGCATAAAAACAATAAATCATGGCAAACAATTAATGTTGCTTGTAGAGGACTCATTCTGTCATTTAAGCCCTGATCAACGTGTACTCATGATTGATTTTGTTCGGTTGCCATGGAGACCGTCTAACGCTTCAAAATACGTCATAAATCACAGAATCTACGTTAAATCCGATATTCTGATCGTTTGTGGAATGCAGGGAAAATAAAGAAATATAATCAGGACAATTATCAAGCAAACAAACGGAAAATAAATTACTTGTCTCTCTGCTTGAAGAAAATAAATGATGTCTGTTTTGACTCCGAACAGATCTAGACTTTTTTGAATATATATTTTGTATAATTGTGCTTATATGGTCGATTTGGGTGAAATTTAATCCATTGTTGTATTTTGTATTTGAACCAGTTTACATAATTGGAAATCGAATCTAGATAGAGTAGAATTTATTGCGACAGTTTACTCCAATTTTCTGATATACTTTGTTTATAATCTTGGAACTCATATTCGTAGACAAAAGATGGGTTATTAGAAATATAGCTTTCTTCTTTCAAACCAACTCGTATGTTTCGCTCAAATTTGAACAAGTCATTTTTTATGATTATTCTAAACAATATTTTGTGTTGTTTTATTTGCATGGTTTCTGCTCGTTCATTCCAATTTAAAGCCCTATTATTAAGAGTAACACTGTTTTTGGACTGAAAATAAAATAAAAATTATCTATTTCAAACTCCTCAAATGAACAAGATTTTTAAATAAAATACAAATATTGTGAAATATGTTTATGTTGTTTATTGCATTTCAAAGTGAAAGTAGACCGAAACCGAAAGTAGATTTTGTTTATCAACATACAGGTCATTTTGTCCTAAAATAGTAAGATTGTAATTTTCTAATAATTATAACATACATTGACGGTAATCTTAAATAAAATAACTCTATACAAGTAGCTTTAAATTCAAAATCAACATATTTGTGATAAAAATAAATAATTTGAATAAATTTTTAATGATCAAATTTTGTAAAACATTGTATATGTATATATAAATGTAATGATTATATGTGTACAAACGTGACATAACTCAGATGTTTAGCTCTTCAAATTTTGAAGGAAGTATACTATCCTTCATGCTCGTACCCCGAGGTTATCAAGATTCTCGATCTAGTATCGAGAATACTACTAGACTCTGGGTACGAGAATGACTGTCCTACCTACCATAACATGTTTTCTTTTATAATTTATAATTAATATATAAATATATTTATATACAAATAATATAATTTAATTTATGATCTTAGAAAGTTGAAATGTAAAATGATAAATGGTCTTTTATATATTTAGATTTTACTCAATTAATCAACCATTTTATTGAGTTATTTATGGCATCATGCTTTTAACACAATGTTTCATTATTATAAATCAACTATCAGTTTCACAAACGTATTTTACCATCAGAGTTATTCTTAGTAACACGATGAAAATAGTACATTATAATTCATATAAGTTAGTTTGGTAATAAGGGACTTTAGTCAGTTATTTCCCCACTCTTCAAATGGGTAGGTCCTATTAGTTGGATTACTCGGATCTTATCCTTACTTTTCAATGTCAATTGGCCAAATTTAATATGAAATAACTTATTTTATAAATCATTTAATTTGTTTGAAATTTGAGCTGAGTATTTTTAAGGTAAATAACTATCTAAATTTCATCACTTCTGTTTATATCTTAATTAACAAGAAAGATACTAGATGAAATATTTTGTCATCTTTCATAGGAATTCAATGACAAAATTCGAGGATTCCAATTGTAAGGACCCACTTACCAGTTGGATTGCTTCAGATTTTATCAGGGAAAGATAACTGACAAAAGTGCCTAATTCCTGAATCAAATGTATACGGCTATTGGGAAGTATTTCTGCTTATGAAATATACAAATGGAATGCCGTTTGTTTTACGGAATATTTCTATTGATTGCTTTTTGAACTTATATTTGTCTGACACCCATGGTCTTTTTACCAAGTATACATAAAACTATTTTATATCTCATGTTTTTGGTAAATACATGCAACTTGCAGGCTTATATAAAACGTTCCAAACTGCAAAACAATGTCTTCAGACAGCACATCAACACGTTAGTATTTCATATATTGTTACTCGAAAAACAAGAACTTGCTGTAATAAATAATTATATTACTTCTAATTTTACCAGAAATTCAAAATCCGTTCAACAACAAATGTGATTTTTAAGTAAGAAAATGATTTTGCTTGCAGCATGTCATAAACAATTTTGCAATGTACATGTAATTTTCTAGACTTTTCTGTATTTTAGACATATTTAGCTTCACAAAACTACATGTACTTCCCGCCTTTAGATAATATAATTTAGTGCACTTAAAGTTCGTTAACAACTCATTATCAGTTTCCAAACATAGTGGAAATAAAAACTGAATATCAGAACAAAAACACTTTTATTTTGTTTTAGATCTTATTGTAGTAGTTAAGATAAAAAATCATATAACTAAAATGTTTTCCAGACTGACGAAACATTTAAAATTACTTTATTTCATTGTATGTCCATGAATAATAAATACATACATTTATGATACAATAATATACGTATGCGTTTTGAAAAAACATCAACAACAACAAGATGCGCAGTGTATTTTTTCTACAAAAACTCTGTTTACGTATGCATATATTTATACAGTAAACACTTTATTTAATAAGTAAAGGTGAGATAAGCACACTTTGCGACCCAATAATGATCACAAGTCAATTAACGGAAGGTCAATGTTCGCCAAAATATGTGTAACAGTGTTCAAAGTAATGGAACAATTATTAATATCCCAAAAAATGTGATGAATTATAATTAATGTACTGTATAGCAATTAAAGCAATAAGACAATGAACACAATTTATACAATATGAACAAAATACATATATCCGAATAAAAACATCAAGCAAGTATCCAAAAGTATGGTAAAATAATTCTGAAATAAGTATAGCCCGTTCACTAAAAATAGTTCTAACCCGTACACTAAACCACTTTTTTGTCAGCTCAATTCCGACGATCGTATGGTACAGACATAAAATTATTTACTTATTTCTTAATTATGTATCTATGCACAGTCAATTTCCTGTACACCGCCGAGATTTCATTTCATAAGTAATTTGACATATACCATTAAGGTTGATTATATTTACATAAAGTCAGCCTCTCACATCAGGGGTTCCATGTTGAAGGAATTTACGTGTCAACTACACTGTGAGTCGATCAAGGTATATATCATTATACATATAAAATATCGTTGACTTTGGCGAAAGATCGATTATTTTTGTTTCATTGAATGAATTCAAAAATCATTTTAACGAGTAGTGTCGTGAAAATGTCGCTTTCTGAGTTTACGAGTTGAAACAAAAATTATTTCAAAATTGTAAATAAATGCTTGGTTTACTGACGACAGTATTATGTGTATTTGTTATTAAAATCAGTATTTCTTTTTTCTTTTCACGCTTTAAGATGAAATATGGCGTTATTCGATAAAAAACATACAATTAAAATATAAAATATTATATTTGCTTTGAAATGAAAATAAAATCTTATATTCTGATTGTCAAAATCACATTGGATTATATATGACGCCATGCTATTTTTGTGAATACTTCTTACAAAACACATACATACATAGACTCATAAATATATATCTATACAATAATAATTATATCGTATATTACCAGGCACTAAAACAAAGTCGATTTTGATATCCACTGAAATGATGTCAATTAAAGGGACACAACTGTTTAAATATTCTACGATTAGCGTTTTTGCGTTTATCTCCCTTTACATTGACAATATTGAAAATAATTCCATATTTTGAGTGAATGACTGCATGTTTCGTATGTGCTTCATATTAGCTGTTAAGTTGACACAAACCTTTTTATTCTCAGCTGAAAGCTTTCATTTAAGTTACAGTTTTTAAATGCGTGTGAGACACTATTTTGATTGCTTTTGTTACCAACTAACTAGTTCAGTATTTTCTTGCAACGTACTCGTAGGAGTTGTGTCCCTTGGTATGAAAATACAACTCAAATACCGTGAACATCTTACAGCCTTATGCAACAGTAACGTTAGTTCTTAGTTATTGCTTGAGTATGTTCATTTTGCAAATAATACTTCTGCACACAGTTGCAGATAAACATCGATTTTTAATTATTATTCTCTTTAAATCCCCAAAGGAATCCTAAAAATGCTTTAAGGGCTAACCCATTAGCTTGTAAATTATTAATCTAAGTAATGCAAACATATCACAAGAAAAGTGAAAATCTTCCTGATCAACAGTCATAGAAATGTAAAGACTATGACAAAGGCGGCTGCTTGTATAAGTCATGTTTTCCAAAATCAACCCAAGTAATGATAAGGCACGTTATGTTTGAAGTATAAAGGGAGGTAACCCAATATCACACGTTTACAACGTTTTGTTTGTTTGTTTCGGTTCGCAACATATCAAGTCGCATACACACGCTACAGATGGGGATAATTCTATGTATACGATGATATTATAATTCACATGCCTATACAATAAGGGATATCTGTTGGCAATGTTTTCTTGATAAAGTCTAGAGAGATCCTAATGGTATGCTTGTCCACTCTGATATCGATAGGGTTTGTCTTTCTCTAGGTCACAGAAATCCTTAAGTAGTTACGAATGAAGTAGGTCCAATCAGATGGAATTCTCCGGTTGTATCATTGTTATTATGTTAGGATGAATTCATCAAATGTATTTCTTATTATAATTGCTATAAACCAGTATAATGCGATATATGGAATTTTCACACAATCAATACTTTGTTTGATTTTCAGTCAAATTTAAGGATGACTTTAAGATTGGCTGTGTCAAGTTGCATTAAGAAAGTAAGGGTAAAATCCGAGTAATCCGACTTATTAGTCTTACCTATTTGAAGAGTATGATAGGGGAAATAACTGACCAATGTCTCTCATTCCGGTTAAACTATTTCTTGACCTAGTATGGATTACCTGCCCATTACCTCTATCGTTAATGGGTCAGGCAAAGCGTAATAATGGCGGCCCCACCGGGTCATCTTCAGGTTACAAAATGTTCTTTTATTTTCTATTTTTTTGCGTGAGCATTTTCTGAAGATGGTCAATTTGGTATGAGTTCGGTACTATATATGTCAATTCTTTTTGCACATAAATTTAGCGAATTAAAACCAAACTACCTTGTCAGCAATGTAGACACGATTCGGACGTTGTCTATTTATCATTAGAATGTCGGGTACTTTATTTTGCATAATGTAACCTTACGACTAAAATAAGGTATCTACTATAATCATTATACTAAGTTTTTTTGATATAAGCCTATAGCGGGAAATGATCATTTGAAAACAAAATTATGCGATACCTTGCATAATATACCAGACACTGTCATTATTCTGCTTTGCCTGACGTACTTTTACCCGTCAAAGTACGACTAGGAACCAGACAATTCTTGACCCTGTTTGCTACTGGTGCAAAAGTCAGTACTGCTTCAGCTTTGCCACAAAGTCAAATGTACACATTTTGTAATACATTGTTGATTTGCCTTTCCATTTGTGTTCATAGCATAGATAATATCTTAATATATTAAAAACAATTGACCAACTTTCATCAGTCCAATGTTTGAACATTTTAATGCAGTGAACTTCCTCTGATAGGCCCATTAAGATTTTCTTAATAGTAAAACGGTCTTAATGTAAGCGCATTTTCTTCCCAGAATAAGCATTTGAGACCTTTTGAGAATTTGAGAAGTTGCAAAATTTTGTTATAAACAATATAGTCTTAATTTATTCATCTTTATTCTTAGTAATGGAACTAAGCTGTAGTAAGAAGAATACTGACTGTATCCTAACACTAGTATTGTGTTTTTACTCTTAAAGATATGTTTTGTATTTTTTGCACCACCATCCCCACACTTGACAATCCTGTAACTTACAGTTTCCTTTGTTTATATTTATAAAGGTTAATTCTTAACTTTTGAAATTGTACCGTCATGTTGTATTTATGTATTTGTGTTAAATCTGTTCACATGTATTTACTCTGTAAACTGTGTCGAAATAAAAGATATGTTCTGTTCTGTCAAAAAATAAACAATATTGTTTTAATTGGTTCCGATCCACTACTAACCTCGCTAGTCAATGACCAGCACAGATTGTCCGTCGATATTATTTTAACTGACTGTTCATTTTGTATTAAAAATAACATTTTTCTATAGGAAGTTGGTTTCTATTTACATTTGACTTATAGTTAGGAGTAATATACATCATGATAGGATTTTGATTCAAATTTAGTGTTATACTTTTATCAGGGACATTTATCTGTATGTTAGGGTACCTTCAGACACATTAAAGTTGATGGTTGTTATATTTTCAAGAGAAATGTCCCGTCGATCAATTTGAATTTAAATGAACAAAGTCCCATTAAAAATATAAATGTACAACATCAAAGGTGTTTCTTTGTAAATCGAATCATAACTGTTGCGCATCGCCGTAGTATTTTTTGTTGTTTAAGCACGTGACGGTTATTGACCTATCAAATTGTTTGGTATGTTTTTTGTGTAAACAAAGGACCAACAGAAATTCGGATTGACTCAGTGTTAGGTAATAAAAGTGAATAGACAGGGTTCATTCTAAATTCAGTCTGGACAGTCTGATTGTAGTGGTTATATTAATACATTCATTGCAAAATGTGTATGCTGATAAGTCAAAATATATTTACTCAACAGTTCAATTGCTTAAATGGTTCAACCCACTTTTGTTTTAATGGAGTCTTCCATGTATATGGTAGCATTGTTTACATAAAAAGGCTGAGGGTTGTGGTAGTATGGTATCACTCTTTCAGAGGGTTAATATCTGACTGTCATCTAAAGAATCTATGTCTAAACAATAGAGCTTACCTTTGACATGACCACGTGTCCCATAGTACCAGAGATAATGCCAATACTGCTTTGCATTGACCATGCATTTGAATAATATAAGCATTACAATAATGACATACACCAGTTTGATAAATGTATTTTCAGGGTCTATAGTCACGTGATCTACAACGATTACTATTATGGTAAACAAGTACATTTGTACTTGCTTTTCACCAGTTCTCTGTATAGACATATGACTACATGTAGCGCACGAAATAATAATTCACTACATGCATGTATACCCTTTTTCCGAAAATTCTCAATTGATCACGTAAATATTGATCGTCAGTTTCATTTCCATCACGCAAAACAATGATCCGAACGATAAACTAGGTCATTTGCATAAAATTTTGTGCAGAGGATTCAGAATAAACAATTCACAAACTAAGACAGACATTTTCGGACACATAAACTAAGTAGCTAATTAGTTCACTGTTTGAACTTTGTTATATAGATGTTGGATGCTGCAGGAGTTTATGAAAACACGAGTTCATTATCATTCTGAAGATCACGTGACTATATAGTATATACCCTGAACCTTTTTTTTTTTAATTGGATTTAACATCGTATGCAACACATATTTAGGTCATATATACGACGTCCAGCTCTTCATACTGTAGGTTTCCTGTACACTTTTTTTATCACCAGTACTAACTAACCCTAACACGAGGCCGACAACTCATGTATATAGGGTATGACCTACCGCGACCGGGCTCGAACACGCGATCTCCGGATTCGAAGTCAGACATGCTCACCACTACGCCAAGGTCGCGGCTATACCCTGAACCAGTAAAGGATCGTGCGTTGCTAAGTGGTTACGACGAAGGACATGCAACCATTGAATATCAAGCTCCTTGTTGGTTCGATTCCCATACAAAACCTACCCTGTTTTTGAGAAACTTTACCCTAATAGCTCAGTACTAGGGAAGCAAGAAAAGGACTTGAAAGTGATCAATCTAAGTTGTAAGAACTTGTTTCACAACCGGGCTGAAATAAGCAAAAATAAGCAAAAATTAAACAAACCAATACATGAGTAAGGTTTGACTGTACAAAGTAAACAATATTGATTGGTTGGGAGTCTGAAACATAATCTATCTTTTTATGTGTACAAAGACACAGATACCTTTAAATGAACAAAGATATTTTCTTCATCTTTAAAGGTGTTTACACATCTTAGCTTCCCTGTTTTGATTACCAAATGAGATAAAAACATGAAGGTTTTTTTTCAAAACGTTTACAACGATCCGGTAATTTATCAAATTTCAAGTCAATTCAATACCTGTCCAATGATCGGCGGGGTAGCTTTGTAATTGGACACACTTTTCACGCCGTTTTTCATTCAATATGAAGCTTTTTGACTCTTATGAAATAGGTAATATCAAAATTTGTCTAAATCATTATTATTTCAAGTAAACACTCTGGTTCAGTCAGATATCTGTATAAAATGTCTCCTCGTACAAAAATGATAATATCATTTGGACAGGCTTGCTGTTAATTTTGTTAAACTTTTGACTTTTTATGGAAACTTTGTAAAGAAGGAACTAGCGTATTTCAAACCATTTTATTTTGATGACTGAGCATGATAGTGTACAAATAAAGAATGCAACTTAAATAACAAATCCACAAAGCTCTACCTGTTGGGGAAAGGCTATGGTTAGTGCACTCTAGAACCTAGTTTAGCCCCCAGTGGCATTTTTTACCAATGTCAAAGACAGAAACCCTTTAGGCTCATTACTTGTTGGTGGCGTCCATATAAGTTTTTCTCAAGAAACAAGTTTAAAAATCTAAATCATCCAACTCTTTTCATTTTGGCTGTGCTGAAGGTCTATTTTTGAACAGTTGTTGTTCCTGATTTGTTTTTAGACACCTGTTTGTCATCAAAACAATATACAGCGTCAGTGACGTCATTGAGTAGGATCATGTGATATTATAGGTCTCGAACCTAACTTATTCAGAGTGTTTCCGTCTGTTGTATTGTAAATCAGCCAGTATTTGATTATGAAGAATCTATATCATACAAGATGACAGGTACATTTATCATGGCGAATTTTAGATGTGAAAAATGACGTAGTACACAATTCTACAAAGTATGTGCACATTTATGTTACAACCATATTAATCAAACTTGAAGGTAAAGTAGTTAGTTGAAGTTCTGATAAATGACATAAACACTTTGACAGAACTGAAGCAAAGAGAAAGTCAAAATGACATGGTAGTAGAGCAAGTCGTTGTAGATTTTAGAACATAGAATGATAGGGAAATTGATCATAATGCTGCACTTCTGGAATAATTATGATGCTTGTTACAAAACCAAAACCAGTTGTCAAACATTAAGGAACAGGGAAACTGAGTTACGATCATCTACCAGCATTAGGGGTGTAACAATACAGTATAAACCGTATTGCAATATATTGCAATACATATTGTTCTTTGCTCATACATGCATAGCATAAATTAATGCACGTGCATCGTCTTAATTTTATCAACATTGTACATAGATATTTGTATTTTCAAATGAAGTACACGTATTACGCAAATGTTTGAATAAGTTAGAAAAAAGGTTTTGAATGGACTTTCAAAGATATTTATTCTCTCACTTTACGAAAAATATTTCAAGTTTCCGAACACATTTTAACATTAATTCAAACATTTAAATTTCAGACTCTGATAAAAAACAATCAGTATGGAACATAACTAGAAAAACCGGTTCAGAGAAAAACGAACCGGTTAAAAACCGTCAGAAGTCGTATTGCAATATTAACCGGTATATGGGTTAACCGTTACACCCCTAACCAGCATTGGGAGAGAAATACAGTAAAGTCTCACTAAAGTGACCACAATTAGATTTGCATAATCATACGAGTTTTAGCAATTTTTAAGTTTTCAATGCCAAATGCAAGAAATGAGTCCTATATCATTCATTCATTGGCCTCCTTCCGTCTATGAAGACAATGGGTTGCGCTGATGTGACTTGGTAGAATACCGTCCTCTGTGGCTGTGGCTATCAAAGCCAGCGATATTAAGGAACCTCATATTGGAACTTTACTGTGCTTCTAAATATGATAGTTTTTGTCCAATTAGCAATTTTATTAGAAAAGGTTGATTCAGCATACATGTATATAATAAATTGACAACAATATTCAAAACATTCAAATACTGCCCGAAAAAGTCAAATTTCAATTGATGTGTTTGTATAAAAGAAATTAGCAAAAGCTTATAGATTTTCCTTTGGTTTTCGTTGGCGCCGGTCTCCATGGTTTATTGGTTAAGGTCAGTTGGTTCCATCAACCATGGTTGCCTTTGTGAGACAGTAGGTATTTGTCCATTGAGAATTGAAGTCTGGTACTGTTGCATACCGAGTTTAATAGTTAGGTGAACTGTCCACTACATATGGCTTTGTCTGTTAAAACAATGACTAAATACAATAGGTCAAGGTCATGATAAATGCTGGGGTAAAAAACTAAAATAGAAAACTGTAAATGGTTATACATATAATTACATCAAATATCAACAGTGCTTCTTAAAATTGTTATAATGCCATTTATCAAGCAGGTGATCGCCTATAAAAATTTGATACAAAAAACTACATCGTTAATAAAGGGCATAAATCTATGAGGGATGATGTTAAATAAGTTTGGACTTTTTCTAACATTTAATAATATTTAAATTGTGCCATTGGTATTGTTGAACAAGGGGAAAAAAGTAATATGAGTATAACACTTTGTAGTTTGTATTAATGTTTAATTTCATTTGTATATTAATATTGTTTAACTTGATGAAATATAAATATTAAAATTTGTAGTACCAGTACTATTTCATTTCAAATTTAGATTAACACATTAGAAATCAATGTTTAAAAAGGAACATATTAATTACTGAATACCTCAAAATCAGCATATTTTAAAAAAATGGTTGGATCATTTATGATGTATCAATGTATTTTACACAGCGAGTATAGTGAACTCCGGGCTATATGATACATTCCATACTCAAATTATATTATGTTTCAAATTCATATATGTAGGTCTACTTTAATATGCAAAACTTTTAAAACAGAACTGCTGGATTCAACTGTGTTGCTTCCGCAACCTGGATTGATCTCTAAATTATATATCGCTGTTGTCTAGTCAAATCCTCGTAACTTTACCCTTTTTGAATGGAAGTTACGAGGTTGTGACTAGACAACATTAATATATAAATAATAAGGGACCTTAGTCAGTTATTTCCCCATGTATACTCTTCTAATAGGTAGGTCCAATTAGTTGAATTACTCGGATTTTACCCTCACTTTTCAATGTCAGTTTACCAAAATTAATCTTTGAAAACTTTTTTTGTAAATCATTTAATTTGTTTGAAATTCAAGCTAAGTATTGTTAGGTTTGAGAACTATATAAATTTCACCACTTCTGTTAATATCTTAATTAACAAGAAAGATATTAGATGAAATGTTTTGTTATCCTTACATAGGATTTAAATGATAAAATCCGAGGATTCCAACTGTAAGGACCTACTTACCAATTGGATTGCTTCAGATTTTATCAGGGAAAGATAACTGACTAAAGTCCCTCATTATATAACATTTCAATGTATATGAGTAGTACTATGTATATTGTAAGCTTCATTCATATATCATTTTATCATATTTATTACACACTCATACATATCCTGAAATGTACGTCACGTGTACTAATATTAATGATATTATATCATACACATTAAATATCATGAAAGAAAACATTACATAATGAAAACAAAGTCAAGATTCATGATTGTTTGAGTATAGTTGACGTACAAAGTAAAGTATAAAACTTAAGCACGTGACTATGTATGGCATACACATAAATTATGTTACTCTCCATTGGAGGCCGGCACAGTTCTGAGACAAAAGCACTATACAGACATATTTATATACATATATAGTGTTTGTGTTTCTAAACCGTACCGGCCGGTCATCTTTAATATTATTTGTCTCTATACCAACCACGTTTTGAAAAAAAGTCATCTTATAGTCACCTATCATCCCTTTCAACAAATTGTGTCGACCCTTCTTCAAACACATCTGCTACTGACTTTTGTAGAGTGGTTTTTGAAGAATGATGATAACTCTTACCTTATGTATTATCTGCAAATTAATTGACCGGAGACTTGCAATCACATTCCATTTTTACATTGTACAAACACTCTTTTGGAAAAACTATTATTACGTTAATTATGGTGTACATCCTTTTACCAAACCCGTACCCCAGCATCCAGGATCCAAGATCGAGCGAATTTTGTAGGTGACTACGATTAACATAATTCCAACTGGTAGAGGTTGTAGATTCGTGTCCACTTGCATAACATGGTTCTTTATACAAAAGAGTAGAAATGTGCTCAGGTACGTTGCGTCAAGCTAGATTTCTCTATTTTCTCCTAATCTCGAGAGCAAGAACATATATTCAAAACATACACGTACACGAACAAAAGATTTGTTTTGTTTGGTTTAACGTCGAGGCAACACATTGTATAGGTCATATAACGGCGGTCAATCAACCTACTCACTGTTCCTGGAAAGGCTAAATCTCTGGATTTAGCTGTTAACCAACTACTAATCGCATATTTTCGTCAGTAACTGAAAACTGCCCTACATAATTAGGAACCATTGGTAGGAAGGGAAATGACCGTAGAAACAGTTCCATGACCAAAATCCACGAAAGTATGCCCCGCCTGGGAAGCGAACCCACGACCCCTCGATCAGTAGACTTGCGTGCTACCAATTGATGTAGCCGGGTGGCTTGAACAAAGGATAGGTTAACTTCCTGTCTTATTTGACTGTTAAAGATGGACCTTAAAGTCAACAAATTACTCTATCATGCCTAAATCGGTAAAATGAATTTTAGTACATAATTTAATATGATGTTTATTTTTAATATTTATTTACGTCTACAATAAAATGTACTTATAAATTAAATAAGTGATAATAAATAAATTATAAAGGTTTATAACTGTAATAGCAAACATGTCATAAACTTATTTCATTACACTCATCTCTAAATATGACAGTAAATTTATTATATAATTCCACAATATTGTAGGCAAAGGACACCTGATATGAGTATGTTGACTAGAAATTGTTTGGTTTCAGTTACAAAGCAAACTTATAAAATTAGAAACGCGCTAAGCAAGGGCCTTGAAGCTAGGCCCAACTCGTCACTTATAGTAGTAAGCAAGATTGTTACAACATTAACAGTTCGGATCACCATTGAAATATCTGCATGAGTTAAATGAGATGCGACAAGGATCATGATTTATGTGATAAAGGTTTGTTCTGTTCTGTTCTATTCTGTTATGTTCAGGAATTTCTAAACTAGAATGCAGTACAAATAACGGGATATTTAGTGCCACAGTCCCATAAAACTGGTACACGAGTCCAAGCTGCATCCTAAGGAATTGTGTTACCACGTATGAGTTCGCAAAAGCCCGCTAAGGTCCGCCAGTGTTCGCACAGGCCCTTGCGGTGCTTGATCCTAAGGTTCCCGCATGTAGATTTTTTATCTTTACAGGGTTGTAGCAATATCAAACTTAGTGAATACACATCACAAAATGGCAAATTTCCAATCATTAAATATGACCAATAACATCAAATGAAATCGATAAAACAGTAGAAAGATTTGTTTCCAATTGGCATGACACATACTAAGATCAGTTTACGAGAAAACATTATAAGTTCAACGACATATTATATGGTCATACAATGTAATACCGAGCAGTTACGTAAATTTCTGAGCATCCGTGAAAAAACTTAAAGCATGCATAACATGCATGTATTGACCAGTTTGGTTCTGTTGCAGTATTGACCAGTTTGGTTCTGTTGCACGTTGTTAGTTTAAAGATGAATATTTTCTGATGTTTTTCTCTTAATTTTCAATCTATTTTGTTATCGATTGGATTTGTACCATTTGGTCACAAGACAAGTTCAACCTGTTTCTAGTAACAAATTATCAGAGATGACCAGAAACTAATTATTTACTTAGTTAGGCCTTATATGTGCATTAATCTAGTTTTATTAGATTTAAGTCAATTAGCTTCGCTTGTATTTGTACACATTTGATCCCTTGACAAGTTCAACCTGTTCCTAGTAACAAATTATCAGAGATGACCAGAAACTAATTATTTAGTTAGTTAGGCCTTATCTACATTTATCTATTCCGAAACCTTATATCTCTTCTCATTTTCTATTGTATAATGAACATTTCGTATTTAACATAATCTAGTAATTTAATACCGGATAACATAAGGGTAATTGTATAATTGCATCCCAGATAGCGAGCTGGTTGTCGGATGGACTCAAGTTGCAAAATGTTTTAATATATTAGCGGTGTCTAATACAAAAACCATTGTGAATATTACTGAATAATATAGATAAATTATATTTTAACTTTTGAATGGTAAAATATGTTATATATACAGGTATGGGAATAAGGTTTCCTGAATTAAGGATGAAAAATTGTATGACTAATTCAACGATGTATACATTACATTGTATTAATGTATTTGTACATTATACATAAAGCATACAGTCATATAATAATAAAATACACACTAGGTTTTTACTTATACAAGTGAGGTATTGGTACATTTTATTCAGCTGTCAGTGGTGCATATATTAACCCCACTGATTTAAATGCTCAATTATTGATGGTGAATGCATGCATACAATAATGAATGTTTAAATCAGCGGGGTTAATAAATGTAACACTGACTGTTGAATACAATTTATCAAATTGAATATACAATGTATATACTACAAATACAAAAAAAGTGTATAGCCATCTGAATATTGCCAGTATTGTGCCCAGGAGTTATCATTATTCTAGATCTAACTTGAGAATCTTGATAACCTCTGGGTACGAGAATGGAATATTGCATGCAAAGTATTTATGTAACAATGTACTTTCTCATTTTCATACTCATGATTCTGTTGTTGATGTTGGATAAGCATTTCATTGACCTTTTATACATCAAACTTTTGTTTAAAGGTTAAAAGTTTATTTACTGGATTTAACGCCGTGTCAACACAATCTAGTTATTTTACGGCGTCCAGCGCACCTAACCTAGCTTTCCTGGAACCTTGTCTATAACCAGTTCACACCTTCCCTTTCACAAGGCCGGAAACTTCTCCATATTTTCTAACCAATGGAAAAAAATCGGCATTAATGTCAAATTTTCATGTAAGGGAATAACCTCCTCGGGTGGGATTCGAACCAATACCCCCTTTGGAACAGGGATATTTCAAATCGCAACTGCGCTATCAACCCATTTGGTTAAAAGTCTTGTCCTTTTGTTGAAATAAGTCTAATATGTATTTGTACTACCAAGGTAAAAAGAAGACCATATTACAAAAAAATAGTCCTATCATCAGCAAAGGGTATGTTTGGATCTTTACTTTATAAGTTCCTTTTTTAACATTCTACGTCATATGAGACAGGTAATACAGTCATATCAGGTGATATTGTTTGACAATCTAAAAGGAAGAATTTATACAATAACCACATATATGCGTGACATCTAAGTATAATAGTCAAGTATCAGTACATAATTAGGAAATATAAATCCATTAGTTTTTTTCGTCATTTTCATAATAAGGAAAATAGTTACTATGAAATGAAACAGATACAGTAAAGTTTGGTTTTTGCAAGATAACACCGTTTTATCATTTCATACGTTCAAAATGTTCAATGTGAGAAGAGGAAGTTCAGAATCATGCAAAAAACCTAAACATCATGTGAAAATCTCCCAACATCATGTGGAAATCTCTCAACATCATGTGAAAATCTCTCAACATCATGTGGAAATCTCCCAACATCATGTGAAAATCTCTCAACATCATGTGAAAATATCTCAACATCGTGTGGAAATTTCTCAACATCATGTGAAAATCTCTCAGCATCATGTGTAAATCTCTCAGCATCATGTGGAAATCTCTCAGCATCATGTGGAAATCTCCCAACATCATGTGGAAATTTCCCAACATCATTGGAAATCTCCCATCATCATGTGAAAATCTCCCAACATCATGTGAAAACCCTCAACATCATGTTGAAATCTTCCAACATCATGTGGAAAACCATCATAATATTTAATGGGCCAAATAGCCTGATTGAATTGACAATAAGCTGTGCTTCTATATTTCTATTACTAGCATTATACAATATTTTAAGAATTTCAATCATTTTCACAACATACTATAAATATTTAAACCGTCTTGTTGATTTATCTTACACTTGACATCTTTGAATTAAAACCATCAAACACTTTCGAATATAAATGCAACTCTATGTGAAATTTCAGACTTTGAAACATATATTAAATGGTTCAATAAAAGCTGTGTTGGATAATATACTTAGTGCACTTTAAAATCACCATGGCATTCTTTTCATTTCATATCACACCGAAGCCATTGAGTGTAGAAATTTTTGTATTTACATATCGAAGGCTGTTGTATTTCAACGCGGCGTGGCAACCGCTTGTTTTCGCAGATAAGATTCAACGATCTTATTTCCATCAAGTTAACAAATACATTTGATTGATATAACATGTGTACTTGAAACAGAAAATGTTACATACGAGGGTTTTATATATTCTTAGACTTGATACATTCTACACGTTTTGCAAAATAACTCACAAAAAACCTAAGACAGAAATGCTTGTTATCTGAGAGCATTATAAGCAAGCTAGCAACATTGTATATACGTTATTTTCTGTTAGTTACTGATTTATGATATAAAATGTATATCGTATGTCCGTATCAATTTTATGAGTTTTATGGCCAGTTTGACGACACTGATCTGCCCTTCATATCACCTAAAATAGACCCTAAAATTTGATAGGTATTTGAAGTTTTAAATTTGAAAAATAATGTTGGATATGAATTAAATTTGGATACACCACGGACTTGTTCGTACCTGTAATGAGGCATCCTAAATTTATGAATAAAATATCATGAATATGTACATAGCCTATTTTAATATTAGTTGATGACAAAAC